>OZ010574.1:129730737-129867214 GCA_963932145.1 Acanthosepion lycidas
TATTGCTGAAACAAATTATATTGCATCTTTAGGATTAATGGTATATTTTCTCTGGTTAAAAAGAGGAATGAAATGAAAAAAATAGCATGGTAATTTAACTTTCTACAACAAGTAAAATATAAACATACATTTATTTCTGTTGGGAAAAGGCTTACGTAATTTACGGAGCTATTGAATTTGTATAAGGGAAATGAGGCTTACTACCCTATTACGTTGAAATAGCTTTTCTGCTCCGATAATCGAAATTAGGCAACTAGCCTGGTCAGTAATCACATGGGTGATTGCTTGGCAAAACCAGGTGTTGTAAGCTTGGATATGTAGGTGGTGTAATAGATAAAGACTCTGAATGAAAACATAAGAGTTCTGAGTTCGAATACCAGTTATGTTTCTTATATTCACTTATGTAAATAATCTTGGGCAATCAAGAGTCAAAAAGAGACATAATATCACAAGCGTGTCACATCCATCCCTATCAACACACATTGTATTATCACAGTACGTTAATTTAGTAGATTATTGTCTGTGAATCTGGGGAAATTCTAAGTCCAACAAAGGACCTTCACAAGTATAATTGCAACGGAACATGAATGTAAAAATTTGAACTAAAGTTTTCGATTATTTCTCTTCATCTATCACTTACTCATTATTTGTTTTTATATATTCTGTATTCCCTTTGTGCAAAGGCATTATTACTTTTGTTTCCTGCAAACCACACTGTAATCCATAAGTGAAATCTAATCTCGGGTATGTCATCGGTGCCACAGCATCATTGATCCACTAAAAACAGAAATTTGGACGTCAGGGATGCCGGGATTGCACTTTCGATGAAATTTGTGTCCTTGGTACATGTCAACATGTATGTGTACCACACGTTAAACCGATTTTCTACATACTCTTCCATTCTAGATGTGATTGTAAATATTAGAACTGCTTTGGATGTCTAGTAGATAACAATTTAGAGTACCTGTACAATTGTATGTATAATATTAGGTCAAATTTCAGTTCCTATACAATATGACTAAGCAGGAAGAAATAAAATATATCCCTAGATTATAACACTATATTTATGCAAGCAGGATATGTAGTCGGTGTGTTGTCTTAACAAACTAACTTCGGCAATTGTGCGCACATGTTGCTAATAAAAAGAATACAGTGTGGAGACCGGAAAATACTACCATGGCTCCAAGCAGTAAGCACTTGAAATATTGAAAATCTGAAAACTCCGTGGAGAAAGAAATTCAGGACGCAGTATAGCAAGATCTCTTTATTATTCAATGTCTGTTGCGTATAAACAATGTAGCAAGAATGCATGAATTGAAAATGGTGTGTAAACATTATTGAAAGAAAGCTAAAATCGGAATATAATGCGGTTCGTCCACAAAAAATGTTTCAATCCTAATACATAAATCTCAAATGACATGACAACAGAAAAGCCACAAGTGAAAAGTATATGAGCGGAACAAGGTTTTTATGTTAGTTATTTTAGTATTAGGTTGGTGCAAAAATAATGTCGTTTTCTCACATAGTAACATATGTGAGAAAACGACATCATTTTTGCATCAACCTAATAGATACTCGTATTTTGGTAGATTCTCTCCATATTCTACGGGTTGGGACTTTCTCTTCAATAAATTTCATCGAATACCGAAGGCGGTAGATTATTACGCAGGTTGGTAAACGACATACATACAACTAATCAAATAGGATATGCAGTAAGAATAATATACCGAAAAGATAAAAATAGAAATAAAAACAAACAATCATTACAAAAGACGAAAAAGGTTTAAGCGGGCTACAAAGAAGCAATTCCAGAGCGGGGATTATTGGATGTTTGAATAAAAATGATATTAGTCGGAGAATGATTAATTTAGATTTGTCAAGATTGTGAGTTCGAAAATGGTGTCTGATACACAAGAAATATATAACAATTAATTTTTCTAGAGAAATGAAAAATTATGCTGTCTTTATTGTTTGTGAATTATAAAAGCTGGGTAGGTTTTAATGACTCTTTAACTATCAAGGACAAGTAAGGCAGAGATGTTGATGAGACATTGGACGTTACTTCATTACACAGATAGAAAATAAATCTCGTGAAGTAAAATACAATTTTCATGTTGATAATACATCTTACCAGAGAACAAAGTGCTTTAAAACCTTTCAATAGAAAAGGAACATTCACTAAAGAGCATCGTGATTCTCTAATCGTAGGTAAGATGTTGCACAAGGCCGAGAGGTTGGGGCACCCAGTGAGGTTCGTGCTGACTCCTAAGGTTTAAATGTTCTAGCGAGACAATTGTTCTAACCATTACATCACGTCAATGTGTCCATAAATTCATTTATAAGCGTAGCTTAAGCGTATAACAAGGCCGAATGGTTGGAGCATAAAATGAGGATCGCATTTCGAGCATTAAATGAGGATTGCAATTCTCCGTTTGCTAATTTTACAACATTAGATATTTCATAAATGAGCTATTAAAAATCATTTTTACATAAATGTATATTTTAAATATTATGAAGTCAGATGTTTACCAATATTTGTTTTTGTCAAATCTCCGTTTTCTTTGATATGAGGTAATTAAAACATTGTCTTTTTGTGAAATTTTCATTTTTGTGCTTGCTTTAGATGTAATAAAATTTAATTAGGTTTTACTCTGAGTAACTTCATCCTTTATACATTATATTCAAAATAAATTATATTTCTGACGTTTAATCGTTTTCTTCCAATTTTACTGATACTTTCTTCGCTATCCTTTTGTTTCCCTTTTATAACAATTAACATTAACCTAATCGCTATTTACTATCAGATACATTCTCTAACCCAAACATATCTTATTTAATATCAGATAAATAATAACAGTTTAATCAATTTTATACTATTGTTCTAACTAATTTAAGATTCGAAGGCCACTGGTGGTAGATGGTTACACAGTATAAGAAAAGTCAAAGTTGACAAACGTAATAATCAAGAAGATATGTATGACAGGTAACGATTGATTCTTGACTAGAGAGATTAATAGTTTTGGGGGAAGAATTTTCGGCGTGTGTTTTAAGCTTTCTGGAACACACTTTTTATGAATGGGAAAGGGAGAAAATGTGGGTGGTTAGACATTGTGCTCCTGGCATAAAGTACGCAAATTATAAACGTCTGAACTGGTCTAACTCATTAATGAAGCTCTTCTGCCGTAAGAAAAACGATAGGGTAGCGATAGTCGTGGAACATTGGGTTTGTCCGTACGAGACTTTAACGGACGAAAATAAAACATTTCCTAAACGAGAACATAAAGGAGTTTGAAATCTAGCACGTCAGGAAAGAGAGAACTTGACAGTTCCACATCATGCATGATATCAATTTCCCTATTTTTGTTCTCATTGCACTATTGTATACAGATGCATGGCAGACGATGTCAGGAACTTTAGTGAGCGGTACAAAAAGCACACATAATTGTGTGCGTGCGTGTCTGTAAAAGTTCAGTCTTCAACAAATTTAGAGATATTGGAAGTTACATGTAACTTGTTTTCCATTGAGCTGAAATAGAGCTACGTAAGGATACATAGCTCTAAGGCCCTGCACATATAGATTCTTGGAGGTTCTGTTTGAGACTGCAGTATTACGAGTATATATTTTATTAATAATTTGAGAATTTTCATAGGCTAATCGTTAGTAAAAAAAACAAAAAAACAAAAAACAAAAAAAAAACATAAAGAGTTTAGGACCGAGATGGGGGCTTTAAGAAACATCTGCTTTGATCTCATGGCCTTCAGAAGACAGACAATTTATTTATTGACCTACATTAGACTATGGACTTGGTCTTTTTCTTAAGTCTGTACTATACCAAAAAGCCTTTCATGTCACTACTACCGAGTGCTTCACTGATTACCCTACCTGAGAATTTTATATTCTGGCTTATATGTTTATCTCACATTCACACTAAATTATAAACTTACATCAAAATGAGTCTTTTTTTTCGTACTATTTCCCTTCGTTTTTTCAGCAAATGTCTTTTTGCTATTTCCTAATTGTATCTTAATTTCTTCTTTTTCGTCTTTATTAACAATTACTTCTAATTTTATTTTTATTTTTTGAAATTTAGGTTCTTATTTTTCTTGTATTCTTGAAATCTCTATTAATTTTTATTCCGCTTTTTTGTTTTCAATTTAGTTATCATTACTATAATCATCAACCACAGCATCAGAATTATTTGCTGGCCATCCGTACTGATCGCATTCGTTTTGTATCCTAACACACAGTTCATTAGGTAGAATTAATAATTTAAGCTTGACTCCCCTCCACTATATTTACTTCTCTTCTTCCGTCTTTCTCATTCTATTTCTTAATCAAAGTATTTTACCATTTGTCTCTGTTGTCTTTTATCTTATTTTCATTACGTAAATTCTACACTTCATTTTTGCTCAACTTCGCCGATAAAATATATATTTCTTTCAGTCTCTCATTTTCTCTTCGTTTTATTTGTTCTTTTTCACGACCTGCTTTTTACTAACATACTATTTCTCCCCTTTTCTCTTTCTCTTTACCTGTAACTATCTCCACTTTATTCGTTTCTTCTTTTTCTAAAGGTCCATTTCCTCTTTCGTCTATAATATCACGTTTATTATTGTCACTTTCTCTCCATTTGATTGTCTCATCTTTGCTTTAATTCTCTTTATCCAGGCACATTATAGATTGTTTCACTTTCCTTCTTCATTTCTTTGTTCTATCCCTCTAACAGCCGTTGTTGTTTTTTTGTTTTCTCCCCCCATCTCGTCCCTCGTTCATTTCCTTGATCTTTCCCAATCTCTTTGCTTGTTCGTTCCCTTGTTTTCTCTTCCATTTCCTTGCTCTATCCTTCTAACTTTCCTTGTTCCCTTCCTTGTACTTTCCTTTTCAATTTCTTCCTTTGTTTCCTTCTTCTTTCCCTCTCTTTTTCCTTCTTCCTTTCCTTGGTCTTCCCTTTTCATTTTCTTTGTTCGTTTACTTCTTCTTTCTTTCACTATTTTCTTTTCCGTTTTGTGTTTTTCTCTGCAAATGATTTTTTTACCTTTCCTTTTCAGTTTTTTTTTACATTTTAAAATCCATTTTTTAAACTCCGATTCTTCCTTCGCATTTCTCTTTCTATTTCGAGTTCGTACATTCTTCCCATTTTATTTGATATTCATTTTTGGGAATTTCTCATGTTTTTCTCTTTCTTCACACGCTAAGTATAACCTTTTATTTCTCTAAGCACATTTACTTTCTCTTTCTCAAATATCTGATACTTTCTTTCCTTTGATACTTCGTCGATTTCATTTCTAAACGTTTTTCTCTTATTCATAATATTTCCCTCTTTTTATTTGCTTTATGTTTCTACGCAACTCTTTTCCTTGTTAAACAGCTCACCCTCACGATATCATTTATTATTCACGTGTATTTTCTTTCGCATACGTTGAACTTTCTTTTTCTTTGTCTGTCTCTGCTCTTTATTCGTTCTCCTCCCGACGTCATGTCCTGAGCGTCTTTTCCTCTATTCAATTCATTCAGCTTATTTGCCTCCACAATCACCAGTCATCGGCTGCATCACGTGATTAATCAACACTTTGATGTCGGCTCACCGGCCACTGAGGTTAAAACGCCCTGAAACTCAACATTGGTCAGAATTAGCCAATTTTGTTCACGGGGAATGAGATGGAAACGTGCATAGAAAATGAAAAGGAAACAACGTCAAGAAAATGTTGTCTTCCAATGTCTTTAACCACAACTTGCGCAAAAGTCGTTTCCATGATTTCGACAAGACAAGAGATGCCAATCCCTAGGCATACCTTATGTTTTCGCTTCTTTAATATGTTTAGTACCAGGAAATTATTTCTAAAACATATATTATTCGCATATTATCTATTCGAAGAGTGAAAGTTACATTTATTATTTTTTTCTTCGTGTGGAAGATAACAAAATTCCATCTGATGCTGAAGTTCGAATAAAAAGCCAAGCTTTCTAGTTAGTTAGGAATGCCATCTTTATGAAATAACATAAAATAAATAGTTTTTAGTTCAATTTCACGCTATACAAACTAACCAGTTATCAAAAAGGTCAAACTTAATTTAATTCGCTATATATTGATAATATTAGTGGTTAACACACACACACACACACACACATATATATATATATATATATATATATATATATATATATATATATATATATAAATTTCCAAGAGCATAGAATCCAGGTAGAACTCAATGTCCAGGACAGAGTAAGAATATAATAAAAAAGGCGTAAACACTAATAATCTATCGTTTTAATTCATTACATTGGAAAACTATTTATCATATATATATATATATATATATATATATATATATATATATATATATATATATATATTTATATATATACATATATCTATCTATCTATCTATCTACCTATCTATCTATCTATATATATATATATATATATATATATATATATATATATATATATATATATATATATATATTTATATATATACATATATCTATCTATCTATCTATCTACCTATCTATCTATCTATATATATATATATATATATATATATATATATATATATATATATATATATATATGCTTGTGCGTACAAGCGTAAACATTAACAAATATATAGTCCATTTGAAGGCATTATGCAGATTACATAAATCACAATAACTAAAAGGTCCTTTGAAAAAAATTATGTAAAATGATCAATTTGGTTTTCAAAACAAAGCTTGAGTTACGTTTTTTTAAGGAACATTCGCCTTAAATATTTTTGCCTTAGGAAAACTCATCTCAAGAATATTTGCCGGAGAAAATTTTGCCGTATAGAATTTTTGCCCTCAGACAATTTCACCGCATTTTATTTTCTTTAATATTCTTATTCACCAGTATGTCTGGCTCAACCTATTCTTACATCGATTTAAACATTTTAATAAGCGAAGTTATAAGATCAAAATCCTACATCATTCATCGTCGTCAGTGAGAAGCGCAAAAATTTCAATTTGGCACTAAAACCTACGCCACGCAATTTCATATTTCAGACTTAACGTTAAATTTTCTCTGAAGATAATATCAGTCTGCCAATAATTCTCATTCACGCAATATATAGTATTTCAAATAAACTTACAACTTGAATACGCAACCAACTTCAATATCTGAACAAAGAAAGATAGCACTTCAAATATTTGAACATACATTATAACAACGCACCACCCTTTGATCCAAAGTAAAATTGATATTCAATTCATCAAATACACACACACACACACACAAAACGAAAACAAGAAAAAACATTTAAACAATTTAAGATAACACCTTGTTTATAATTAAAATACACAAATTGAATATCTAATTTGAACACTCAAAGAAGGAGTAGGAGTTATATATGAAACTCTTTGAAATTTCTTTATTTATTCGACAATATTTTTTGTGAAGCCAACTCATAACAATGGTCTATTAATGGAAATCATCTGAAGCGGTGTAAAATTAGTTGACGGTCTTAACTTTGTTTATAGAATACATAGAAAATACAGTGAAAAAAAAACATAGGAAATGTGAAAATAAAGAATGTAACGCTTGAGTGCATGCCGTGCTGGAAAATGATAATTTATCTACGTGTAAAACATTTGGCGAGCATTGCCATCTATCTCACCCATCAAAACCTAATATGTATGAAACATAAACAAAATTGAAATTACTAATTGCTGTTTCAAATGTTTATTACAGTTATTGAATGAATTACCAAACTGTAATCTGATGTTAGAAAATCCCTTTTTACTTCCATAACAAGGTAATAAAATTATCACCGATTGATCAACAACTATTGATGTATGGATTATATCCCTGTATACGTATTCTGTATTTAAATATGTCCAGTAGGACACATTCTATTCTAATCTGAATAAAGTTACAGTTAAGTTACACTTGTGTTCATTTTCTGACTACAACGTATTCAACTTAGAAAGAAAATGAAACATTGCATTAGACCAAAAAATTTCGATGTCGACCCTGAGCATACCATAGCTGCTGACCAAAGGACTCTTTGGATTTTGCCGTTTGAAAACTTCGTGAATTACTCTCATTGAAAAATAGACAAGACAATGATGATAACGAATTAACTGTCCCACCCTATTTTAAGACTGCCATTTTTACGAGAAGGCTATAAACCTGCTGCATGCAATTTAGATCAAGCCTAAAAACGACACTTGCTTGCTTCTCGAAACAGGAAGACGATAAATCACTCGAGCGCTACATAACTTAATTGAGAACACTATGCAAAGACTGCAATTTTCATTCAAAGAATACAGAAAAGCCCGGGACAAACATATTATGGACGCCTTTATAAACAGCCTTCGAAATATTGGCAGAGACTGTTCAAAAACTAAACCATGTCAAGAACTGCCCATGAGACAGTCAACAATGTAGAAGTCGAACAGATAGTTCATTTTCTTCTTAGTAGCATTAGTTCATCTCAGGAGTCTGACAGTTCATCCGACTATCCATTTTTATCTTCAGATAGTTTTCGTAACCAATGTTCTACCTCTGAGGAACGCGTCACGGTGGTTTCAACAAAAAATCCTTTTTTTGTGGACTCACTTTTCACCCCCGATGTGCGTCTCCAGCTAGAAATATCAAGCGTCGCAAATGTGAGAAACATTGACATTTTTCTAAGATATTTCAATCTTCACACCCGCCAACAAAGCGTCGTCCAAATACTTCTGTCATAAATACTGCTTCTCCAGAGAGTCTTTCTAAAACCATACTAAAAATGTACTCGAACAACCTACCGTGGACGCCCTTATTGACACGGATAGTTCTTCGAGCTAAATAGATTCAAACGTTGTGAAATCCAATAAGTAGCAGATCTTCCCTTGCTCCGACAAAATAACTATAATGAACGTTTCTTTGTGCGTCCAAGTAATTGGGTACCTCCTGGTAAAAGGTCTGTTGAAAAACAATTCTTATATATGCACAAAACTAACAGTAATGAAGAATTTTTTAGGAGCATGATATGAGGGCACAATTTCCTATATCAGCATTCTAGTGTCATATTCTTTTATGGATGGACGGAACCAACCTTAAAATCTGCGGACTAGCAGCAGTCATCGTTCACTTCTTGTCACTTTTAACAACCAAACAGCAGACTGCTAACACCTGACTGCAAACTCATAGTAGTAAAATCTAGACGGTACTCACACGATAGCAAACCGCTTATTAAAACTGAAGTAACGAGAATGATTGTCAGTTATTGAATCAAACAAGTATCCTTGCATAAACAGTTATTCATAAATTCTTCTGAGAAACACAAAAAGAGATTAATAATAGACTAATCCCAGTAGATTAATAGGTTCAGCAGCTAGATGCATATTTGCTGCTTGGCATTGACTAGATGGTGAGTCAAAGTGCCAAATACCAGGTTTATATTAAATTGGATCTCCGGAAGAGGAAATCAAGCCAGAGAATCGACTCTATTTAGCCTTCGAGCCGAATAAACGCTGGTATCTTTTACGACGGTTTCCATTTGGTGTGACTAAAAATGTGTCGAGTTTTCAAAGATTTATTGACAGTATAATAAGAACAGAGAAATTGAAGGACACGTTTGTCTACATCAATAATGTAACAGTGTGTGTTTTACACAAGTCAGACCATGATCGCAGACTTAAACATTTCATGGAGGCTATTAAATATAACCTTATATTAAATTATTGCAAATTTTTCTTTGGGGTGACAACCATCAATCTATTAGGTTATACTGTGAGTGAAAGGAATATGAAGCCAGACATTGAGTGATTAAAGCCGCTGCTCAAGCTACCGGCTGCTGACAACATGGAAACACTTCAACAAGCTATGGGATTGTTAGCTCATTACTCGCAGTGGATATGTTCACTTGTACAAACTAATAGTTTTCCCCTATCTCCATAACCTGTTTTAAAAAATCAAATATGACATAGCAAATGCATCCATTCTCACTATTAACACTATAAGCCCATTAGTCGTGGAAGCAGAGGCATCTGACAGTGTAATTCCTGCAACAAGGAGGAAAAATAGCCGCCTTTTGGCTTTTTTTTCAAGGACACTGTTGTGGTTTGAGCAGCGACACTCAGCTGTCGAAAAAGAAGTCCTACTCATATTAGAAGTATTTGAAAATAATGAGGCATTACCTTCTCTGGTATCACTTCTCAACGGTAACTTACCAAAAATCAGTTGCATTTTTGTTTACTTCCTAATCAAGAAGTATAATTAAGAAAACGAAGAATAGCACGATGGAAGATTGGGATTTGTTGTTTATCCTTTGATGTTATATATAGTGCTAGTAAAGAAAATTTTGCGTTAGACAAATTATCGAGTTTCAGTAGTGCTATGCAACTTTCTAATGATTTCCGAACCCAACATAATGAATTTATATGCCTCCATTCAAGTATCGATTTTTTTCTCACATTTGCTTTTTCGATTTCATAATCAAATATTCAATCCTTATTTTTTCTCTATTAATCCTTCTTTCAATCTTACATTTCCTATTCCCTTTCTTATTTCACATGTTTACATATATTTTTATGTATAAAATTTTCAATCGTCTTTTGTAATCTTTCTAGGTCAAAATATAATTCCTTTAATTTGCGTGCACGTAAGATGTTACTGGGAGTGTGAGAAACTAAGACGTTAGTGAAGACAAAGAGGTCATTAAAACAATTGGCTTGGGAATATTTATAGAAAAGACACAAGGAAGAGTGGCTGATTTCTGTGGAAAATGCTTTTCAATGGGGAATATACGCACGCATATATACACGCTTGCTGACTGAAACACACGAAAATGGAAACAGATCCAAGAACACATAGGGGTCAGTAAAACATTAAAAGATAAAATGCCGATAAGTAATTCATCATTCCCCTTGGAACAACCTTAATTGTTTTATGACCCTTCGCCCAGAACTCTTCATTGCCAATTCAAGAAAGACATTCGGATTACTAACTCAAAAACAGAGAATGTCTCATATCGAGAATATTTAACATTGAAAAACATAACGAAAAAATTAATTATTTTTAATAATATGTAGAAATCTCCGCCTTTTACCTGAAGACTGTCGCGAGACCAGAAACACGTGTAGTAAAATTATGGAAAATAAAGCATAATATTTTTTTTCTAAAAAAATCCACATTACAACCAAAAACGTTTGCGGCACCTCTCTTCTCTTCTTTTTAATATACATACTTTTCTCTCGTTGGAACCACTACAACCCCTTTCTTTTATATATATATATATATATATATATATATATATATATATATATATATATATATATAAGGGCTAACCGCCCTTCAGGAAGCACTTACTAAAAGAAAAAAAACAAGACCCCCCCCCACAGAAGTCATCATAAAACTCATGGAGCATGTCCTTACATTGAATACTTTCAACTTCAATGGAGCACACTACCTTCAAATAAGAGGTTGTGCCATGGGCACCATAGCAGCTCCATCATATGCTACAATATTCATGGGAAAATTTGAGGAGACCCATATCTATCCAATCATTGGTAGTGACTGCGTATTCTATGCAAGATATATCGATGATATATTCTTTGTATACACGGGTAGTGATGACAAACTTACCCAATTCCTTATGACCCTAAACACAGTGCACGACTCAATTAAGTTTGACTATGTAAAATCCACAACATCAGTAACATTTTTAGACACCTGCATTTACATAGATGAAAACAGGACACTACAAACGACACTACACACTAAAATCACCGACACCCACAACTATCTACACTTTAAGTCTTCCCATCCTAAACACCTCAAAGAGAACCTTCCCTATTCACAAGCACTTAGACTCAGAAGGATATGTTCCAAAAATGAAGAATTAAATAAACACATTGAAAATCTGGAGCATCAATTCACAACACGCGGCTATAAACAACACCTAATCAGGGAACAAATAAATAAAGCAATTTTCACACCTAGAGAAGACACCCTAATGTACAAGATTAAAAATAAATCTAGCCGCATCCCTCTAGTAACCACTTTCAACCCCACTCTGCCTCCACTATCCCAAATAATCAAACGTCGCTGGGAAATACTACATCTCAAACCAGACCTAAAAAAACTGTTTAAGGAACCTGGCCTTCTTGCATATCGTAGACCTAAGAACCTAAAAGAAATCATAGGTATTAACCACATTTCAGGGGACAAGGTAATCCGTAATAAACTAAGAACAAAAACAACAGGATTTTCCCAACCATGCAACAACAAAAGAAGTTTATGTTGCAACCATGTTGAAAACACGAATTCATTCACTAGCTCAGTCACTAAATCTACTTTCAAAATCTACCACGATTCTAACTGTAGAAGTCATAACATAATTTACCTCCTAGAATGCACACTATGCCAGAAACAATATGTAGGAAAATCTGAATCGCCCTTTCACTACAGAATTAACAATTATCGTAAACGAATTAAGTCGACTCCCCATGAAAAATTGTTACCTGTAGAACAACATTTCCGCCTGGAAAAACACGATTTCAAAACCCATGCCAAATTCACTATAATTGAGAGAATAGCAAAGTTCAGAGCAGATAACATTAGAAAGATTTTAGAGTCGCATGAAAATAAGTGGATATAACGTCTAAAAACAAAATATCCAGCCGGGCTAAATCACAAATTTAACAATATATAGATATAACTCAACAAATAAAAAAAACTACCCACATTTCTCACCCACACAAGACAGACAGGCTTACGGAGGTGTGGAGGCCTCACACTTATACACTCACCCACACGAATATACACACTTACACACATCACTCCCTAATGAGCCAAATGATAACACACACCCACAGCAATATACACGCTTACACATATCATACTCACTCACTCCCTAAGAACCAAATAACACACACACAAGCACTAAACAGAGACACATCCCCTCACCAAGTCCAATAAAACTGTCAAACTGACCAGAGAATTCATAGCAGCATCCAGCTCTTAACTCAAATAACAACTTAAAAGAGACTGTTTGACCAACACAAGGAATGTTAAAAGATTCATGTTAAAAAGATAAAAAAATAAAAAAAACAAATGAAAACTACAGACAAAAGTTCATTTTCTCCATCAAGACATTCATTTCTGTAGTTTAGTGCTAGCAGCAAGCAGAAATATTTCTCCTCCCGATCATGGCCATTTCGGCCAAAACTAGTCGAGGAATCTAAATGGAATAATAATAAAAAAAAAACGAAAGAATATTAATCTACAACCCAGTGTGTCTGAGGATTTTAATTTTTAATTTTTTTATTGTTCAATATATATATATATATATATATATATATATATATATATATATATATATATATATTGATTATTGTGAAATAATATGATAATTTGTGTTGCTACGAACCTAATACACTACCCGGGCATTCCTGTCGTCTATGACTTTCTTAAAGTATTAGGTTGGTGCAAAAATAATGTCGTTTTATCACATAGTAATATATGTGAGAAAACGACATTATTTTTGCACCAACCTAATATAAATTAACCGCTAGTTATATAGTTGCTGAAGGTGTCACAAGGCCGGTTAGGATTACGGATTCCGAGTTCATCGATAAGGGTCAAAATTACTCCCCGCAACAAACGTCGTGCTGGAGTTGGTATTTTACCGACGCTTCCTATTTGATGCAATGAGTGTTATCCAATGAAGATAGAATTTAGGATAAAAAAAAACTGATCTTCGAAACAAACATTTGCTCTGTTTATATTTATGTGAATCTAGGTGTTCCCGTTCTCAATATAACGCGGCTTATTCACGATGATCATGTTTGCATTATAGACACTGGCATTAGTATTATTCATGAGAAAAATACATATTCTTTTAAAATAAAACATTCTGACAAATAAAACGTTAAGATATCTTTGAAAGGATAATACACGCATATTTCCAAAAAGAAAATAAGAACTAGAATTGAAATGAAAGCAGTGCGAACACATAAACAAATCAATCGGAAAAAAACATCAAGAGTAGAAATAATATATACTTAACATATCATTGTCGGTGTATAGATAAATTATAACCAATTTAGTGTGGACGATGGTTTCCTTATTTTTATTTTGATCGATGTATTTTTCTTTAATACCGGAGTATGTAATAAAAACAAAACAAATTGACTCGAGTTATATACGTAAATAGCCTCGTTACGTCTTGACGCTCATATGCACCTCATTCAGACATGTCGTACCTATCAACAGTTTCACATAACAATGATTAAAAGTAGATTTACGCCAATGAACCCTATGGGTATTCCAGAGTAATGCACTTCGTTGGATGACGAAGATTGTCGCTACAAAATCAGAAAAGAACATAATCCTATAATAGAAAGCACCTCAGTTTCAACAGCATCAACTACGAAAATGGATATCCATTTAGAAATACATCGGTAAGATGACCGCAGTAACATCATCAGTGATGTTGCACTTGGATCCTTAAGTTTTGGGGGTTTACCCAACATCAGATTCCTTCACTCAGATGCGCCTGCTGATGGTGATCACATACCAATATGTGACTGCACAACGAGACTTGTGGAAATATCAATCACGGCATGCAAATGGCTTTAAAAGAGAATTTTGAACCATAAAAATAAAACATCATCTTTCCTCCGATCAAATTTATCACATATAACGAGTAGATAACATAATGACATCAGCAAGATGTTGGCTATCCGCTAAAACTTAAAAAAGATTAAGATAGAAATCCCATCAATTGTAGAAAGAGTGATGCATTTGCGGTCTTGGGAAACTAAATAAATATCGAATGTCACTTTAAAGGGATTCCCACCATTATCATATTAGAACCAATGTAATGTTAGGCATTCTACAGAAAGCGGTGGAAACAAATGTTGTCATTTGCACAGTCTATACAGATTAGGGTGGAAGTGGTAAAAAGCAATAAAAATGCCCAAATTAGCAGCAGAAAAAGAATTGGCATTACGCATGTAGCAAGAATTCTATTATTTCTAATTTTATAAACGAATAACATAAATCTTCACTAATTTCATGTGAGACATATAATATTTCAGTTCTACTATTTATCCTTAATTTCTGTTTCATTCAATTTTTTCTGAATTTCCATGTACAGCATAAAAACCGGCTAGCTAAAATAACGTCTCAGTAATTTTACATATCTATTTTAAAATATAAAAAATGAATCATCGAATTTTCCCGCTGTCATCATAAATATCTTAATTTGTTACAACAATAAATGTATAAGAAGATGAAAAGCTCTCTATCGATACTGGTTTCAAATGTATTCGACACATAAATATATCTGCATTCTTGTTTCATTTTTTTAGAATTCGCGTGCCAAAACATATGTAATCATTCAAATTATTTTAAGTTATACTGCTGATATCTGGGTTACATCAATAGACCTCTCAGAATTAGATGCCTGATTCACAATTTTGCAGTATATTAAAATATGTTTTATTCATATAAATTCATAGCACAATCATTCAGGCATAAAGGAGTGTGTCGCAGGTTTTCGATGAGATCCCTTTTCTATATGCCGTGCTCCTTCAGGATTGGAGCGAACAAGGTTCTACACAAGGTGCTGTCATTTGGAGCACTGAGCAAGTATTTTTTAAAAGAATTTGCTATCCATCCTGTTCACTCTTTTTTGCAGTTTTCATCCGTTCCTATTGCCTTCAATATATCCAGTGTCAAATTGGCCAAACTCTGATCATTATGTCCTCTAGAAATTTCAGTTGTCTCTTTCTGATGTTACGTAAAGGTATCCTTTTAGTTTTCATTTTCTTCAAAACTTTATATTTACACACATGTTGACTTCATGATCTCAGCTTCATTTTGTAGAACCAGAATTCGGTTATTCCGGGTCTCTTCTTCATCTGAGATGAGATTGTCCAGCATTTGCTGTCAATTTAGAGATCCGATATTATTTAATAGTCCAGCACTCCTTTCTTCTTTCTAGTGATATTTTCCTTTCTCTCCGTACTTGGCTTTTGGAAGGCAATTTTTCGGTATATCACTTCGGATTTTGATTTTCACATTATACGTCTTCTGTTAAAAGACTACATATGTATTTAAATTGTTGCATTTGCACGTTTCGAGTTCGTGGTTCGCACCTTCAGGGATACATTTTGCTGGCAACCATAAATTCTCTGCACTTACAATTGATATTTAGTCCTTTCTTTTCACTTTCTTTTTACTACCTTCTATATCAATCCCTATAGTTTATTTACTAATTCTATAAAAATTATATCATCTGCATATTGTTCAGATTATAACCGCCAATAAAAAATTCTGGAAAGAATTGTAATTTCCTCTGAATTTCATGACATAAAGCCGTGTAAGCCGCCGTAAAACAACGACTACATTTGAAATTTGGTAAATGTTGTTACAGGTCAGAAGACATTCCTCGGTGTCTATTTCCATGAGTTAAATATATGTCCATTTAAATTTTCCAAATCTTTACGAGTATTTGTACGTTTTGCATCATACCGTTTTGTTCAACGATACATATAGATTTTACTACATTATCTATCATGTTAAATATACGGAGTAAAAAGTCTTGGATGTACCTAGCCATAATTTTCATTAAAATAATCTACAAATTAAAAAAAATGACGATACAAGTAATGCTTCAAGAGTACAAACCTATTAATAATAACGGGCGAATAAATCTTAAGAGACACATGTATACTTATGCTGACAGTGAACACGAAATGATGGCTAAACATTTCTATGAAAATCACAAAAAAACTCTCTAAACACTCACACTTCATCATAATCGGATATAAATATGCTTTTCTTAAAACTGACATGTTTCACAAGAACTGATACATATTATAATTTTGTTTTTCATTTGCTTTCATAAGACATTTATTTTTGAGACAGTTTCTGATTATTAGAGTATCTTTCTTATTACAAATTATTCGCTGCCTCTTGAGCATTTCTATAATAGCTGTCTGCTGAAGTGAATTCTAGATTTCAACAGACACAAAAGATCTTTTCTTGGTAAATTCTTCGCTATGAAAATCTATTGATTTGCTGCTAGCTCAATTGAAATTGCGTCAAGATATCTGACTGGCTTTATAATAAAGAAAAACCGAGTGTGATCCGTATTGTCTACGACAACTAATACTTCACTGATCAGCACGGCTTTTCTATGATCCATCTGTCTTTCTAACAAATTGATTCAGGCTAGGAAGTAAGATTAATCAATCTATTTCAAGAAAGATATTAGTTTAAATACATAACGTTATAATAATTACATCAGTCTATTTCACTGTTTTCCCCATCACGCTATCTCTGCCTCTCTCTCTGTCTCTCTCTTTATATATATATATATATATATATATATATATATATATATATATATATATATATATATATATATATTGAAGTGTTGACGTCAATGCTCACTTTTATATTTACATTCGCTCTATCACTGATATTCAACACTTTACCCCTAAATATGGCACACCTTAAAACTGTTTTCTTCATATGTACACACACACACACACACACACACATATATATATATATATATATATATATATATATATATATATATGCACGTGTGCGTGTATGTATGTGTGTGTAAAATATACTTATAAATTGAACATATATGTAAAAAGACAGTATGAATAATGACGAAAAGAAACGTTTTTATTTACCAAAGCATTTTGTTCCCTGCGTAACTTTATGTTCCTAGTATTATGAATTACATAATGCCACTTATCGTTCTGTAAATTTTGGTTTATATTCACAGTTTGGTATAAATTTATCTTAGAGGGTTCTGAAGTTTAAAATTCTAAGATCTGAAATATATCATTCCATTACTTTATTTTTCCTTGATATATATATATATATATATATATATATATATATATATATATATATATATATATATATATTGCTTAGTGATAGTACTGAAGACTTGTAAGGCAAATGAATTTCAAAATCTGATTAAATATATATATATATATATATATATATATATATATATATATATATATATATATATATATACATTTGTGGGGGAGATTCTTAATCAGGCAAAGGTCTTATCACTAACCTCGTCTATGTAGGTATATCTATATGTAATTATCATTGCTTTTGTCAACCTGTGTTTGACAGATAAGTTTATATGAATTTGAAAATAGATTTCATGAGAACCTAATATATATATATATATATATATATATATATATATATATATATATAATTTAAATAAAAACAGACCACTTTAAGGTCCACGTTATAAATTATTTTACCACAGCCATTTTAAAGGACTGCGGATCATCAGACTTTACTTCCAAACAAAAAATGAAAAGAAATTTACTCATTTTTGACGGGCCGTATCACGCATATGTAAATTAACAAAGTGAGGAAGTGAGGGGGGAAAGAGAAGACATGAGTGAGTTAGATGTAATTTAAATTTTAACATTTCTATTCTTTTATACTTAAAATTACTTGAGATCCAGACATTGAGACATTGAAACGTTTGACTTAACGGAAGTTATATATTGACATCGAAGGGGTACAGGAGAAAAAATAAACATAAAAAGAAATAGAGAGAAGGAAATCATGAGAGAAGGTGCCACTAATTTTCTTTGGAAAAATAAACGGCTAGAAAAAGACGCTGTCATTTTGTTTTACATTGAAAGTGTTATTTTGGGGGTCCATAAAAATTATAATATTTGATATAAATTTGAATGAATGTCTAAACTCTCTACAAAGAATTATATATATATATATATATATATATATATATATATATATATATATATATATATATATATATATATATATATATAATGTAACAGAACGAAGAATAAAATTATAACGTTCCATACATTAATTTAAAACAGGGCTCAATATATTAAAACATGTCAGTAATTAATACAGAGTTGTACATTTTGTTTCAACGTTTAATTAAAACGTCTCTTCAGATAATTAAAAAAATTAATAAACGATCTTATTTAAAGCTTCAATTTATGATACATCACTTAATTTTCCATACAAGGAAAAGGATTTTCATAAAGAGAAAGGGGAAAATATAAAGAATCAACAAAGGAATAGGAAGAAGAAAGAAATGAATGGCCAAAAACCATGAGAAATAAACTGTAATACCAAGCGAAAAAACGAAAAATCCAACAGAAAGACAAGAGTCTATTCAAAATTACGCATATACGAAGGAAGAGGAAAGATAAGAAAATAAAATCAGACGATGATATGAATTAAGCCAATGAAATTATATTGAATAAGAAAATTCAAATCTGAACGGAAATGAAACGGCAATATATACATTGGTTAACAATGTCGCATTTCACCTTTTATGACATTTTTTTATGAAATCACATATTCAAACAATATTATCCATAGAATATAAATAAATACAATAGTTAAGAAAATCAAACATTACAAATTATAAATTAAAATGAACTTTAATATATTTATATTAATTTAAAATTAGAACTTATTGTCAATACAGCAAAAGAAAAAAGAAAAAAAATATTAAGCCAATTCCTGGTTATGCCTACTGCCAGCAATTTACAAATACTAATCAATAGCAAAAACTAGAATAAATCACTGATGATGAAGGTTAATTTTTGACAAAATTCTCAAACAAGCTCGAATCTCTCGATCAGTGAACAAACTATGATTCCACTGTTTCCAGGAGAAAATCGAAATAATTATGTTCTTGAATAGTGACATATTATTAAAGGATTGGTATAAAACTCCAATAAATTCTAAACATATTAAAGAATTAAAAAAAATAATGAAATTATTCCCAAGAGGTATATTTATTATCTCTCAAGTGCCATGATTCTTGGAAAATTCAGAACTTGGTGCCTTGTTGAAATATCCATTGTGTAAGATCCATTTTAGCCCTTCTCTAATACTGTCATTTAAAAAAAAATGGAGAGCCGAATCTACGCTGCTAAAAACCAGAGGAAAGAATATATACACTTGCATAAATTGGAAAGGATATATATATATATATATATATATATATATATATATATGTGTGTAATATTTATTCACAATTATAGCAAAAAAATCATGTTATAAACCGCTACATGAATGCAATCATGTTTCGACACTGTGTGTGTCTCCTCAGACGGTATTGGCAATACCGCCTTAATATATAATGCAATGTATGATTAAAGTAAAATCCATGAATTATTTAGAAATTTATTTATGTTCCAAATATAAAACTGGGCAAATGCAAAACTTTCGATAAAATAAAATGAGTGAAAAGCATGTGATTTTATTAAAAAATGGTAAAATAGAAGCTTACTTTCTTACAGTGATTTCAATGCTAACAATGTTGTACTCTAAGTGAAAAGATACGAAAAAACTGTAAATAATAATAAAATTCTTACTATTTTAAAAATTGGCAATATAAGATCGTGCTCAAAATGATTATAGCAACTTTTCAATTAGATCATTTTCCGTTTCACCTCGTATGGTTGGGTAATAATGTCATATGGAATGATTACAGTAGAATAACCAAATTTTGATCGCAGATATGACAACTTTAATTGTCGGGCGTATGAAAAATCAAAGTTGCTATGATCATATGAGATTTTAGTATACGATTCTATGTGAAACATTGAATATGTCCTTGGGTGTTTATACTTGGATAGAATCTGTGCTTTAATATTTTGTTCGACTTTAGAGACGTTGTTATTAGGCAGTTTCTATTCCTTGCAGAATCTACAGAAACTTTTTACCACTCTTAGCAATCGCCTACATTTTCCTGATTCCCCACTTAACTGAAGATCGTATGCTATAATTTCATTTAAACTTTCACACACGTGTCAATATTTTACAGCTATTTTACATGTGTCTAATGTATGATTATGTGTAAAGAGATATATATTTCTTCTTATTATAAATGTTTAGTAGATGCACGTGTTTGAGCAGATAACTCTCTTTTTAAATGGAAAAATAGATGGCTATCGGCAAGTTTACCAAAATATGTTTACAACAATAACCTGCCTTGCTTCTGCTTTAATCCTGTGGCATCTTTATATAAAAGTGTCCACCGTTTAGCTACAAAGAAATTCGAAAGAAAGTGAAGGAAAGCACATTTATGCTTAAGCTATTTCGAAGCTCGCATCTGCTTTCTTTTTGTATCCGAGATAAAAAGATGGTAATTTCTAAGGAATTAATGGATGTTTCACCCGAAATTATTTCTGATTACTAAAACATCACATTTAGTGGAGACACGTGTTTGTGCAGAGATTCAAAACTGTTTAACAAACACACACACACACACACACACACACACACACACACACACACACACACATATATATATATATATATATATATATATATATATATATATATATTTAAAAGGTAAACAGACCACATTAAGGTACCATTATAATAATGTATTTCACCAGAGCCCTTTTAAAGGACGCCGGATCATCAGATAGCACTTCCAAAAATGAAATGAAACGAAAATGAAATTAAAATTGATGGGTAGTGTAAATTTTTGTAATTTAACAGAGAGTGTAATAAGGAGTAGTTAGAGAGACATGGTATAGTATAAGGAGGGATTAATTTCATATCTTTCTCAAGCATGTCCATTTTATCTTCGGAAAAGACAAAAGAAATAAGAACACAAGAAACAGATAGTTCTTTTTCGAGACTTAGCCTGTGCATATGTTTTCACGACATCATCACAGTTGAGGGGTCGATCACATTCATTTTCACTGGAAATTATTCGAACCCGGATAAACATTTATCTCTCGTTGTAGATTGCAGATAATTTTTATAATTAGTTTAATGAAATTTCTTTCGGCATCTGTAACATTCAGCGGGCAAATACATTATTAACACGGAGCAGCTCTTTATTTATAGTGTTGCCAGCTTGGCTAACACACGGGAATTTAACTTTTCTATGGTCGATATATCTTTGAGGAATATAATGTGAGTAATTTTTTGTATAATTTTGAACTACATCTTAATCTTATCAATTTAGAAAAATATTCACCGTAATCTGTTTTTTTCTTTTTTCTTGTATTGTATGTATATTGGTTTTAAATTTATCATAATTATCGCTCATTTTTATAATGTCGTATATGAACGTCCGTATTTAAAAATCGCAAGTCTATACACACAAAAAAACTCAAAATTATTTTAAAATATTAATGTTTGAGGAATTTTAATAACCTTTTTCACTTTTGATTAATAGATATGGATTTTACTTAATAACAATAGCACCTCATCTATAAAAATTAAAACAGAATTTTAAAAGATTGAAAATACTATTATAATTAAAACATAAAAATGAAGTCAGTTCTGCTAAAAATGAATTATTCATTGAAAAGGTGTTTCTTAAATAAATAGTGTGCATAATATATCTTATTCATATAAGCAGTTAAAAGTTTTTCGAGTTAAATAATGCCTAGGTTTTATTGCATTTTTTATTTTAATATTCAGAGCAGATTTTGGGTAACTGGATTGAGGATTTAAATTCTCCAGACATTGAATATTTAAAATTTGATTTCTCGAAATTTTATAAAATTAAATAAGTAATGTAAAAGATGTAAAAATTATTTTACCAATATTTTCTAAGAAACAGCTCTGAAATAAATTAATTCATTTGCGAATGAGTTCTGAAAATTTTAATGCAAGCCAACAGTTATTTGATTATTGGGATTATTTCAAAACTAGCGTATTTTTCGCCACAAGAAAGACGCTAAAATTTCCATTTACAAATATTTGGACATCGCGCAGATGCAAAAACGAGTTTTTAACCAGAATTTCGAACGTTCTAAAAAATGATAAATAATACTATTTAATAATAATAATAATAAAATGCTTTGATTATTCCTCTTAAAATTTGATTTATTTTGTTTGGGGAATTTTTTCATCATGGTTCATAAATAAATTCTTCAAGAAAGATAATTCATTTTCAAAAAATGATTTTAATCCTTAATTATCGAGTTTCTGTTGATATTATTAGATTTATGTAATTACTTTATTTATTTAGACTTAGCAAACGTTTATTTAAGAAAGTATATCGACTGAAATAAAAAATAAATGTTGCTATTTTTTAAAGCTTGGCTTTCTTCTTTGTCTTCAACTTTCAATAGCAACGTTTTTGTAAAGCAAAAGTAAAAACAACCCCCCACCAAAAAAAAGTAAGCCACCTAAAGAACGGTGCGGCTTCGATTTCGAAATTCCATCATAACATTTATAAAGTTCGATTTTCATCAATAGGGAATGGTAGAGCTTTTTTTGTTCCTAGTTGTATTTCTTGAGACAAAATTTCAGATGAAAGAGGATTAATGTCCGAGTCAACCCGTTGCAAGAAAAAGAAAAGAAAGAAATTCATTGATTTAGATGAAAAAAAAAATCCCTAAAAAAACAAGAATGAAATGGAAATCCGTGAAAATGACACATCCTTTAATAGACAGTTTTAACTAGTTTAATTTGTAACGTTTATAAATGTAGGTAGAAAAAAGCAAATCTTGATGAGATAGCAAGTGTTACGAAGCACTGCCCAGGAACTCCCAATCATACCCGGTGAGTGGGTTCGGGAATAATACAATAGTTATTGTGACCGTGTTCAAGATCAACTCATAAGTTTCTCCAAATCCTTAAAACTATAAAACCAAACCAACGCATTCTAGCGTCATTTGGGGTATAAAATTTATTTACAAATGTCGCTGTCGATTATATATTACCGGATTAGACATTTCATTTCTAAGGTTACAAATAGCATCACGGATCACACAGAAAATAGCAATAACATTAATACTCTCAACAAAAATAAAATGAATAATAAATATAATCAAGACCAATCTTCACTTAAAATCTTTGTAAATAAATACACGACTCCATCTCATAGAAACAAAGAAAATTAAATTAATTATTTATTATAAAATATTTAAAACTGCTATCCTGATTATCAAAAATAAAAATTCACCTGGAAGATCCACATTACAGAGAACCAATATTATTTACAAATTAACATCGCCTTTAAGGAACTATGTTCCTGACAGTCCAAATTCCTAAATAATTATACTGGATATACTAGAACATGCTTCACAAGAATACGCACGTTACATCCCTATGGTCATCTCATTTCAATACACATGGAAATCTACCAAACTCTATCAGTAACATACATGTTGATAATACAAATAATGTATTATCCACATGTACAAAAAGGAAAAAAAATTGAAACATTTAAAAAAAAGAAGTCAGTACTAAATAATAGCAAGTAGGAATGCAGTCACAATATGCAGACCGTATATAGAAAACAAAGATTCATATAAATCTAGATACATAGATAAAACAGCCCATATATTCAATTAAAAATAAAATACAATTCATCCTTGATTATGGCTAAAAGTATAGCGACAGCGCTTGGATATATAAAATATTCGGAAAATTTTTACGTAAATATGTCCTGAAAAATATACGAAGAATGAAAAATTATAAAAAAAAAACGCATCACCTTGTCTGTCCTTTTCAACGAAACTTACTGTGACACTATTTAGGGTTGCTGGAAAGAAAGAAGCAAAAAGAAAAGGCGAGAATAAAATTTAGGTGATAAAAAGCGATTACGAACAGGACACTAAGCGATGTTATTTTTCTAACAAAAAAAGTGGTAAGATATTATTTTCATTATCGAGGAAGTAAGACACTGGATTTAATTTGATTTATGACGAGACACCGAGTGGACGATAGACGCCTGTCATGACAACGATAATGAAAATTTCAAGTTGGTCAAGTGGCCTACGAAACAGAAACTAGGAGATAATGATAATTAGGTCATGCTCTGACCGAAACCAAAATGTCCACCCCCATATCATTTGGAAAAAGACACATGTTTTATTTCGAAGCTGGCCACGATAGGAAAATTATTTTATCAGAACGAATAATTGGCTGTGGATATCCACAAACACCCACTTGTTTGGCGAAAAGTCTCGATTGATAAAGTCCAGGTGACATTCGGTTAAGATAAGAGTCTAAGGAGTTGTTGTCGGGCAGGAGAAAAGAAATATTAAGAAAAAAAAGATAATTTTTTTTCTTTGAGCAAGATTTTTTAAACCGAGGCCAGACTGGCCACACCCACACTGCTTGGCGTCCATTGGCTGAATGGTGGCGTGAGCGGTAGGCGAAGGTAATCATGTGAAGAAGGATGGGAGGCCTGTTAACGCGCCCCTGAGGGGATCAGTGTGAGATGCCACTGTGAGAGAGAGGGGAAACCCGTTGACACACACTGAGGGCATGAGTGAGATGCCAAAATGAGAAAGGAAGAATTTGGGAGGACGAAAGTCTTCCAAAAATGGAAATTATAATTCTTCCTGACCGAAAATAAAGAAAAACCTTTAATACGGAGTTAAAATTATCAAGGAACCTCAAACCCCGACAAGCTCACTCCGGATTTGGTCGGCGTCTATATAAGCAGAGTCGCAACAAGTTGGCAGGGCAGTTGGCAGGGCAGTTGGCAGATCAGTTGGCAGTTGAGTTTGGGTTGGAGACAGACAGGCAAGCAGTTGCAGTTTGCAGTTGAGCTGAGAGCTCTGAAGACCCACCTCGCAGGAAGCTGACCTAAGACCCACGCATTCTCGACCTCAACTTCTAACCAAGAACAATTTATTTTTGAAGTACGACTTATACTCACACCATCAAAACATGTTTTACGGATATCGCCTGAAGATACACCATAACCAGTTTCTTAAAAGAACAATTTAAGATGTTAAGACTCGCCTAACAAATACAAAGTGTCACGAATCCATATTAGCGGTTTGGGAGAAAGACGCAGTCCTGTATTCAGCAACTAGATATAAAATAGTGTTGTTCCTTTTTAACACATTTGAACCTTTTGAGTTATTACATTATTATTGGGCCACCCCAGAATTAAGACAGAGGGTGGCCCAGTTAAAAAGAAGGGAAATAAAACGTTGGACATATGGTTAGGAGAGCCACTTAGGTAGAGGGCAGGTCCTCCCAGAAATAAGGGAGAGGGTGGCACAGTTGAGGAGAGGAAGAGTAAAATGTTGGATATGTGGTCAGGTGGGCCACTTTGCGGTAAACTGTCTAACAAGAAGGTGCTCGTTTTGTAGGAGACCAGGGAACCTGAAGAAGAATTGTATTCTTAGGAACAGCCGCAAGAGACTGGGAGAGGTCCAGCCGGGACCGCCCAGGTGCAGAAAACGCAAAACTCCACCATATGAGAAGAATGAAAGGAGTTATTTGATACCGGCGCCTATGGCTGGGATGACCCAAAGGTGGGAACCCAGGAAAAGGAAAGCCCAAGTATTCTCTTCACTGACGCAAGAGAAGGAGCTGTCTTGTAGGGCAGAAATAGGGGGTAGGGCAACGAAAGCCCTGATAGACACAGGAGCGTCTGTTTCATTGCTGAGAGAGGAATCATACAGACGGGTGAGACAGAGAAGTGGGTTGCAGGAAGCGGACATAGAGTTCACGCAAACAGATGGAGACCCCCTGGAGATAAAAGGGATGGCGAGGCTCCCTGTGAGGATTGGGAAATTAAAAAAGTTCCCAGAACTTCTACGTAACCCCCAACCTGTGTACGGAAGTTTGGCTTCAGAGCCAGAGGGCTCGGATAGAGTTCAACCCCACTGTGCTGGTAATAAATGGCGAGGGAACGCCATTGGGATGTCCACCGGAAGAAGACATAACAATAGTGGTGGAGGAAGATGTAAAGCTACCACCCAGAACGGCGTTGTCGGGAAAGGGTAGGCTAATGTCAGGGAAGAAAATAGGAAAAGGAACCCTGCAACTGGTCCCTGTAGAAGGCAAGGGCCTAGAAGAAAATGAGGTAACTCTGTGTGAGGCAATAGTGGAGGCAACTGAATTAGTGCCCATTATGATGGTGAACCAGGCCCAAAAGACGATACAGGTTAAGAGAGGGGAAGAGATAGGAAAAGCACTACCCCTACGAACTCTGAATCGAGTGAGGTTCGAGAAGAAGGTAGGAAAACTCATAGAACAACCAGAAGGAATAGTAGACGAATATATATTGGCATCTGATCAATTTAGGGCCAAACTGGGAGGTCTGCTGAGAAATAACCGAGATGTGGTGGCCAAATCAGATAAGGAATTAGACCAGACCCACACAGTAAAAATGAAAATCGACACCAGCGATCATCCCCACACCCGTGAAATTTAAGCCTTATAGAACACCTATTCATAAGTACCCCTTGTAAAAGAGGCAGTAGAAGAGATGTTGGAAGCTGGAATGATCGAAAGATCGATCTCCCTCTTGAGCTTTTCAATCGTGATAGTAGGCAAGAAAGATGGCGGGCACCGTTTTTGTGTAAATTTTAGGAAACTGAATTCTATATCGAAGCCGCTGGCGGTGCCATTGCCACTAATCGATGATATATTGGCATTATTAGGGAAAGCGAAGTACTTCTCTAAATTGGACTTGAGGTCCGGAGATTGACAGGTAGCCCTTGATGAGGGTGACAAGGAAAAGGCCGCATTTGCGTGTCACCTGTGACTGTTTCAGTTCAGGGTTATGCCATTCGGTTTAGTCAATTCCCCGGCAATCTTCCAACAGCTGATGTCAATAGTGTTAGGAGGATGCGAGAGCTTTGCCATGGCATATTTAGATGATATTTTGATATTTTCAGAAACAGTAGAACAAAATTTTTTTCCTGAAGATGAGATTGATAAGGGTGGGGAAACCCAGGTCTCAGTAGAACAAAGAAGGCTATGCAAAATAGAAGCACTCGGTGTCGACATGTAACGACAATGGCTCATCCAAAAACCTACTGGCTGACTGTGGTGGATGTGGATGTGGATGGAAGGGATGGAATCGCGAGCTGCACCTCACTAAGTACGGAAGAAGATTATTGGTATTGCTAACTGGCAATTAGTGGTGTCATGAAGTACGACATTTGAAGTGGGAGTCCCACGCACCTGTCCGGACCATTCTGTCTGCTTGAAGTTGGTTAGGGGATGGAAGAGCTGAGGTGTTACAAACTTAGAAAGAAATTATGGAATAATTGAATGAAGAATTGAACAAGACCGAATGGTTATGAAGAATAAAAACAAGAAAGATTTTTGGCCTTGCAGGAATGATCAAAATTAATGGGTTGATGATGATGATGATAGTAGCCACACTGATGGTGACGATGGCGGAAGCTTGGAAGCACAGCCGAAATAACATTTTTAAAAAGTCGAGTGAAGTAATAATAACCAGGTCTAAATGGTTGATCACATTCGTGATAGATTTAAAACCATATGAGTCGCTACTAAATAAACTAAGAAATGAGCTAACGCAGCTGGATGTAGCCCGGTTGAAGGTAGGGCAAGATTATTTCAAGGAAAAAGGATATCTCAGCTTATTACACTGCCTAGAATCGGAGGCCACTATGATAGAGGCTCAATGGAGGGACATGCAAAATTACCTGAAGGGAATAGATTTACTGCAGACGCGGGAAAAGAGATCGGTAATTCCGATTGTGGGGAAATCGTTAAATGTCCTGTTTGGAACAGTGACTGAAGATGATGTTAAATTCATAAGAAGGAAACTGGGAGAAGTGGAAATAAACCAGAGGACTCTGGCTCAAGTGGCAAGGGAGAGTGTGACAATATTAAATGTGACAAGAATAGAGCCAGAATTACTTGGTTAATACATAACCTGGCAGGGTTGAGACAAGAGGTAATTAATGATACAGAAGCTCTAATGATAGAATTACAGGAAATGAGTGGATTCATACAAATATATTTCCAACTAATGACAGTTACGAATAAGGTACGACAAACTAGTCAGTCGTTGACGACCTTGCTGGAATATGTGACAGCGCAATTAGATATGTTGTCATTGGGACACCTCTCACCAAGCATAGTAAACCCGGGTAACCTAAGGGAAGTGCTACTCGGAATACAGGCCGAGTTACCCCATCACTTAAGACTGCCAGTGGATCCCACCAAAGAATTGTGGAAATATTATAATGCACTGAGATGTGTGACCTTGTTGGAAAATAGACGACTATTGGTCATGTTGTCTGTTCCGTTGTTAGCTGGAGAGAGTATATTCGAGATAAACCAGGTTATAAATTTACCTATTCCCTACCCCAGAAGAGATCAAGGTTTGGGAATGGTAGCAAGGTACAAGATGGAAACAGAATACATAGCTTTAAATTCGGGTAGAACAAAATTCAAGTTGCTAACAGCTGAAATAGCTAGAAATTGTAGAAATAAATGCTGCTCTAGTGATTTGTACATCGTTAAGCCCTATCTATATAGCTGGTAACCAGAAAATGTGCATACTAGAATTGTTTGAAGGGAAGAAAGAGGGAATTAAGAGAACTTGTCAAGTAGCAAACACGGCATTACCACAAGCTATCAGTGTTTTAGACGGGTGTGGGCAGTGGCCACACAGAAACCCATCAGCTTGTCTAGGGTATGTGGGGAAGAGTCCACAAGGACATTAAGAGTAAAGCCATCATTATCCCTGTTAAAGATACCCCTGGGATATTCGGCAATTGGGATATCTATTTCCTTACCCCCCTTTTACCAGGAAGAAGAAAGATATGAAGAGAAAGATTCAATCATAGAATTGATTGACAGAAGCTTAGTCAATTGTACAGAGTTGTGGGAGCCAATAGTGAGGGGATTCTCCAATGTTACCTTGAATAAAATTCCAGTACTAACGAAGCCGATAGAAAAGATCGATATGGATCAACTGAGGGACAAGTTAAGTGCGTTGAGCAATGAAGGTATGGCTTGGGAAAATCATGAGCAGATCGCGATCAGTTGGTCAGCAATGATGGGTACATTCATAATTAAAGCCATATTGGGTATGGCAATATGGAAGATTAGAAGTAAGAGGAAATTAACTAGCGGTAATCAATGAGCATGCAGCAACTCGAGGGGAGATGCCGAGCAGTGTTCTTTACTCATATAGAATCGGCGAAGAAATTGCAGAAAAGCCAGCGGAGAAGGCTGTCGTGAAACTGACACGTGCGGCGGAAAAAACTCCTACAACAGAGAGAAAAATATTGACCAAGAAAAACAAGCCATAATAACCACACACATGCACCGACAGGCACGCGCACACTTTAAATTGCATGAAAATAGAAAAAGATGAAAAGAACATGACATTTTCATGTAGAACAGAAGAAGATGAAAAGAAAACTATATTTGCATGTAGAACGAAGAAGATGAAAAGAACATTACATTTGTATGTAGAACGAAGATGAAAAGAACATTACATTTGCATGTAGAAACGAAGATGATGACAAGAACATTACATTTGCATGTAGAACAGAAGAAGATGAAAAGAAAACTACATTTGCATGTAGAACGAAGAAGATGAAAAGAACATTACATTTGTATGTAGAACGAAGATGAAAAGAACATTACATTTGCATGTAGAATAGAAGATGATGAAAATAACATTACATTTGCATGTAGAACAGAAGAAGATGAAAAGAAAACTACATTTGTATGTAGAACGAAGAAGATGAAAAGAACATTACATTTGCATGGAGAATAGAAGAAGATGAAAAGAACATTACATTTGCATGTAAAACAGAAGATGATGAAAAGAAAACTACATTTGCATGTAGAACGAAGAAGATGAAAAGAACATTACATTTGTATGTAGAACGAAGATGAAAAGAACATGACATTTGCATGTAGAACAGAAGAAAATGAAAAGAAAACTACATTTGCATGTAGAACGAAGAAGATGAAAAGAACATTACATTTGCATGTAGAACAGAAGAAGATGAAAAGAAAACTACATTTGCATGTAGAACGAAGAAGATGAAAAGAAGATTACATTGGTATGTAGAACGAAGATGAAAAGAACATTACATTTGCATGTAGAACAGAAGAAAATGAAAAGAAAACTACATTTGCATGTAGAACGAAGAAGATGAAAAGAACATTATATTTGTATGTAGAACGAAGAAGATGAAAAGAAAATTACATTTGTATGTAGAACGAAGATGAAAAGAACATTACATTTGCATGTAGTATAGAAGAAGATGAAAAGAACATTACATTTTCATGTAGAACAGAAGAAAATGAAAAGAAAACTAAATTTGCATGTAGAACGAAGAAGATGAAAAGAACATTACATTTGCATGTAGAACGAAGAAGATGAAAAGAACATTACATTTGCATGTAGAACGAAGATGAAAAGAACATTACATTTGTATGTAGAACAAAGATGAAAAGAACATTACATTTGAATGTAGAAACGAAGATGATGAAAAGAACATTACATTTGCATGTAGAACAGAAGAAGATGAAAAGAAAACTACATTTGCATGTAGAACGAAGAAGATGAAAAGAAAACTACATTTGTATGTAGAACGAAGATGAAAAGAACATTACATTTGCATGTAGATAAGAAGATGATGAAAAGAACATTACATTTGCATGTAGAACAGAAGAAGATGAAAAGAAAACTACATTTGCATGTAGAACGAAGAAGATGAAAAGAACATTACATTTGTATGTAGAACGAAGAAGATGAAAAGAACATTACATTTGTATGTAGAACGAAGATGAAAAGAACATTACATTTGCATGTAGAATAGAAGAAGATGAAAAGAACATTACATTTGCATGTAGAACAGAAGAAGATGAAAAAAACATTATATTTGTATGTAGAACGAAGAAGAGGAAAAGAACATTACATTTGCATGTAGAACAGAAGAAAATGAAAAGAAAATTACATTTGCATGTAGAACGAAGAAGATGAAAAGAACATTACATTTGTATGTAGAACGAAGATGAAAAGAACATTACATTTGCATGTAGAACAGAAGAAAATGAAAAGAAAACTACATTTGCATGTAGAACGAAGAAGATGAAAAGAACATTACATTTGCATGTAGAACAGAAGAAGATGAAAAGAAAACTACATTTGCATGTAGAACGAAGAAGATGAAAAGAACATTACATTGGTATGTAGAACGAAGATGAAAAGAACATTACATTTGCATGTAGAACAGAAGAAAATGAAAAGAAAACTACATTTGCATGTAGAACGAAGAAGATGAAAAGAACATTATATTTGTATGTAGAACGAAGAAGATGAAAAGAACATTACATTTGTATGTAGAACGAAGATGAAAAGAACATTACATTTGAATGTAGAAACGAAGATGATGACAAGAACATTACATTTGCATGTAGAACAGAAGAAGATGAAAAGAAAACTACATTTGCATGTAGAACGAAGAAGATGAAAAGAACATTACATTTGCATGTAGAACAGAAGATGATGAAAAGAACATTACATTTGCATGTAGAACAGAAGAAGATGAAAAGAAAACTACATTTGCATGTAGAACGAAGAAGATGAAAAGAACATTACATTTGTATGTAGAACGAAGATGAAAAGAACATTACATTTGCATGTAGAACAGAAGAAAATGAAAAGAAAACTACATTTGCATGTAGAACGAAGAAGATGAAAAGAACATTATATTTGTATGTAGAACGAAGAAGATGAAAAGAACTTTACATTTGTATGTAGAACGAAGATGAAAAGAACATTACATTTGCATGTAGTATAGAAGAAGATGAAAAGAACATTACATTTGCATGTAGAACAGAAGAAAATGAAAAGAAAATTATATTTGCATGTAGAACGAAGAAGATGAAAAGAACATTACATTTGCATGTAGAACGAAGATGAAAAGAACATTACATTTTCATGTAGATCAGAAGATGATGAAAAGAAAACTACATTTGCATGTAGAACGAAGAAGATGAAAAGAACATTACATTTGTATGTAGAACGAAGATGAAAAGAACATTACATTTGCATGTAGAACAGAAGAAGATGAAAAGAAAACTACATTTGCATGTAGAACGAAGAAGATGAAAAGAACATTACATTTGGATGTAGAACAGAAGATGATGAAAAGAACATTACATTTGCATGTAGAACAGAAGAAGATGAAAAGAAAACTACATTTGCATGTAGAACGAAGAAGATGAAAAGAACATTACATTGGTATGTAGAACGAAGATGAAAAGAACATTACATTTGCATGTAGAACAGAAGAAAATGAAAAGAAAACTACATTTGCATGTAGAACGAAGAAGATGAAAAGAAAACTACATTTGTATGTAGAACGAAGATGAAAAGAACATTACATTTGCATGTAGTATAGAAGAAGATGAAAAGAACATTAAATTTTCATGTAGAACAGAAGAAAATGAAAAGAACATTATATTTGCATGTAGAACGAAGAAGATGAAAAGAACATTACATTTGCATGTAGAACGAAGATGAAAAGAACATTACATTTGCATGTAGAACAGAAGAAGATGAAAAGAAAACTACATTTTCATGTAGAACGAAGAAGATGAAAAGAACATTATATTTGTATGGAGAACGAAGAAGATGAAAAGAACATTACATTTGTATGTAGAACGAAGATGAAAAGAACATTACATTTGCATGTAGAATAGAAGAAGATGAAAAGAACATTACATTTGCATGTAGAACAGAAGAAGATGAAAAGAAAACTACATTTGCATGTAGAACGAAGAAGATGAAAAGAACATTACATTTGTGTGTAGAACGAAGATGAAAAGAACATTACATTTGCATGTAGAATAGAAGATTATGACAAGAACATTACATTTGCATGTAGAACAGAAGATGATGAAAAGAAAACTACATTTGCATGTAGAACGAAGAAGATGAAAATAACATTACATTTGTATGTAGAACGAATAAGATGAAAAGAACATTACATTTGTATGTAGAACGAATAAGATGAAAAGAACATTACATTTGTATGTAGAACGAAGATGAAAAGAACATTACATTTGCATGTAGTAAAGAAAAAGATTAAAAGAACATTACATTTGCATGTAGAACAGAAGAAGATGAAAAAAACATTATATTTGTATGTAGAACGAAGATGAAAAGAACATTACATTTGCATGTAGAACAGAAGATGATGAAAAGAAAACTACATTTACATGTAGAACGAAGAAGATGAAAAGAACATTACATTTGTATGTAGAACGAAGATGAAATGAACATTACATTTGCATGTAGAACAGAAGAAAATGAAAAGAAAACTAAATTTGCATGTAGAACGAAGAAGATGAAAAGAACATTACATTTGCATGTAGAACGAAGAAGATGAAAAGAACATTACATTTGCATGTAGTAAAGAAGAAGAAGATGAAAAGAACATTACATTTGCATGTAGAACAGAAGAAAATGAAAAGAACATTATATTTGGATGTAGAACGAAGAAGATGAAAAAAACATTACATTTGTATGTAGAACGAAGATGAAAAGAACATTACATTTGTATGTAGAACGAAGATGAAAAGAACATTACATTTGCATGCAGTAAAGAAAAAGATTAAAAGAACATTACATTTGCATGTAGAACAGAAGAAGATGAAAAAAACATTATATTTGTATGTAGAACGAAGAAGATGAAAAGAACATTACATTTGCATGTAGAACAGAAGATGATGAAAAGAAAACTACATTTACATGTAGAACGAAGAAGATGAAAAGAACATTACATTTGTATGTAGAACGAAGATGAAATGAACATTACATTTGCATGTAGAACAGAAGAAAATGAAAAGAAAACTACATTTGCATGTAGAACGAAGAAGATGAAAAGAACATTACATTTGCATGTAGTAAAGAAGAAGATGAAAAGAACATTACATTTGCATGTAGAACAGAAGAAAATGAAAAGAACATTATATTTGCATGTAGAACGAAGATGAAAAGAACATTACATTTGCATGTAGAACGAAGATGAAAAGAACATTACATTTTCATGTAGATCAGAAGATGATGAAAAGAAAACTACATTTGCATGTAGAACGAAGAAGATGAAAAGAACTTTACATTTGTATGTAGAACGAAGATGAAAAGAACATTACATTTGCATGTAGTATAGAAGATGATGAAAAGAACATTACATTTGCATGTAGAACAGAATAAGATGAAAGGAACATTACATTTGCATGTCGAACAGAAGAAGATGAAAAGAACATTACATTTGCATGTAGAACGAAGAAGATGAAAAGAACATTACATTTGCATGTAGAACGAAGAAGATGAAAGGAACATTACATTTGCATGTAGAATAGAAGATTAAAAGAACATTACATTTGCATTTAGAACAGAAGAAGGTGAAAAGAATATCACCTTGCATGTAAAACCGTAAAAAAAAAATAGAAGAATAGAATTGCATGGTACAGATATATGATGCATGCTAAATAGTGTATTTGGGTTTAGGTGTCATTTACGAGTAAATGACAAATAGGTTAGTGGAGGATTGTGATACTATTTAAAGTTGCTCGAAAGAAAGAAGACAAAAGAAGAGGTGAGATTTAAATTTAGCTGATAAGACGCCATCACGAACAGGACACTAAGCGATGTTATTTTTCTAACACAGAAAAGTGGTATGATTTTATTTCAATTATCGCGGAAGTAAGACACTGGATTTAATTTGATTTATGACGACGCACCCAGTGGACGATAGACGTCTGCCATGACAACGATCATGCTCTGACCGAAACCAAAATGTCCGTTGGACCACCCTCATATCATAGGGAAGAAGATACCTGTTTTATGTCCAAGCTGGCCACGATAGGAAAATTATTTTTTCAGAACGAATAATTGGCCGTGGATATCGCCAGATGACCACCCACTTGTTTGGCGAAAAGTCTCGATTGATAAAGTCCAGGTGACATTCGGTTAAGATAAGCGTCTAAGGATTTGTTGTTGGGCAGGAGAAAAGAAAGAAAAGAAAAATTAAAAAAGGAAGATAATTTTTTTCTTTGAGTAAGATTTTTTAAACCGAGGACAGACTGGCCACATCCACACTGCTTGACGTCCATTGGCTGAATGGTGGCGTGAGCGGTAGGCAAAGGTAATCATGTGAAGAAGGAGGGGAGGTCTGTTAACGGCCCCCTGAACGGATCGGTGTGAGATGCCACTGTGAGAGAGAGGGGAAACCCGTTGACACCCTGTGAGGGCATGAGTGAGATGCCAAAATGAGAAAGGAAGAATTTGGAAGGACGAAAGACTTCCAAAAATGGAAATAATAATTCTTCTTGACCGAAAACAAAGAAAAACCTTTAATACGGATTTAGAATTATCAAGGAACCTCAAACCCCGACAGGCCCACCCGGGTTTTGGTCGGCGTCTATATAAGCAGAGTCGCAACGAGTTGGCAGGGCAAGAACAATTTATTTTTGAAAAACGACTTAGACTCTCACCACCAAAAACAAGTTTTACAAATATCACCTGAAGATACACCATAACCATTTTCTTAAAAGAACAATTTAAGATGTTAAGACTCGCCTAACAAACACAAAGTTTCACGAATCCACATTAGCGGTTAGGGAGAAAGACGCAGTCCTGTATTCAGCAACCAGATATAAAATATTGTTGTTCCTTTTTAACACATTTGAACCTTTCGAGATATTACATTATTTTCCTTTACATATACTTGTGCGGTATTGCCCTTGTTCGGACTCGACTTGCATTACGGCCAGGCGACTGATTGATTTCGTCTACCTAAGATCAAATCACAACGAGGGTAGGTTAGACTAGAAATCAAAACAGTTACTTCGGTAACCAGACGTTGAAGCCGAGCTTGTAAAGGCAAGGCTGATACTGAATCTAACTAGATTCCCATCCGGATCAGCAAAAGATAGAACGTCACATTTGTTGCCGCGACCAATACCAAGCCAGTTGGTCGTCACAGGACAGGGTAGGACGGCGTCGGCGACGTCGACGGCGCGGAGACAGACGGGGTGACGTCACAGCTACTGCCGTAACCGGGATAGCACGGCAGGCGCTTCAAGGGAGACGTCACATTTGGCGCAGCGACACCTGGGGACGTCACATTACATAAAAGAGGGATTGCTACCCACATACACAATATATATTTTTTCATAGAAAATATGAGCTTCTCCATCAGGAATGGAACATGTAACCCCAATTGGAACCATCATTTGATCTGATGTGCTATTAATCATTCAGCCACGACGAAGCATCTGGTTAGCAAAGTCCGAATTACTGTTTGTAAACAACAAATCTTTGGTGATCTTTCCCTAACGATCATATCTGCTCACGAAACGTACCTTAACGTAAATATTGACAACATGAAGTAAAATAGATTAAGTTCAACAATTATTTGATATATTTTCTGTTTATATGTTATTTTAATAAATACAATTTATTTAAAAAGCAGATCATTACGCTCTAGTCTTTAAATAAAACAAAGATCGTCGAAAATCAATGGATGATAAAAGTATTCGATATATGAAATTCATGGACGTTTTCCCATCAGGTACGAAAGAGAAGAAACACTACTTGACGATACCTTTAATTAACGAAAAGGAATGAATTCATCTGTACATAAATATAAATGCATAGTGCGATGGGTAACTTGTCGCCACCTTATATTTTTATTTTAGCGCATGCGCGTTGTTTGTTTTTGATTTTGTCGACTGTACAGTATAGAAAGGTAAGTTAAGTACCGTCTATAAGAAAAAGAGTGCAATGGCGCAATTCACTCTGCCAGAAATTTGGAAACGACATGATGTACTGCTTGGTGTTTGCGCCGGAATCTCCAATACGAACATTTTAGAGTTTGAAGGTGTCAATTTGAGGATAGTGCAGATGATTCGGAAAAAATTGCATGATAGATCCAATCAATATCATGATGTCCGGAGAGATAACGAGTGATGATGACATTATACCGCCATTTATCTTTCCACAGGGCCTGAAACTCTACAGGGAGGCCTACATCAAGTGCCTTGAGGAGCTAGTGATGCGATAGGTCTAGAGGGTGGTTGCTGGATGACTTTATATCTGACAACATGTCTCTGCCCATGTGACACAAGCAGGAGAATCTAGTCATCGCTCTCAGACAATTTCTGCTACCTAACCACCCAGACTGCAACCTCCTTGATTATTATGTGTACGGCGCAGTTGCGCGAGAGACCAACAGAACACCTTGAAAAATCAAAGATGTACTGATTAGTGCAACATGTTGACCGTTCAGAAGATGCGCAGGAGATTCACGAAATCTCCTGGAGCTCATTGTTGAGGACAATAGCGATTTTATTAAATAACTTTACTCTTTTATATTTTTGTGTAATTTTGGTAAATATATCTGGTAAAATGAGATGTCTGAATTACATTCACTTTTGCGTAATTTAGACAACAATTTATCCACCACACCCTGTAGTTTTTTGTACGCGGATTGCTCAGATGCATAACTTGTTGAGTAGACTTGTAGCGAGATGCCCATGATTGAAAACGAATGTAATTGACTCATGAGTCTCAGAAATCGAACTTTGAATAACGGGAAAATTTTGACTTATCCGATGTCTTTATTTCTCCTGAATATAATGAACGCCAAATGAACACATAGAATTATCCTCTTTCTCATGTGACACTATTATTTTGTAGGGAAAATAAACCTGTAGACGTCGTATCTTGGCCAATGTTATAGAAGGTAAAACGCGGCCGTGTTATCCACATGGATAGTATTAATCAATTAGCATGTACATCAGTATTAACGAAATAACTGTAAATGTTTTATTTATGGCAATAATTTTCTATGATGATCATTATCTGCAACACTACCCGAGATTTAAGGAAATGGTTTAAGATAAAGACGGAAGGCTTCAATGCGTTATACTGGCTGCTCATGAAAATAAAAAAAAGGAACATATTTAATTCGTATTAAGATAAACAATGTATTTGAAATATATTTAATTATGGAGAATTTCCATCGCGTAACACAGGATATTTAATTTGCCTACCTTGAATAACTTGACGACAATTGCCAGAGGCTACCTCGGAAGAACATGCAAGAGCTATGCTTGATGGAGCAGGATATATTTTGCGGTCAGTTAAGAGCTCAATAGGTGCTAAAATATTGGCTTAACAATTATGTTGCCTCATACGAATCAATTAGTCATAAAAAATACGTATTTATCATGCGCCATTGTATGAGAATACTAAAATTAATTAATAAAATGACTTTTTCTTAATCTGTTGTCACATTTCAAGAATGTTCAAAATTTCAAATTTTATTTTAGACATATGGAAAAATAGCATCTGTTTAATTTAAATCCAATGAATTATGTAAGATCAAACATAATATATTGAAAAATTAGATAACATTTTTTATTATAGCAAAGTGTCAAGCGTGTGTTTTTTTTATATCTGCATTGAGTCGGTTAAAAGTTACAAGGGAGGTTCAATATTAATGACACCATTACGTTTAAAACTTGAGAGCATTATATATGAGTTCGGCTGAAAATATACGTACATAATGAAACAAATTTACGTTTGTCGCGGAAAAATCACATGTCTTAAAGGATATCTATTAAATAAAAAACGCTACGGTCACTGTCTGTCCGTCTGTCTGTCTACCTGTCTCCATCCCCCTCTCTCTCTCCCTCTCTCTCTCTCTCTCTCTATATATATATATATATATATATATATATATATATATATATATATATATATGTATATATGTGTGTGTGTGTGTGTGTGCGTGCGCGTGTGTTTCTTTGTGTATTATCATATTTTTACACTCCCCGTTGTTGAAATTAAAATAATATGACTTAATGTTAGTTTTGATTTCCTTGCTTTTTTTTCATTTTTATGAGAGAACGCAACTTAAACTATCTTAAAGTCTAAATCAATAATTAAAATGCACCAAGGAATGACGGTTACATAATTAACAGTCCCTACCTGAGCACACGCACTTGAATCGCACTTGCATTTAGTTTAACGCTATAAGGTATCAGCGGAAATTCTGAAATTTAATTTACTTTAAAAAAAAAATTACTGTCTTACTTATTGCTTTATTTTCTTATTAGGTGTAGATAGATTCGCCTTTCATTCGGTACATCGCGCTCCTTTCTCGTCTTTTTGAACTGGAGTAGAGGTTTATTCCTTGTTTACTGTTCAGGTGATTGCCTTCCGGTTCCTTCTCCCAAAATTTTATCATTATCTTTTACTTGCAGTAAACACTTTCTTCTCCCAGTTCATCTGTGTAGTCTTTGTTTGTATTTGTTATTATTCGTCTTCTATTAATCCAAGTTTTGTGAAAATATGTCACTTAATCAGCGTTAAAATTCTCGTTCAACCTCTATATAATTTCAGCTTTCCATATTGAATTTTTAAGGCACAACAATTTCTTTTCTTTTTATGTCTACCTCCTTCATATTTCATTACTTCAGTTAACGTACTTCAACATGTCGTTAATTGTTTTCCGTTTTTATCCATGCTGCCTCTTAGTTTCTGTGCTTCTAGACCGACGATTTATTTTATTCTATCTCCGGTCTACATTTTTTCTTTTTATACTCTACAATTTTTCCAACCCTCCCCTGAATTATATAAATAATTTCCGATGTCTTCGTTAATTCCCTTTTTCTTTCTCATTCTTCATCCATTTCATTTCTTTTATTTTTATTTCAAGACAATTTTATATACTTATTATTCATTATTATATACTAGACTCTGATTAGTACATCGCAAAATTTATATTTGCTATTTACTTATTTTACTACTCTTTATTTTCATTAATCATTTCTTCATCATTTTTCTCTATTCTTCCTATTTTTCTCTCTGTACCAGACTTTTCATTGTACCTGTCCCGACCCACCTCAATCCTCAGTCTCTTCTTGCTCATTAATCCCGCTCACGAGATAATTGAAAGACCATGTTCATTCCTTTAACGTGGCCCATCAAATAAACAACGAAGCCATTCGACCAACGGAAGTGGTTCTTCCCGTTGTTGAAAGGGCAAAAGTCCATGAAAATCTCACACTACAGCTGCCATTTTATAGCCTCTTTGATCTTTCGGTCCATGAGCTACAAGCTGTATAAACGTTTCTGTGATAGTAGCCAGTAAAATCTTAATCAGTCTGTCGATTAATCAAATGCTCCAGCGATCTGATGCGTCCAGTTGTGGTCATTTTCAGGTTTGTTACTTGCTTGTGTGTTCGTAGCGGTCGATAAACAATGGTGGAAATGGATGATTACAAGAACTGTTGCATGTTGGGATGTTTAACCCTGAATATTTTGATCAAACTAATTTACAATTTTTTTTATATTTTTATAATTAGCTATTGATTAATTGTAATTTGTTCCTATCTTCGCTAAAACGCTTCAAACTAAGCTCTATAACTCAATCTGATAATATACGTAATATGATTATATGAATTTGGGCGGAAGTACATGTTGCGCATATATAGCTCAAATACATTTCATATTTTTACCTAGTGTAATCTGAGCATTTGTTTTTTGATTATGCCACACTTATGTGTAAAGTTCATTCTAATCATTCGTATATCAAAGTTGCGTTTTATTTCTAGCTTATAGGAATTAAACATATATTTTTCACCCAATAAAAGCCGATTAGAAGTTTGTTTTATAAGAATAAAATGAAAAATACTGTCAAAATATTTGTGGATGTAGTTATAGGAATATCACGTGTAATTATTTGACCATTTAGAAAATATCGATATTAACCCGCTTCAGCACTCCTGCAAATTCAAGAAGGAGTATTCCGCGAGCCAGTATGAAATTATTTTCTAACTTATGAAAATCGTGTATTAAAAAAGTTAACAACTCTAACGGAAATTAGATTTTGAATCTACTTACGGATATGAAGCCTACTGCTTCTTGGTGCTCAGAACTATGAGCGAGGATGGTTTGATTTACACGTGAGTAAACACACACTTACGCACCCACACGCACATACAGAATGGGAGAGACGACAACTCGTAACCGTCGACTAAAGCCTTTTTCACGAACAGAATGGAAGGGATTAACCAGCAGCCGCCAGCTAAAATTTTGTCTACACACCATAAACACATTACTGACCACCATACATTAAGTTTGCAACACATTTCACCATCCACTACGAACACATTATTACTTGGTAAAAAAAACTAAACTACGAGGAAAATTGTACATTTTATTTCTATTAAATACTTTTGAAAAAAAAAAACAAAAAAAAACACATATAAATGTTACTTCAACTGAGGTTCTGCTTCTTATGTCTCATTTAAAAGAAGTATGTATTCGGCTTCTTATGTTTCATTTAAAAGAAGTATTGTTATGTTTTGCATCCTGACACTCAAATAGCAATGGAAAATTGTTAGATGGATCCCAACACGCTTATTACACATATTATATTGTGGCTCTATCTAAAACGCAATCAAATCATGTTTCTAGCTCAGTTATAGCTGACGCATTCTAGTTTGGCTCTAAATAATTATAAACTTCAATATTTATCTTAATCTTGCCTAAATTTTCCCTGTAACTCTATTTCATAAATACTTCTATTTTACATTGTTAATAACTATAATCATATGTAAATTGAGGCATCAAGGAATTGTTGGTCTTTCGTTGAACTGCGCTCCGCAACATAATAATCAGGGGGATTACCATCTGGTGACCAGATGTAACGGTTGATGTGGTAGGAGAAGTTGTCTGATTGCCATGAAAGAAAAGAGAGATAGAGATAGAGGAATAGATAGATAGATAGATAGAGAGAGAGAGAGAGAGAGAGAGAGAGAGAGAGAGAGAAAATAAAGAAATAGCACAAGAAGTGATAAGGAATTCTTTTATGATAATTTTTTTTAGAAAACGGTGGGTGCGGAAAAATGATCTAAAATAAAAAATAAAATAATAATAAAAAATACTAAAAATAAAGATAATGATAATATGAAAAGGGCACAAAACATACAGGCATAGATCTGTTGTTTATCGAGATAGGACGACAGTGTAAAAAGGCAATAAAAATAAAATAAAAGAGAAAAAAGGAGGAGAAATATTATAAAAAAAGGTATAAAAAATCCTTTTGGAAAATCATTGTTAGAAAATGGGGGGATTGCGGAAAAATATATATAAAATGCTGTTTTAAGGCGCAGAATGGACAGGCACGTCTCAGGACCTAAACATAATTACGAACTTTATACGTACAAACAGCCTGGCTATCGAATTCTTCATGAAACGGAGTGTCACATCTGGGTGTTGACTTCAATGTTCACTTTTATATAAGTTGGTTCTAATGAGAGGTCATCTCTTAAGTTGCATTCTATTACCCTCCTAAATCTATATCCGTGTGTGTGTGTGCGTAGCAAAATGTCAGTATAAGAAGTCTCTTTAGAAACTACAAATGGTTACCATTAATTATAGTAGTCATTGTTGCTAATACGAACCCTGGGAGATAGTTTTGTACAATATGATTTTAAACAGAATTAAATTTAAAAAAAAAAATCATCGGAGACGGCGTTATGCAGATGATCAATTTCGTCACACTTATTCGGAGGAACTCATAAACTTCGAGGCAATATGAGTGGTTTTAATACGAAATACTTATTAGTACTCCTTACTGAATGCATCATATTCAACATTTCAGCCAAACTGTTTCAATATATTTTTTCGAATTAGACTGGAATTATTTTAAATGCCTATTTCGAAGGTTTATTTGTTCTGTTCATGCAGAATTTAAAGATAATGATCACATGGACCAAAAAGTTTCCTACTAAAATTTATCACAGGAAGATGCTTCAAGTTCGAGAGTTCATATAGTTAGCGATTAAATAAATAATACTTGAGGGTACAAAGCGCAACGTATTCCATATAAAAAGAATTCAAATAATGTGGTTAAATATCATTTCATTTGGGAGGCATTACCAGAGGTTATGTATTAACAAGTTAACACCGATCTTGACGGGAATATGGTTAAGTATTTCATCTTGCGATGAGCCATGAAAAATGTGTAATTTAAAAGACTGCCGAATGCTAGAGATCTAAGAGCAAACGCTATGGACAACTACGAATCATTTATAAATGGACTTCAACGAACAAAGAGGGTGATGTAGTTATGGTAGGGATGAAAGTGAGTATATTATGTTGAAATGATATCGGGGGACGAAACAATTGATTTTAACATATACAGCTTACGGTTAGACCATTTAAACTGTAACCAATGAAAAACCTAGTCTATTAACATTGACAGTTGTACTTATCAATAAGGATGACGCTAGATATTATTTCATTTATGTCCAGGTAAAAAGAAATACAGCTTGCGTGGGACATTTTCTCTCGTCCCTCCTATTCATATTTCACCTTTAATTTGCCATTTATATTATTATTGTAGGATTTTGTTAATGAAGAGAAAACGTCAAAAGACCTGTACAATTGAACATCTTATAGACAATAATAACTGGTTATTTTCACTAAATTACTTTAACAATATATATTATGAGGCAAAAATCTATGCTTACAGGAATAACTTCGAACAAGGTGAGTTATTAGGTAAAGTAAATGTTTTTCTTTTCTTTTTATGTTAAATTTACCATACTGACTCTAGTCAAACATCTATAGGAAATGAAAGTAAATTTGCAACGTCAATGACAATGCCTAATTCGACTTGATTTAGTAAAGTACATGGTATTAGACATTAGGATAAAATAATTAAAGTCTCTGGCTATCTAGACATAGTAAGACAATTAACAGAGTACTGACTGCATCTGGAGTTTAAGCGGTCATGCATAAGGAAAAAAACAATCAAATAGAAGATTCTGAACACACACGTAATTTAAGAATTCTTAATATATATATATATATATATATATATATATATATATATATATATATATATATACGTAAGGACATAAGTCTCTCATTCATACCAAAAGGTAGAGATTCCAGATGTTTCACAGGGCGTGCCGAATAGCAAACTCGACTACTGCTTCTCACTTAGCTCAAACCTACAAATTCAGAAAAAAATGTGTATTCACCCCCAAGCTCTCGTAAATGACATAAAACAGTTATGCCGACGGTTTTCTTTTTATGAAGTGGGTACCAAAGTATCCCTACGCTACGCTGATAATTCTTCACTAACTGGAGACTTCTCACATTGTAAGAACCAAATAAATATCGTTAATCTTTGACTTCGTTGATGTTCTGGTGTATATTTTGACGCCAAATCATTTCCCCCTAATGACAGTGACAAAACCGCATTAGCAAATTTTAGGATACATTCTCTAAACTCTTCTTAATTTTGTTAGTTTAAATATGGAAGGAGAACACGAGTTACACAATTTCTTGGTGATGTTTTTTTGCGACACAGCCATCTAACCTACATCATCCAGATACAAAGCGAAAAACATGTTGGGAATTATTGAACAACCTGCACTTATTTATTGTATTCATTGACCGTGCAGCAGAATTCACAGTCTCCCCATGAAAATAGCATAGCCTGTACTGGTGCACAGCTTTACATGTCAGGTGATAGAGTAATCTCAGGTTTTAAATCAGAATTTTTCATTCCCTATGACGATGTCCTAAAAAATTTAAGATGTCTATCTATCCCAATGTCTTAACCACGCGCCTGGAGATCAACCCATGTATTTATATGTCCTGATATGATATTATATATATATATATATATATATATATATATATATATATATATATATATATATATATATATATATATATATATATATATATATAATGTACAGGACTAAATGAAAAAATACATCCCAACATAGATTCTATATTTACAGACGCATACACAGATAAACACACACACACACACACACACTCAAATATATATATATATGTTTGCTTAATATATATATATATATATATATATATATATATATATATATATATATATATGTTTGCTTAATAATATTGTAAAAATGTTTAAGATGTGATGAAATTTTATACGATAAAAGTCTGCAAATACATATAATGTCTCTTTACCTATATATTTTATGAAGTATCTGATGTTATTCTTTGGTTCTGTTTAATATTTAATTCTACATTTCTTCGTAATCACGTTCGTTTCTAGTTTTGTATACAGAAGAGACAGGCGACACAGGAAAATATTAACTTTTTATTCTTGTCTGGAGAACTTAGCCGCGATTGCTGATTATCTTGCTGTCAAGTCAGCGTATGCGACTGATTTAACAAAAGCCGCTAGATTCTGCACTATTTTATATTTTAAAGTACAGTTCTACCATTTCTTCTCATGATCAATAAATATATTAGCACATAATCCTGCTTTATTGGCAAATAAATATATATATTTAAAGTTACGACGTCAAGTATAAAAGTTAGTCCAATATTTATTCATGAGAAGATATACAATGTATCAACATATCAAAAAATGTGATATACGCACACAGAATGACAGATACACATATTAGATTATATCTATTTGTGCATCAAACTCCTTTGAACACATGTGATGTTAAATAGAATTGTAAAGGTATCTTCTTAAGTTATATTTTCATCAAACAACTATTTGTTTACTGACTAATGTAACTAATGACAATTTATACCTTCATAACGCCAAGAAAATAATAGTATTTTTAACATTAAATGCAAAACATACAAACTTAGCAAAATGTCAGTCTTGATTAACAAAATATTATATATATATATATATATATATATATATATATATATATATATATATATATATATATATATATATATATATGTTGTTTTGTTTTGTTTTGTAGCATATCAACCTCATTGTATTATTTAATGCTGAATTTTATTGCAAATGATATTTTTTCTTCAAAAATATATAGCCGGTAATATCTTTTTTTTCAAAAATATATTGCTAGTAATATATTTCTTTGCAAGAATGTCTTGCTGGTAAGACTGATTCATCGGAAAAGCGATTCATAGTACTTAAAATTTGAAGTATGTTCATCTTGCTAACTTCGAATCAATGGTCATTTAGTGAAAAGTGTGTGGTCGACTTCAAAAGAACGTCTCCATTTTAGGAACCAAATGCGCTGTGATTGCCCGGTGTAAGAGGTCGGCAACTGTAGTAAGATGAAGACACTTCTGAGATTCCATAGTGACCAACTCTTCGCCAATCCTTGAGAATGGCGACTTTGTGTTTAAAATAAAACAAGACAAAATGAAAAGAAAAAGAAAGAAACAAAAATTCATATTTTCTTCATTTTCCTGCCATTTTTTATCGTAGTCTCAGTAGTTGCCAAAAGCCCGAAGTGACCCAAATTACACACAAAATGTACATGTTTATGGCGAAATTTTTTAGATTTAAAAATTAAACTAACTGGTCTGAAAATTAAAATTAAATAATTAATAGTCATCCACAGACAGACTGTTTCACAGAATCACAACCCATCAGTGTGGCTAGACATCCGAATCGGATCGAAACCCAACCGATCTGGCAGCAGTCAGAGTTTCTACCACTAAACTATTGTCGTAGCAAGCTCAAGCAAAAGAGCATTGCATACACATACTGGATGTATCAGAAATAATTTTAAAAACTGAAAAAACGACAATAGTTTCTATAAACATATTTTCCTTCGTTTTTGAATTATTGAGTTTAAAGTTTACGGTAGACGCTCTTAAATTTACAATACAAGATACAATAATTTTACAAAAATTTGGGGGTAGTTTCTTTACATCAAAACCAGGAAAATGTCGATATAAACAAATGTTCAAAGGGTCATGTTTGAACTTCTACAAAGAAACTCAACAAATGTTCAAAATGTCCTGCGCTTGTTTCTAAACACGCATGCACCCATCGGGTCTTTGACTGGTGAACCTTATCAAATACTTCCTAAAAGATGTCGAAAGTTTTATCAGGCCCCTATGACACGTTGATAAAACGTTTCTGCATTATTGTCTGCTGCATAAACCAATTGTTTTAGGTATCCTCACAGATAAAAAAAAAAAAAAAAAAAAGCCCCAAAGTATCGAGGTCGGGGTAACGTGCAAACCATGAAACCGATCCTCTCATGTCTGTCCATCTTTCATGGTAGACGTTAGCAAGTGCATAGCCTTGGAGTACATAATCTAGCAAGTCTGAAAGTGTGTCCGAAATAAAGTCCCTGTAGACAGCTCTAGCAAGACTTTGTGGGTGAACATACGGATCTAACACACAGTCACCTACCATTTCAGCACATACATTAATGGTAAACTGATACAGGCTTCTAGCCTGTATTGTACCATGAGGAGAGCGATCTCTTACAAACGTTGGTTATGTAAATATATCATTCCATCTCTTCCAAACGTTACCTCATCCGTAAAAATGACTGAAAAAAAAACCCAAAAAATCCCAAAGGATCGGCATTTTGTGCAAGAGACCATCGGTAAAAATGTCTCCTGTGTTGAGTGAGCAGATGACACAAGAGTTGTTCTTTAAATACCCTCCATGCAGTACTATTAGAGTTACGGCATGCTAGGGCCAAATATTGTGTTCTGATATTGGGACCGTCTCCGAAAGTCTGCAGGCGTGCGAGCGGACCTCGGTCTTCCTCAAGCCATAGTTTGTGGTACCACGGGCCCTGTCTCAGCAGCATGACGATAAACAGTAGCATTGACTCGGCTGCTTTCGTTCTGGAAACGCAATCTGATACAGACGTGTAGCCTCGCGTCCATTTCCATTCGCGTCCGTATGTAAAAATCATATTTGCCTTCTCAGCATATGAATATTCTGCCATTGTTGAACGAAATACTTCTCACGTAACTCACTATTACACACGTTAAATGTTGAAGGCAGACTAGCCAAAAATGAATACGAATGACACATGTAATCTAGTCTACATGGCAACCCACGACTATCTACCGTAAACGATCTTTAAATTTTATAACTCAAAACGGAAGTATTTGAGGACATATGATTATATGGCCTTATTTCCTTATTTTGATGTGAGGTACCCACCCAACAAGATTGTAAATTATTTTTGATACACACTTTATATACTGAAAATAATAAAAGATTTCCATCAATCTAGAAACCTAATATCAAATCTACACATTCAGCTCACCAAAACAACCTTGATACTGGCTTGAAAGTACTAGGATATACCAAACATTTGAACAATTTTGCTCACACACACACACACACACACACACACACACACATATATATATATATATATATATATATATTATAATTTTATCATATAGACAAAACCATTTTACTCACTACATAACTTGGTTTCAGTGCATTTCAACTGCACTTCTGAACAATCCTGGTTGTAGGCAAGCCGTATGTGAAACGTCACTTCCTTTTTTTTTCATTTGTTTGAGAAGAAAAATATACATAAAAAATAGGTGACGGAGTGAAAAACTAGTGCTTGTAGATAGCTGTTTGGTGGAGAATGGATTGGGTGTTTAATTTTGACTGGTCTGTGGAGATATTTTAGCTGATAAACGCCGTTCAAAATTTTATGCACATCATTTCACAAGCATCCAAAGAGTGAGAGGAAGGGGAGGAAAGATTGAGATTTAATAACTGGATGTTATTCAAGAGCACAGTGATACATGTTTTCTCCTGTAAACATAAGAAGCAAGGTTCGCTCAGAGAATTGCAGATTCTGGCCTGTCTTAGAATTTTCCATTTAACCTTAGGTGTTTTTCCTTCTTCCTTGAGTTTCCAAAAATATTTCGAAGAAACAGTGGATAAAGGCGTTAGTTAAATCCAGTGACAGGACCCAAAGAGCGTGAGTTCAATACCCGGTTAAGGCAGTGGAGAACTTTCAGAGGGAAATTAACAGGAGATAGCTGATAACTGACATCCATTAAACATGGCACGTGGAACTAGAACAGTCTACACCAGTGACCGAAATAAAGGGTTCAGTTCGACATTCAAGACACCTGAAGAAGGCCGGATTGTACAACGGCCGAAACGTTGTAATAAATATGGCAACAAAGATGAGGACAATAATCCGAATAATGTAAATAAAGTGCTAACTAGATAAGATTTCAGAACAAAACAAACAGGTTGGTAGAGATCCAAAGAATCATCAACATCTAACCAAAATACGTCTATTGTGAGTTTTTTTAGTTGATGCTGTTAAAAGTGAATATTCCGTTACGAATAGGTAGCACTAATATGAAGAGGGAATATCTAAGTTGAGATTAAACAACTAACTCATTCGTAAGAGACATGTGAAAAATAGTTTTCTAGGTAAGGAAACGACCCATAATTATTGTACCCTTCCTTACTTTCGATGTATTAGGTTGGTTCAAAAATAATGTCGTTTTTTGACGTTAAACTTCAAAAGAAAAACGACATTATTTTGCACCAACCTAATAAATGGCATGCAAGTCAGTATCCTTCAGTATAATTGGAAATTCTTAAACTTATAAGCTACTCTTATATAGCCTACTATTTCTTTTCTGTTCAATATTTTGCATGCATATATATATATATACATATACATACATATATATATATATATATATATATATATATATATATATGTGTGTGTGTGTGTGTGTGTATGTGTGTGAGTGTTATTATTATTATCTGTACGTGGTTATATAAGCGATTAATCGGCAGAAAGTTAGCATATATGATTTAAAACAATTACCTTTTAAAATCTGCAACTACTTAATCATATATTAGATGTGTGTGAAATTATCCAGAACTATGTTTTACATTCATGCTAGGCGTTATTGAAAAAAGATGTCTCTAAATGTGTTGCATTTCTAATAGTATAAAAAAGAACAAATTTAAACACATTTTGGAATTATCTCTTGCTTTTCTTTATTGACAATTTGCAAATAATTTGTGCTGAATTGACTCTGATCTCAAATCAAATTGTATAAGTGAATTCAACAAATTACTGAAGTGAAATTATTGTAAATATAATAAGAGGAAGAACACAAAATTAAATTTAATATTAATACTTGTGTTCTTTCTTTTAAAATTAAGCCATCAGTATAATTTGGACTTTTATATGCCATCAATTAATCGGAAATAAATTGTGAATTCAAATCCTTCTATTTTCTCTTTTAATTCGTATTTTACGATAAGTCACCCGCTTCCTGTAAGTAGAACATGATCTGCCAGGTATAAGAGGTAAGAAATTGTTTAGTTCTACAAGGGATATGAAGTAATGGAGAATTATACACATCAATGTTCTGAAAGCAACTTCACATAAAAGAAGAAATGTCGGGAAAAATTAATTAGCGACGTGTACATCTATGTATTAATTGTGGAAAGGTAATTTTTCTGATTTCACTGCAAAATTTAGCTTTATGCATGTGTGTCATTATAGTTTTGTTATGCTTTTTCTCTATAATCAATATCAATCAATAATGAAATTTATTATTTGCCTAGAAAAACAATCAAAATAATTAGTATTTTAAGATAAAATCCAATAAACGCAGCAAATCGATTAACGGAGATTATCATCTTAAATAAACAACATAAAAATAAAAAAAATCAAATGTTTAATTTTTAGAGTTGTTGCATTCTCTCTTTTACTCTGATTTATAAAACTTACATTTCCCAGCGGTTTTATCACAAATAATGATTTAAATTGAATAACTAAGCAATTTAATTATAAAACGATAAAAAAAATTCTTTTTAGAAATTGTTAAAAAAATATCTAAAGATTCAAGTATTTTATTGCAATTTAGTAAGAACATAAACTGGGCAAATATATGAGACATTGTATTTTAAAACCATATATTCTTCAGAAATAGGCGATAATGTTTACTGACATTAGCTTATTATCTATGAATCGGTATTGTTTCTAAAAACGATAATATAGTTTGTCCAGCTGCCTTCCTTAATATTTCGAACAGATTTTTTTTTCTCTTAAACTAGCTGAAAGCCAATGCTAAGGACTCTATTAGGAGAGTAATAAATGGCCTCATGCTTTCCCCAAGTGTTTTCATAATGTTCTATACATTTTTCTTAATAATTTTTTTTTATCTCTCCTAAACGTTCCTTAGCCATGCATTTACATAAGATCTCTAGGTAGGTTATACGTCATTGTCCATATATATATATATATATATATATATATATATATATATATATATGTATATATATATATATATATATATATATATATATATATATATATATATATGTCCATATATATATATATATATATATATATATGTCCATATATATATATATATATATATGTGTGTGTGTGTGTCCATATATATATATATATATATATATATATATATATATATATATATATATATATATGTCCATATATATATATATATATATATATATGTCTATATATATATATATATATATATATATATATATATATATATATATATATATAAAGAAATATAGTCTTAAGGTGTGCTATATTCATGGAATAAAGTGCTCAATATCAGAGATAGAGCGTGTGTAAATATAAAAGTGAACATAGAAGTCAACACTTAGAGGCGACAGTCTGTTTCATGCTATATGCAATCGTCAAGGCTTGACGATTGCATATAGCATGAAACAGACTGTCGCCTCTAAGTGTTGACTTCTATGTTCACTTTTATATTTATATATATATATATATATATATATATATATATATATATATATATATATATATATATAATGTCCTGATACTACGAAAAACTACATCCGGCATCAAGTCTTCTGATCGGGAGACTGGAGGATTTGAGGAGCGTGGAACCACATTTTTATTGCTGTTGCTCCCAGGTCTCCCATGACCCGGAGTGGTAGCACCTTTTATGGTCCGAGCTACGGGCAAATATCGCCTATCATGGCTGACCAGGCAATTTAGTGTTATAGAACACAATTCGTCTTTCTGCTTCGTCTGTGGCATTTATTAGCACCAACTCAATGTATCAATTATTCCGAAAAGTGTATAGGATTCTTGTACACTTGTATAGGTTTCCTAGCTGTTTACCATGATTTGTTCGTTCTTATTCATACAGTTCACTTGCAACATTCGCTGGCGTAAGCGTGAAGGGGACGCGGTCAGGTGAAAAGGCCACAACTACTAGAAGCTTTAGACAGAAAGGATGTAAAGGCTTTCTATGCTGGCCTCAAGAGCGTTTTCGGTCCTCAGAAAAGTGGAATTACTCCAATCTCAACAGAAGATGGTGTAACGGATATATAATACATTTTGGATTGCTGGAAAGAGCATTTCGTAATACTGTTAAACCCCACTTCGGTTACTGATGAGAAAGCAATCACATCAATTGTGCAAAATCCAGAAATTCCGGAGTTGTATTTTGAACCTAACTATCAAGATTTAAATGACTCCATCAAGCAGATATTATCTGGAAAATCACCTACTCCTAAGGCTCCTATTCCCCCTGAAGTTTATAAGCATGGTGGCCAAAAGTTGGTAGGGAAGTTGCATCTCTTTTTCGAAGAGATATGGAAAGTATGCTGTGTCCCAATAGATTATTTAAGACGCATCTACAAAAACAAGTGTTTTGTGTGTGTCTGTTATAATCACCGGGTATGTCATTCCTTACAATTACAGGAAAAATCCTACCTAGACTTATTCTAAGCAGAATTATTATACAAATTGTTGATGACATCTACCATGAATCACAGTATGGTTTTCGTTTGAGTTGGAATGTTCGGAGTAAAAACCAGGAGTTGTATATGGTGTCTATGTCCTTGACGAAAGCCTTTGACACTGTGAATCGAGAGGCTCTTTGACAAGTCTTGAGAACATTTGTCATCCCAGGAAACATGTTAAAGGTGATCATCTCCTTTCATGAAGGAATGAAAAATAATGTAATGTCTGATGGCATGGTGTCAGAATTGTTTGATGCCGTAAACGGCACAAAGCAAGGGTGTGTCATGGCCCCTGTCCTTTTTGCTATTTTTTTCTCGGTGATGCAGAAATATGCATTCACAAGAACAGAGAGTTGGGTCAATTTTCAGTTTCGAACAGCTGGTTTATTCTTCAATCATCAGCGCTTCAAAGCCAAGACCCAACTTCGTACACAAATTATTCGTGATTTGTGGTTTGCTGATGCTACTGCTCTTGTTGCCACAACCTTTGAGTCGGCCCAACATCTAATAAATCGTTTCTCTGCTGCATGTAAAGCCTTTGGTCTTACACATAAAAAAAATAAACAGTGGTAGTGCACTCACCTTGACCTACTCAGAAGTAATTCTGTGGTGAGAAACAAAAACCAGCAGTCTACAAATTTCCAGAGAGACCATTGAAAGTAGAAGACAAAGCCCTGAACTATGTAAAGTATTTCACCTATCCTGGTAGCAAAGTAAACTACAATGGATCTTTAGATGATGAAAACCTGTATCGGATTACTAAGGCTACCAGTGCTTAAGGCAAACTTCGCCATCGCTTGTGGAATGAGTTGGGTATTCGACTGGATAAGAAAATTCGGGTTTACAGATTTGTTGTCCGTGCCATCCTTTTGTACGACTCATAGTCGTGGACTCCATGCAGGTACCATATACGCCAGATGGATTTTTCCCTAAGAGCTGTCTGCGTGCAATCTGGGGAGTTAGCCTTCAAGATAGGACATCTAGCGTAGACCTGTTTAAGAGGTATAATATTGGAGGAATCAAGGCTTTCAACATACAGTCTCCGTTAAGATGGACTGGTCATGTGTTGAGAATATCTGATGGCAGGATACTCAAAATCTTAATGTACATCCAATTAGATCAGGGCTAAAGGAACTTGTCAGGTGTCAATATACCTCATAACACTCTCGAGCGCTTAGACATGGAGCGGGTAGAATGGAGATCAACGCGTTTAGTGGCCTCAGCAGTTTTCAGTCTGAATCGTCTTCAAGAAGCGAGAGCAAGATGTAAAAAGTCAGCCAATCTAATAGTGATCCTCAGTCTTGCTCCATATGCGGGTCTTAAGAACAACTTAAGATTATCACACAAGGTTCATAACTGAATCAATCGGTTAAGTTGTCAGATCCGCATAGGTCGAAAGCAACGAAGGAGTCCATTATTTATATGTAAACAATATACTCCTGAACTCTGAAACTATATTCGCTAATGAAAGTTTTACCTTTCAAGTCTAGAATTACCTGTTTATCTGTTCGGTTATTTGCCCTTACTTACACTAATATAATTCCACACAGAGACCCTCTAACTTGAGTAACACTTGGGCTTTGTATTGGGGGAACATAAGTAAAAAAAAAAAGGACCTGGACTGGTGATGCTGCTGTACATCTTGAGATTCTTGACAAAATTCAAAGAAGTATCTGTAACTTAATCGATCCTGACGAGGTATCTTACTTGGGGTGAAACGACTTTTACACGCACATAAACAAACGCACAAACACAGACACACATAAACTTAAACGTACGCACGCACATGGTGGTTGGTTGCACATATTCCAGTATGCATCTCTTCTAGAGCGCCTAGCCAATCCCTGCTGCAGACTGCTTTTGAGGTACATTTCTGCTAGTTCAACACCCACAGCGCCCAGCTCTAATTTATACTGCAAATATGTTGAGCGGAACATAGTTACACTTTCTGGGAGAGAGCGTATCTGAAGTGATAAAAAAGTCTGATCACGGTCAGTAAGATCTCTCTCTCTCTGTCTCTGTCTGTCTGCCTCTCTTCCTATATATATATATATATATATATATATATATATATATATATATATAGAGAGAGAGAGAGAGAGAGAGAGGGAGAGAGAGATATCTTGAGTAAAATGTCCTCAGAGATTTTGTCAAATATATGAAAGAAAATAGAGCTAATTAAAGTAAGTTTACATTACATAAACATCATGTTTCCTAAAATGTCTGTTTGGATTAAGAACACACACACACACACACACACACACACACACACACACACACACACACACACACACACACACATATATATATATATATATATATATATTATGATATAATGATATCAATCATCAGGCAGATAGGAACTTATTGGAAGCCTGTGTCGTTTACGTATTTGTTGGAGACATTTGAGTCTATACGTATCTATGAAGGTTTTTTTTTTTACCTAGTACGAATCATATGACACCTACATTTGAAAGCGCATTGGAATAGCGAATGATGTCATCCAAAAGCTAAGCAAACTATTATGAAACATGGAAATTTAGTTAGATACAAATAATAGCGTGCTAAACCGCTATGTAATAACACTCCAACTGTATGAGTGTTAATGCTGGGCACAAAGGAAAAGAATACTCTAGGTAATAGAAATGCAATTCTACAAGAGGATGCTGAGAATACAATGGAATGATAATATTACCAACGAGGAAAATTGGAAGAAAAGGACACTTATAATTAAAAGTGAAAGTCGAACTAACTTTCTTACATCTAATGAGTTCTTGGATAACTAGACAATGATCGTACACACTTAAGCCATGCAGCACATATGGAATTGTGAGAAAACATTTACCCGCACTGATATCAATTATATTCCCCAGTGATGTTTGAATGAGAAAAATGTTCACTTTGATAACCCTATGCATTTTTGTTGACAAAAAAAAGAAACAAATAATGAAGATTGATCGCTTTGAAAGACTTTATTGTCTGAGACAAGGTAAATTCGTTGTTGAACATTGGAATTTTTCGGAATCATTTTAATGTCTAGGGAAAAATTACTAGTCATTTCGGTTGTACATTTATTATTAGTTTTCTTTTCTCTCGTTAAGCTGTAAGCTACGAGTCCGAGTAGTCTACATTTACTTGACTGAGATAAATAGCCATCAATAGAGAATGGGAACTAATATTTCATAGAAATGGTAATAGCTTACATATTTTGTTTCTTTGAAAGTGAAGGATTAAAATATAGAATGATTTATACTTTGCAAGGAAATATATAATAATAAATATTTGCAGATATTAATGTTGAATATGGTTTTTCATTTTGATATTTTCATATGAAACTGGATATACTTATTGTCGTGTCTGATATCTTTTATATTGAGTACACGTGATATTCCTTATATAAATCAACGTTGATGTTTTGACAGATAAGGTATTCGAAAAAAAGACTACAGCCTCCTACGAGCAAATAGTTATGAATATGAGAAGTGTATGTATAACGTATTTTAAAGATACGTAGATGGGAAATATAAAAACAGCTTACAACAACATCTCGAAACAATGTTTGATGAATGTAGAAAACTAACAAAAATAATTTTCCAAAAGAATATAGACACTGGAATAAAGTTCGGAGGCATTTTTTCATATGAAAACACGAAAAATAATTCCAATTAACTTACCTAGAATTAAATCGTGAACCTAGTCCTAAACGAGGACATCTAAATCTCACCTACTAAAGAAACGCACAAAGCAGAATTATGAGAATTATAAAAATAAAATATGTAAAATAAATAATGAAATAATTATACTGACAAATTAAGTTCAAGACCAAAAAAAAAAAAAAAAAGAAAATAATTCGTTAGCAAGAAAAAAAAAGAAGGAGAAAACAGATTTCTCTTCCCTTCCTTTTCGCATACTCCTCAGTGGCTTCTATTATATATATGAAGAACATAGAGTAGAATACGGTGAAAATTATCACTTAAGACGAAGGACTTATAGATTCCTTGTGGTGTCCGTGTCTACGGTCATCTCTCTCTCTCTCTCTCTCTCTCTCTCTCTATATATATATATATATATATATATATATATATATATATATATATATATATATATATATATATATATATATATATACACATACATACATATATATATATATATATATATATATAAATATATATATATATATATATATATATATATATATATATATATATATATATATATATTGTCCCCAACAGACAGATTGTTTCGTTGTATCACACCTCATCAGTACGGCTAGACATCCGATTGGCACAAGCCAGGATCGAAACACAACTGATTTTGCATAACTTGGAGATTTTTCGCTTAAGCTATCAGGAAAGCTTCATTCATAGGTGTCAAATCAAGGTAAGGTTGGGGTGTCTAAATTTAAAACGGAAGAGAGGAAGGTGAATTTTTACGTAACCATTTTTGAATAAACACGTCAGTAACTGAGAGTGTTCGATTCATAGAAGAGCTTTGCATTATATATGATTTTGAATATTTTTCATGTGTAATTTATATGCCCTGTTATAATAAATACATAGACCACTTTTTTGGGATCAGTTTTAATATTTGGTATTATTAGGATTCACCTGGATTATATATCAACGGACCTACTACCTGTACTATATATATATATATATATATATATATATATATATATATATATATATATATATGTGTGTGTGTGTGTGTATGTGTGTGTGTGCGTGTGTAAATAATATGTGAAATAAATCTCCATAGACACGTAAACCAGACTAGACGAAATCGTCTTCGTTTTAAATTTAGACACCCCAACATTACTCTGACTTGACACCTATGAATGTAACTCTACACAGATACAAATTATTAACACCATGCGCCCCTTTCTATATGAAAAATCGCGCTGGCCTTCACCATGGAAATTTTGATTTCAATAATGAATCTGCTATTAAAACACGTAAATTTCAGAAATAAGTTATTCCCAAAAAAATTTCGCTTGAAGATGGAACAGAGCTTACTTTAATTCAATTTAATTCAAATAATTATATTGAAGTTTTTGGCTCTTGTTTTGAAACATGAGAACTCTTATGTAGCGTGTTGGTATCATATTTTTAAATAAATAATTATATATATATATAAATTGTTATATATATATATATATATATATATATATATATATATATATATACATATATATATATAACAATTCCTATGTTGTGTAAGTTTCGTGTATCTGCTTGCGGTTAGTCTATTGTGTTTGTTTTTTCTAGTATGTGTATATAGATATATTCGTTCTCCTTAGATACTTGTGTGTGTGTGTGTGTCTCTGTGTGTGTGTGTGTTACGACTAGTTTATTTGGACATCATGTGTGTATCCTGCGTGTTTATGAGTGAAGGGTAATGATCTGTTTAGTACTGGTTGAATTTTGTCTATGAAGTTATTTTGCTTGTATTTGTATAATTGTCTGTTTGATGTATTAGCATAATTTTAAATTTACCTTGATTACATTTGTAGATGTCTTGTGATAGAAAGTGCTTTCTGCTGTCTGGTAATTTGATGTTGCTTTTATGAATGGAAACTCTGCTGTTTAATGTTTGGCTGATACATATATAGGACTTATTACATTTCGTGCACTTGAGTGCATAAATCACATTTTTGGAATTAAAGTTTCAGTTTTTTATTATTGTGACTGTTGTGGGGTTCTCAAAAGTGTAGGTGTCTACTTCTATAATGATGTCGCAAACCCCACATCTTTTGTTTCATTTTGTGGCTAAATTTGGATGAGGTTATTATGAGTTTTACGTCGCTTGATTATCGTTTCCTTTTAATTATTTAGGTTGTTTTTAGTATATTTTTCATTTTATCATTCTTGTTAAGATGGTCTAGATTTCTTATAATTTCCGTAAATACTTCTGGATTGTTCTTTCTATGTTGAGACATATGCTAGAGTTTGTTCGACGTTACGTTTCTTTGAATTTCGTAGTTGGTCTAAAGGAGCATTATCCCACAACCTCCTTTGACCTGCTGGACTTAAATTCGGTCCTACTAGGTAGCCATTTACAAGAAAAAAATGTCACTCCTTGATTAAACTTTTATCTGAGCAGCCACGCGAAAAAAGAGTACTGTCGTCTGTCATGTATGTACGTATCTCTTTGAACTTCATTCTCTAATCATTTTATTTTATTCTCTCTCTCTCTCTCTCTCTTCGTAATGTTTGTATGCATATGCTTTCCTCAGTACTAAAGTTTATTTTTTTTAAATTAAATTAAATTTATTTTACCCTCTTTTTCTATCTTTGAAAACTTTGAATATTAATTTTTTGATGTTTCCTTCCGGTTCTTACAAGTATTGAACGTTGTTTGTAATCGTGGTCCATAGGCGTTGGAGTGTTCTCTTCTACAAAAAAATTAAAAAAAAGAAAACACTTACACTAAGGTAAAACTTTATATATCAGATTCCCTATCCGTACCCACTCCGACCCATTCTTCTTCTGTATGCATCTATAACAACAATATAGGCGGGGGTGTAATGAATGCACAATCTTCTCCCTTTACCGTCTGCTCCCAAAGTGTCTTTTAGCTCAAGAGCGATCTATACATACATACAAAACTCGCGGCATGGCTCCCCAGCTGAATTTCCAAGCCATTGTTGCTCGTACTGTTTTTGTTGTTGTTTGTTTGTTTTGTTTTTAATAGAAATACGTATGTTTTTCTATCGCCCGGTTAATACTCCTTCCCATTCACTTGCACAGGAGTAGAAACGCGTTCCTCGTTTCTTGTTTAGGAAGAGATTCCCGGATCCCTACCTTTTCTCTGGAATTAGTAACAGTGCTGTCTTGAATTTCTTGTGATGGGTGTGGTTTGGTGGTACCGTATTGGCAGTTCTCTAGTTGCTGTTTCAGACTGGTAGTTAGGAGCCCAATTGCACGCGTAGCGACTTCAGAGGCTGCTCTGATCAACATGCTCTGATTGCATGATATCGAGATTCTTGTTGTGCCTTGTCACGCATGGAATTCCTGTGGGAAACCCCAAAGCCATATTATGTTACAGGCCAATCCAGTTCCTTTCTGCTCATGTCACATTTGATAACCGATTAATACTATTAATATCACGACTTTTCCTTACGAATATAACTCAACACGAGCATAAGCAACCAAAAATATAATCTTAAAGCAGCTAAAAAATTCACACAAACCTTTTAACATTCTTCCACATCCGTACTTTTTGTCCCACATTTTGCATTATGGAATCGTTCCTTCTTTCTAAGTCTACAGATTTAATAGCTCTCTGCGAGACTAACGTTAACTCGTCAATCTCTTCCTCTGATTTCTCGATTCCTGGCTACTTTTCTCCCCTTAAAAAGCACCATAAACTCAACAAGCATGGCTTGGGAGTTTATGTCTGCGATCATCTCTCTCTCTCTGGCTAGCGAACTCTCTTTGTAATCTACAGACCATTCGTAAATGTGCCTACGTCTATCTCTCCTGAATTCCGTAAGCTATCTCTTCTTTCTCTACAGTTCCCCTTCCTCCCATGACTGTTCTGTACTCGATAGCATTTCCGATATTATAGACAAGACCATCTCTCTACATCCATTTGCAAACATATTGATGTTCGGTGAATTTAACGCCCACCATACCAACTGACTTAAACACTATGAAACTAACATCGCTGGCATCTAAACACTTAATTTTTCAACCCTCAGTCCCTCACGCAAGGGTTTGACCTTGTTGCAGTTTTTTTGCGTATATTATGTAACTAGTGAGCTAGCCCAAATGACTTGACTCACTTTATAGTCCACCAATAGAAGGTTAACCAATCACAAGACGTAGAATATTCAATCCGTCGTGTATAAAGGCGGCCATTTTGTTTGCTCTATCCGAATGTCCAGTGCAAGCTTGTCAGGCGAGGGGGACAGAAGGAAGAACTACGCTCTGCTACTTTACCGGGATATCCACTGCTAACTTGAACTACGCTTCCCTACTGTCTTCGAAATATTCACTGCTAACCTCTGGATTCTATATTCAAAGACAATCGTCATCATGAACAACAGACCTACCTATCCGTTTTCCCAGCAACGGTAACACTTCCCTTCTCGATCTTTGTTCTACCGCCATCCCTGACTCTTGTCACGCTATGCAGCTCTGTCCTCTTGACAACTCTTATCTCGCGGTAGGATATGTTAATATCTACTTCTATTTCTCCTCCAACTGACTGAGAATATATTTATGTTATCAACGCGCAAACTGCGACTCGTTCCATGATTTCCTTCGATACCTTCCATGTAATGTGTTTTTAATCATCCCACTCAAAAATGTTTGTCTGAGGTCTTCTCCTGGGTAAAAGCCGGTATTGAGGCTTTTATCACTACAAGAAAATACCAAGTTAAATTACACTCAATTCTGCGGTTCTCACATGATTATTCTGCCGCTTTTGCCCATCAGAATCACTTCTTATGCCTGTATCGGAGGAACCTGTCTGATTGCAACATACTTCTTTTGTCTCTCCTCATAATGTGTCCACATTGAAGCAAAGTTACTGTTTTCTGATAGAATGAAACAACGTATTGCATCTGGCAATATTGGATCTGATGATTATTGGCGGCTCTGCAAATCCCCGCAAATCCCTCCAGTATTCAGTCAATTCGATGTCCTAACATCCATAACTCATGAAGCTTAAATTATCATCCAAATCAACAATCGACTCATCCCGAGTACCCACACCTGATTGTCTCCCACAAACTTAGGATCTAATACCCGACAGGTATATAACCCCGTCGTTTGTATTGGATGTAATCTCTAAATTATACTCTTATAAAATAAATAATGGTAACGGGATGCCAGCCGTAGTAAAAAAAAGTATCCCCAAATTTCTAGTTCTCTCCAAACTATACAACTACTGTCTTGCCGATTCTTGCTTTCTAGCCTGCTGCAAGTCCTCCCCTGTCGTACCTGTCTTTAAGAACTCTCGGAACCCTTCTGGCCCATCCAACGACGATTCTACCAGTTTCCTACCAGTCTTCGGCAACATATTCGAGGCTTTAATCAATGCCGAAGTAGTTAAGCATCTTACGTCCCATAATGTACTCTCTGACAAACAATATGGTTTCCGTTTATTCGATCTACCGCTGATGCGCCTATGGCCATAACTGAATATATATACTAAGCTCTTGATAATAACGGTGAAGCACGAGCTGTGAAACTAGTTATATCGAAGGCGTTTGACAAGGTTTGGCAAGCCGCCACTCTGTGTAAGCTGCAGGCAGAAGATCTTACAGGATGATTATTTGATGTAATCCATTCAGTCCTGTCAAATCATGAAATGAGGTCGTCCTGAGCAGGTTCCCTACCTGTTCCTTTCATAGGAACACTGGTGTTCCTCAATGCTTTGTCATTGTTCCTACATCTTCATCAATGATGTTCCCCCTGATGTCATCAGTTTTCAAGTAGGCATCTATTCAGACGGCACTACCATTTACTCTTGTCTCAATAGTAAATCCGCCACTGATGCCAAAGTTATCTATTCTGTGGTTGATTATGTTAGGCTAGTCAATTGCAATGTATCCAAAACAAAATTGATCTCATTAATTCACAGAGAAACTTACCTATAATAAACCTTAATCTCTCTCTCTTTCTCTCTCTCTCTGTATATATATATATATATATATATATATATATATATATATATATAATACAAACTTTAAATAATTAAATAAAAGAAACAAATATAATATAAATTTAATTTATTAATAAACAAGTAAACGAACAAATATTAAAGTACACACCTATGCGCGCGTCTGTATGTCTACATGTTTATATGGACATACAGACACACAAACACCAAAAATAATGAACTTAATCTGCCATAATCAATACCTCAATTCATAACACCAACGCAAAAACAAATAAACCACTAAACATTAAATAAGATAAAAATGAAACATTAAATGGTAAACAATAACATATGTGTATACAGTTATTTTACTTACATACAACATTTAACAATTACATATATGTGTGTGGGTACTGTGTGCAGTATGGTATGTGCGTAGATGTGGAGGAGTGTACATTATATATGTGAATATGTATATATGCATACATGTAAAAAATGCTAATTAAAAATATTATATAATTTCAGCATGTATGCACTGGTTTATTACTAAAAATTGTGTACCAATGTACGAACATCTTTATGCATATATCTACCCATCGGTACAACTAAATACGCGCGCATATAGATGGGCACGTATGCATTTATACAAGCGGATAATTACAGACAAATGCAAATAATAATTAAATTTAATTATAAATTTTATTACAACCTCATAAATATTAATATTATGATAGCCACAAAACACAATCCAAAAACGAAATGTAAGCCCAGTGAAAACATAAATAATCTTTTTAATCATTTCACCCAAATAAAGGCCTTAAGTTCGCAGGGTTTTACAGAGAATGGAAAATCTGGGTATTGGGATAATTGCAGAAAGGATAAAAGAAGAACCTGGTTTAAGATAACAGAAGATATTGACTGGCGTTACATTTAAATTTTTGAAGATTGTAGTTATCAGGGAAGCAAGAAAGCGATGGGGAGTTCTACTGTCTGGAGGTCCGAGAAAAGAAACTTTTGGAATAGAAGTGGTTGTTGCATTTAACTATTTCAACAGTAAGAGGGGTGGGACCAAGACGCCAATCTAGTAGCACGTTTAAATTCATGTACCCGGGAAACTAGGAAAACTAGTTTCCATAAAAATAACTGTCTGTGTATGTATGCATGTGTGTGCATGAGTCTATATGGATGAACATGTTTATGTATATGCATTTACCATTAACTCATTAACAACATTGCTATCATATATATATATATATATATATATATATATATATATATATATATATATATATATATACATATATACATATATATATATATATATATATAAATATTTATTTGTATATAAATATATATATATATATATATATATATATATATATATATATATATTAAAGAAAAACAGACCACTTTAAGGTTTCATTATAATAATTTATTTCACCAGAGCCATTTAAAGGACGCTGGATCATATATATATATATATATATATATATATATATATATATATATATATATATATATATATATATATATATATATATATATATATATATATATGTATATATATTAAAGTAGAAATTCTGGTAGGCAAATGGCCGAATACGACTGCTAGATTCATGCGTTTATCCCGCAACCGTCAGGTGGCCAGAACATTTATTGTACAATTTATAAATGTGGTACATGTCTTAAAATGTGGTGAGTTGGTCTTCATATGTCTTAAACTTAAACTTAGCTACCCTAATCATTGGCGCATAATTTACTATACACCACGTTTCATCATAACAACACATTCTCCCATACCATCCTAACTGCATCCAACTTAATACCGCATTGACACAATGAAGTCCTAACTAGCCACCATATGTACAATTTCTCTGTGGGGCGGGAGACCATAAAACAACTATTTACAGAGAAACTATTAGGTTGGTGCAAAAATAATATCGTTTTTTGACGTTAAAAACTACGTCAAAAAACGATATTATTTTTGCACCAACCTAATAACTTATATACAGAAACAAAACAAAATATTGTTAGTAATATACATCCCCATAATCCTTGTGTGGCATAAACATCTGTTAACTGGTCGAAATTAATGCGGGACTCGAGAAAATGTGATCAATCATTCAACCACACGCTCATCCAAACACAACAGAAAAGCGAAAAAGACATCCGAAAATGGAAAGGGCCCTGCATTCACCAAAGAACCGACGTCTCTGATTACCTTATGGGGGAGGTGAAGGAAGTAAACTGAAGAGTGGCGAAAAGGGGTCAATGATCATACATTATCCTAGATATGTTAACTTTGGCAGAAAAATAACTAAATGAAAACAAGCCTAATCTAGTCTGTTTTGAGCAGGGTTACCAATCTTCAGGAATTCCAATATTCTGAAATACCTAACTCGCATCAAAATGCCACTCCAATACAGAATATTTTGCTCGGCAGAGACGCGTAAGTCTCACCCACATTTCGTCAAATTCTCGTGGATAGAGTCCTAATCTTGACTTTTAGCTGATGCCTAAAGGAAAGGAATAGTTCTTTTTAATCTAGGCGTAACTACCAGAGATTTCTCTTTCTTGATCAGCAAGTAAGCCAGCTCCGCCATAGCTAAACATACGTCCCAGCTATCATGGGATTTAAACGCACGATCAAACTTTGCCTATAATGCTGTTTGTGCTGCTAACATAGATAATCTGAATCGACGACGAAAATCAGAGGCAAATTTAAAATTTTCCCACCACATATTCTCAACCACAGCCACGTAAATTTCTGCTGTAGCATTAGCAACAGATGCGTCGGGAAATCTCTTTAACCAAATAATGATGCGTTCAACTTCCAGTAGTCAGCAAAACTAACCTTAGGCTAATCTATGTTTTCACGCACCCGAATGAGCCTTTGATACGTGTAAACTATCGAATCTAAATTTGGACAAACTAAGAACTCTACTTAGAATCACTTAACTAGAATTCGTTCAATATAGCTAGATCAAACCACCGAAGCCAAGCTGGCTCTATTACTCTAAATTCACACAACCTCTCGTAGATGTTCATACCGATACTTATCGACAAAATCAAATTTTTCGATAAAGTGCTGAAACGCTTTCACATATTTTGGCCTCCATATTTTTAACTTTTGATTTCTGGCCATGAGTGGCTTCCATATTTTTCAGGGTTCTTTCAGAGCAGGGTATTTCACTACGTCATATTTATGTGGTGAATCTTTTTCAGTGGCTGATTCAAAAATCTTTACATACGGACCAACTTATGTCGGCCAAATTGGATGTTTATACCTCGGATGCTAGCAGTATTGTATCAATTTATTTTGTATTAAGTTATATAGAAATAAGGACAGGGATCGAGGGGAAAATAAAAGTATGTATAAAATTCAAAATAAGAAAATATAATAAAACAAAAACAAATAAACACAATTAAATGATAATCAACAGGAAATTAGCCCAGAAGGTTTTTAAAAAAATACGAAAACACTGATTAAATATGAAATAAAGACTATCAAATGCAGAAAACCGATTGGCCAAGTAGATTAAAATTAAGAATATAAAGAAAATTTAAATGTGCGAGAAGAAAGTATCGTTAAAGTTGAATTATATTTAGCCAAACTTTGTAAATAAAATGCAAATGTCGGCCAAAAACTGAAATAAAACAAGGGCCGAAAAGAAAGAAACAAAATTTAAATTGAAAACAAGAAAGAATGAAAGAAGAAAAATAAATCAAATAAAATTATCAGAACGTTTTAAGTCAAAGTCAAGTTCTTATGAAAGTTGAATAAAAATGTAACAAATATCAGCAAAAACGTATCGAAAGTGTGCCGACAGTACTGGTCTTAAGTAGAAAACAAATGCAATCAAAAGGCACGTGATAAGAAGCTGTAGTTTGTAGAATCGGTAGCCTCTATGCCAGCAAGCAATTTACGATGATGAACCAAACAAACACACCTGACCAAGGGTAAACCATCAGGCCAAGATCAAAATAGCCAAAAATCAATTATGAAATTATATGAATTATACAGATCAGCAGACTTTAAAAGAATATGTGCAAAAATTGCTTACTTACAAAAAAGTGATTTCATCTTTCTCTAAAATTCTATAAGCTCTGACGTGACTTTAGTGGCCCAATTTAGTACAGTACTTTTTTGGCTTGAAGCTTTAAATCGTTTATCATCGTTTATTTAATACTTTGTTTTAATCTGGTCAAGCAAAGTTTGCCGAGGTGCTAGTAACACATATGATATTGAGCACTTTTCTTTGCAACCCCTTTTATTTATTTATTATTTTTCGACTATTTTTTTTATTTTGCTTTTTTGGATTAACTTCACCGAGACGGGTTTGGCTGGTTCGCCTTGAAATCGCCTGGTGGTATATAATGTACCCATTCGACAAACTACAGCCACCAACTGCCTTACGATTTCGTGACAAACGCATGAAACTAGCAGTCGTGGTCGGTCATTGCCTACCAGAATTTTTACTTTAATATATTAAATTTCTGTCATTTCTTATGGCTTGGGCACTATTTTGCTAGTAAGTTATTTTTGAGCAAACTCTCTTTATATGTGTTATATTTATAGGGAAAGTGCTCAATATCAGAGTCAGAGCGTATGTAAATATAAAATGAACATTGAAGTCAACACTCAGAGGTGACAGATCGTTTTATGCTAGACATAATTATCAGGATACATGTGTTGCTTTTTTCTCGAATATTTATATGTACGGGTCAGTAGTGCATTGTAGGTAGTTCATTTACTTTTTATATTTCTTTAGGTTATATTTACTTGTTATTCTTTATTTATTTTTTATTTTCAGTCTATTCTAACGGTTATTTTGGTGGGATTGGTTTGTTAAATTGTTTATTGCTTATTTATTTTGATTCGTATATTTTACTTGTTTTTCTTATATATTTTATTTTATAGACATTTTTTTCTTTTCATCTTTCAATTTTTAACGAACTTAGTAAATTTTTTTGAGATGTGTTTTGTTCGATTATATAGTAGCTATCTTTTAGTCCAATTTATATAGTTTTTTATATTTTTGATAGTTGTATTTTATTCTAACGGTTGTTTTGGCGGGATTGGTTTGTTAATTTGTTTATTATTTACTTAATTTTTTTATCTATTTGGCTTGAGAGATTGATTTTTATTCTGTCTTATCTTTTTTATTTATTATTTTCACTCTACTCTAACGCTGTGTTGGTGGGAGTGGTTTGATAATGTGTTTATTATTTGAGTGGATTAATTTATTTTTTTATATCTTCTTTTAGGATTTCGATATGCACTTAATTTATTATGTCTGCATTTTGAGATGAGTTATCATCGTTTATTTAATACTTTGTTTTAATCTGGTCAAGCAAAGTTTGCATTTTTGGATTGATCGTTGCAAGCTGATCTTCCTTATTTACCGTGGTATTTTTGGTGTGATTTGCGTTTTGCTTTAAATTTCTCAGATATATTTAGAAAGCATTGTGCTGGTCGCGTATTCACTATTTGTAAAAGATGTTTTGTGTGCATAGTTTCTTTGTTTACAGGGTCCTTCATTTACTCCTATATATATTTTCCTTCATTATCTGGTGATTTTACCGTGGCTTGGTATATTACATTGTTTTGTAAGCAATTACCGTTTAAGGGACATTCACACTTTATTATGCAGTTAGACGTTGGTTTAGTTTGTTCAGGTGTTTTGTTGATAGTTTTCCTGTTGTGATTTTTGTTATTTGTGCCATGTTCTTGGTGCAACTGTAGCTGATTTTTACTGAGTTTTTGTTGAGTATCTTGTGAAGAGTGCTTGATTCCGGGAAGTGTTTGTGTAAGAGTTTGAATAATATTTTCCTACGGTTCTTTTTACGTTTTTGCTGTATGGTGGGTTGAACCATATGATATTTCTCTTCCTGTTGGCTTCTTTTTCTGCTCTGTGGTGGGTATGGGAGTGTTGGCGGGAATCCACTATCTTTTAGGGCTGTTTCGTAGTCATTCTTAGCTTCTTTAAATATGGTTTCATTGTAAGAATTTTTAGAAAGCCGGCGGTTAATTGATTTTGGTATCTATTTGATTATAGAGGGGGGATTTTCTGTATGGTTTATATGTATCATTTCTCAGCTTGAATGTGACATCTAGAAAATCTATTTCGTTTAGTTGTTATGAATCTGTCAAATCAGTTATGTTTGAATTTTCGCGCTCAAACAGTGTTTGACTTGATACTGACAGTCCTCGCAACAGGGCCCAATTACCATTGGTGACAGATAACAAACCAGGGAATGTAAATAAAATAATGACCAAAATCTTGGTGCGCATGAATACAGTACATGTGACCACATCTCCATACCACCCACAGAGTAATGCAAAAGTAAAAATAAATAATGCGTTGATATGTTAGTTAAATTGTAAAGTGATAACGCCAAGATTTGGGCCCTGTATTAGAAGCAGGCCTTGGACTAAACGAGGTTTATCACGAATGAAACCTCTAAGTTCACACTGTATTATATGATGTTCAGACGAGAGGTGGCTTTGCCAGTAGATAAACTAATAAAACCTAAAGTACATGGGAAAATACCAACACAGAGTGATAATGGAGCAAGAGTTACCACTTATGGATAACTCTTGCTCCACCTCTGGCTTATTCTCTTGCTGTGACAGGAATCTCTGACTCCCAATAAGGAGGAATACAAGTGCGATCGATGGGATGGGTGGACTCGATGTCGGTGCGCAGCGGAGTCGCGTCCATTAGAACAAAACATCCAGAAATTAAAAGTAGAATTTGGTTGAAGAAGACAGAGGTGTAGCACTTCATGAGGGGATGGAAAAATTTATTATTGGTGCTGTCGTTGCTCTTCGCGACTCTGTGCATGTCCGGCTATATTATCGGTGAGACAGGACCTCTGGGCGAAAATCCGTCACACCTGTCTGAGAGCAATCAAACCTGCTAAAAATTGATTAGCACACGAAAAGTTTGAGCTGAAAGGATAAAAGAGGAATGGACAGTGGGAATAATTAACTATGGAAGTGTGTGCAAAGGTTGAATGGTCAGAAAAATAAAGCAAGCAAATTTTCTTACTATTGCAGGAATGGCTGGTATGAAGGGACTGATAATGCTGATGATGATGGTGATGGTAGGAACCTGGATGCACTGCTAGGATAAGATTTCAAGAAATAAAATCAAGTGATAATAATATGGTCAAAATAGTTGGTTACATCTGTGATAGATTTTAACCCATACGAGTAAATTGAGATGTAAACTACTTCTGCTGAGCTTAGCCATAATGAAGGTAGCGGAGAAGAATTGAGAGGAATAATAGTTTAGATAATTGTACTCACTGGAGATGGAGATTTCCATAAAGGAATACCAATGCAAAATTATTTCGAAGGAATCGAACTGCCACAGATAAAAAAAGGAAACAAACAAAATTTGAGACAAGAAGCGAACAATAACTGTGGGTCCATAGCGATGGTTTTGCTGGGGCTTAGTAGGTTCGTCCAGTATTATTTTCAATTAATGACAATTCTTAAAAAAGTGCGCCAAATTAACTAATCCGTGATGGTTTTGTTAGACAAGAAACTGTTGCTGCTGAAAATTCAAACCGTTTTACCTCATCATTTGAGGTTGCCAGTAGACACTAGCGGAGAGTTATGGGAATAAGAAAAAGGCATAAAATTGTGCTACTGTACTAGAAAATGACAATCAGTGAGTTCTATTGACCCTACCCTAATGACTCTACTACGGGGAAAATAATTTTGAGATATAGCAGGTGATAAACTTGCCCATTTCCTGTCCCAGCGCAGTACAAAGGTCGGGGGTAGTTGCAAAATATCAAACTGAGTCAGAATATATAGTTTTGATTTCAGCAAGAACGGGCGTTATATTGCTAACGATCGAACAAGCAAGGAAATATGAAGCTGATGCCTTAGGAATGTGCATTTCCTTTAGTTCCATTTAGATGACGGAAACTCACAGGTCGTGTGTGCTTAATATGTTTAAGGGAGATAAAAATGGAACGAGGGAAAGTTGTCGACTCGGAGAATTTTTTCAAATACAGTATTGCCACAAGTTATCAGTATATATGATGGGGTTTAGGCTGTTGCCACACAGACTCATATAGATCTGTCTCGAGTATAAGGCTAAAACTTACGGAAGCAATAAGGATAGACCCACCATTGGCTTTGATAGAGTTACCCCTGTGAATTTCTGCGTTATCAGGCCAAAGTGAAATATGAGGAGAATGATTCATTGGTGAAATTAATCGAAATGAGTTTAAATAATTATTATTAGTTATTGCTGCCATAATGACAGAAAGCCCAGGAAGATATCGAATAATAGACAGGTATTGGCGAGCTTGCATCAAATTGAGGATGGCATGCAATTTAGTGTTCTATACCCAAACAGATTGACTCCAGACGAGGAAGAGACCGTTTTTAATGCATTAGAAGAACAAGAAGCAGAATCGAAATCTGTCAAAGCGAAACATCTTCTGGAGAGAGGAAAGTAGACCAAGAAAACGAACCACAAAAACCGGTCAAGGGACCAAATTGTAAGAGGCGATGCAAACCCCAAATCAAACGTTCATACTTTGGACCAGAAAGGAAGAAGAAACACTTAATTCCATTATACATTTAATGGAAAAATGATACATGAAGTATTATACGTAAAAAGTAATCAGTAAGACTTTTTTTAAAATTCCACTACATGTTTGGTAGAAAAACGATTAATTAAGAATCCTTGCTGATTTCGTATTTATTTCTGGGGTGGGGGGGTGTCATTTACAAGTAATTGTCAGAAATGAGAAACAGTAGAGTGTGACACCCTGAAGTGTCACTAGTTGCAGTTGAAATGTTTAAAGGAAACAGTATTGTGACAATGGTAGCCTGAAAACTATTAAAAGGTTTCAGGTGAAAATTCGTATAAGATTTGGAGAATTGGAAGGCTTTAAAACATAAAGGTGAAAAAATGAGTTGAAATATGTAGGAAAGAAAAAAAGAGAAATACTTTTTTCTTTCTGATAAAGAATGTATTGTTTTGAATAACGGACCACTTTTTTTTGAAGGTCAGTGTCATTTCTCCAAAACTGAGGTAAATAATTGATATGGATACCAATGAATTCTGATGTCCGGTTGGAGTCGGGCGAAATACATATAAACAGAGCGCTTAAGCTACCCAGCAGAGCCGCCAAGAGACGCAGATGTGACAGTAACTGAAGAAACTGCTGCTGGACTCAAGTGTAAGTCAAAAGTTACTGCTGGTAATAATACAGGAAATAGTCTAAACACCTCTGGTATGAAAATGATTAAAATTTGTATTATTGTTATTATTATTATTATTTCTGCTGTTGTTGTTGTTGTAAAATAACGGTTATATATGAAAGATCACAGTTAAACTTACACTTGAAGTGTTCAAGATTGTAGTTATTGAGAAAACATCCTTCCACAAAGCAGCAATTCTTGGGAAGAAGCTGTCCGAATGGAATATTCTTGTGACTAACGGAATACCAAGGGAATAGGAATTATTCACATTTGTGTACATGGCATCGAGTGTCCTAGTTGTAAATATCCTTGTTGGTGAGATTAAAGGATGCAGTTCGTTAGGACATATCGCATGGGAATAGCGATAATGCAGCAAGAGGCACACGATGATTTATTTGTTTGAAAGGGATTGTTCGTGTTAAAATGATTTGTCCCCCACACATTTTAATTTTATCAAGGCAGACAAGAGAGGTAGTTCAAATCCAGATATGGCTGCAATGGTATATAACTTTTACAGTTTTTTGGGTATATGAGCTGACTCATTTTATAGTTCACCAATAGAAGGCTTAACCAATCAGAAAGCTCAAAATATTCAATCCGACGTGTATAAAGTCAGCCATTTTGTTTTTTTCTCCAAAAATATCTTCCCTGCCAACCTCTGATATCGAAGACGCAAAGAATTACTTAACAGCTGCTACTCCGAATCTTCACGGCCAACCTCTGATATTGAACACATTACGTACTTCACTGGATTCTATATTCAGAGACTACGGCAAACATGGTCAACAATAACAATAATATAATTAAATTATCATAATCAAATCAATGTTTTCGCAAAATAATGAAATGTACTCTCTTTATAATATATCCAAGAAATATTTGACATATATTCTTTATCACAAATATTTTCAATTATTTTTGAATAAGAAATTTTATTAAATAACTCGAAAATTTAGTCATCATATTGTAAGTAAATCTGTTAAATATATATTTCAAGTATGCTTAATATGAATCTGTGTCCTTCATGTTTACCAAAAAAAATCTATTTGGTCAATTTTCATTCAAAAGCTATTAGCGTGCTTCACCACAAAACTATTGAATCTGAAATTAAAAAATAAACTACGTTACACAGAATAATGAAAACTTAAATATGGTGATGTCAACAGTCGGGAAAAGTTTTATCAAAACCAATTCCCTGTAAACTGAGAAATCATAATTTCACTACCAAGTTATTATCGTGATTCGTGGTGCATTCTAGTTAAGCAAGCGCTTCCTTTTCGAGGTCGTATAAATGAATCGGCCTACCCTCTTGATGATGAGGTTCTGAATCATGACAAAGTTGTAGCAACAGTCAGTTGTTGGCAAAATCTGATTACATTATCACAACTCATATTTCTGCAATATAAATAGTCTAAACAAAGAATCAAATGATTAAAGCAATAAGGAATGTCACAGTGGTGTACTTTTTATATATTTTAGTAAAACAACTGTAAACATTTTAATCAAAGTTATGATGAAAGAAATATTAATGAAGTTTCTGAAGCAGAATATTATTATATTAAGGTTGATTCATTACAAGATAATTCATTCACCGATTAGTTTAGCATTATTATTCAGTATGTACTTAAATATATTCTCAGTGAACGATTACTTTAAACTGAGCCAAGTATTGATGGTACATGATAGGAACTTCTTGATCTGTCGATTGAAACATAGCAGCATCTTAATATTGACTCACAAAATGCTTATCTTATAATAAAGATGGTTCTGCATGCTGCCATGTCCAGTATAATGGTTTACAATATAAAGCTGCTGGTGTAGATGATCTATATATTCAAATATGGTGCTATTCTCCGTCTTGCTGTTGGTACTAACTGAGACAACAAATTGTTATTTGCTTGCAATGTTTTTTTCAATTCTCTGCAGAAGATAGCAACTTGTGTGTAAGCATCATACAAGAGAATGGGTCTATGGACAGAAATTGTTGGAAAATATCAATATACATATATAAATCAAAATATATATAAATCAAACAGTTAAAGCTTACAGGTGAGATCAAATGATCCGGTAATTCAATACAGTATAACTTTATTTGAACTATTGATGATTCCGCTGTCAATACTGTTTTAAAATATTTGAAATGATTATAAAACATAAAAATTCTAAAACGTTTGATGCAAAAACAAAGCATGAAACAAATGTATTTTTTCAAACTCTCCTAAGGTTTAAAACCCGCTGTTACTATTTCTTATAAATGTAAAGAAACAATATAGAGATGCATTTAACCTCTGTAATCCAGGTTATTCCATCATATATAAATGAAGTAGAGTCGCTTATATGTAAATTATGTTGCATGCATTTTCCTGCATTCCTCTAGTTTTGCATTATTAAGGATTTCATTTGAAACGCCGACAAACATTGTGCTGTCATTAAATATTAAATTAAAAAACGATTCCACAGTTTACAAAAACAGATTTTAAATAGAAAAACACGAAAATAGTTCCATTGCTAATGGAAACAATTTTATATCAAGAACGTTAACGTGAAAAGAATTTTCTGTATCTTGTAGAAATTCTGCCTCCCTTAATTTTGCGAGTTGTTGTAATTCCTCATAGGAACCAGACTGCACGGCATCCATAATATTATTAGAATTATTGATGTTAGATTAGATTCACCAGTGCAAACCATCCTCTTCAGAAAACTCCATAATTATTCAATCGGGTTATGGCCAGCCTATTAATCCAGCATCACTAATCGGATCAGTATCTATGAAAAGCTGCGTGCAACAATATGTCCACTAATTTTTCCACTCTCACCTAGTATTGAAATTTCTAAGAATGAATAACACAAAAGAAATCAAAAACCGTGCTTTTATTCCTATTATTGTCTTCATTCCCATAACTGTATGCAAGCAAGACCCATATACAAATCGTTTTCCACATCTCTGGAGAAAATTGGGCTTACCTAAAGTTCTAACACTGGTGACACTTCAACATGGTTTAATATTTAAGCAAGCTTGTAACGTTGTATCAGTTACGACCGACTAGTGAGTTGGATCCAAACTGAGCGCTCCATATTTTCGGCCTTGTGCCACATCTAAACTACGCTTAAAAAATTACTAGGCGCTTTGCTTAGCAATCTTGTTTGCCAAGATCAATTACGACGAAATAGTGACTACGACTTTCATTGGGTTCTCCATACTTTCGGCCTTGTGCCACATCTAAACTATGTTTAATAAATCGCTATAGCTTTAGGCTTGCATATGCCCGCTCACACACGCACATACATGTAAAAACAGAGAAGTATATTAACATTACCGTAGATTTTATTCTGTTAATTGAAGCAGTTTGGGACGCGCACCAATCATATACACACATAATGACAAACGCAGCAGGGGTTTTTATGATGTCTGAAAGTACTCGAACAAAAACTAACTTTGATATGTTTCGACACAAACTTCTTCCGAATGTGTGACAACTTATTCGTAAATTACAAAAATATAATAAATTTAAAGAGCTATAATATTAATGTATGTGCTTGTGTGCGTGCCGGCGTGTATTATTCTATAATACAATAAAAAAAAGAACATTAGAAAAGATTTTATTCTTGTACAATAAACTAGTTTTTTTCGGATAACCGCTGATAATTGGCACAAGTCTAAACCAATATAATTTTAATTCCTTTTTTTTATTTCCCATTTAGTTGGATCTCCTCAGACTGTTACCTCTCTATCTATCTCTCATACACACACTCTTTCTCTCATACACATGAATATAAGTCGTTTTCTTTCTAGGACACTAACATGTTGTGATTTCTTAAAGTAAGAATGTAACTGAAGATCTTTTGAGAATTTAAATTGTAATGTTTTTAAAACGACATTTTACAACAGCGATGGATTTATTTAGATACTTTTATTTTTCACCTGCCGTGAAAACTCTATGATTCGGCCTTTGATTTGTCGACTACAGATGATTGCATTATGATTTTCTGAAGGAGAATAGAAATCGTAATAATTACTTGTGTAGATGTGAAAATTTGGAATAATAATAATAAAAAAAAACATTAAAATTTGTTGAATTTTAAAAGAACATTGGGGAGTGTTGTTGGTCTGACATAAACCACACGATTATGTCTAGAAAGCCACAATAAACCGAGATATGTGGGAACAAAAGGGAGGCGACGGCACTCAGAAAACAGTCTGCCTGCCTCATGTGAAGCGGTTATCAGAGAAAATACAAAGGATCTGCGGTCCATATAACATCAGGGCAAACGTCAAAAGCTGGATGACAATTCGGAGATATCTCTAGATATCTCGAGACCCCATAGGGGAGAATATGACTAAAGATTGTGTGTACGCCATTCCATGCAGCTGTGGAAAGAAATATAAAGTGGAGACAGGCCGCTCCCTTAAGGCAATGTTTCAAGAACACCAGAAAGCTGTAACACTAGCGGAAGTGGAAGAATCTGTCGTGGCTGACCACATATGAAGTAAAAATTGAGATCACCACCCTCAGTAGCATCAGGTTGAAATCATAGACAAAGAACATCATTGGAAAATTCGTAAACTAAAGGAATTAGCACATATACTAGGCCACAAAGATCTCTTGAGCCGACCAACCCTTGAAATGAATACAATATGGGAACCAGTAATAAGGGGTGCAAGAGAAAAAAAAACGATAATAACAACGAAAATTGCAATATAAGATCTGGTAAAAAGTAAATATTAACAGCAAAAATTGCAATATGAGCACTGGTAAAAAATTGTTACTGAAGCCATTCAGTTTATAGAACCCCAAAAATCAAATACAGATGTCCTAAAGGACACATGGCGCAGTTGATAAAGCCGATAGTTAGATCCAGTGACAGGACCCAAATATATCACAAGTTCAATACCTGGTTAAGGCAGTGAGGAACATGGAGAGGGGAGTTAACAGGAGATAACTGATAACTGACATCCATTAGACATGGCACGTGGAACTAGAAAAGTCTAACCCAGTGAGTGAAATAAAGGGTTCAGTTCGACATTCCAACCACCTGAAGAAGTCTGGAGCGTACAACAGCCGAAACCTTGTGATAAATATGGCAACAAAGGTGAGGACAATAGTCCAAATAATGTAAATAGTATACATAATACCACATCTCGAAATATAGGAACACATATATGTGTGTAGGTCAGTGTGTGCGTATGTGTGCATGTTTATATATAAATATATATATATATATATATATATATATATATATATATATATATATATACATACGCACACACACACAAACACACACACACACACATATATATATATATATATATATATATATATATATAGAGAGAGAGAGAGAGAGAGAGATGGATAAAAAGAAATAGTGGTGAAATAGGAGCTTTTATTCAATGCACTTTGAATAAAAACGCATAAAACCGAGAGTCTGCGTCCAATATTAATTCATATGTACACATTCTCCATATATATATATACGCGCTGTCAACGATATTGAGTGCTGTTTCCTTGTAAATACTTTTAAATAAAAAGAAAAAGACATGTAGGAAAACATCTAACTAATTAGTAAAGTGTTGACTGACTAGATTGCCTATACAGAGTAAAATCGCTTGACGGACTTAAATCTTATGAAAGATTGGTCTTAGTCCTAAACTGTTCATAGTTGACTTGTATGCAAATTTGAGTTCAAGAGAAACTCGGCTTACGACTAGGGTCATCATTTCATAGGAATAAACGTCGTTAAGCGTTATATATATATATATATATATATATATATATATATATATATATATATATATATATATATATATATTATAAATTAACTGATTTAAAATGTTTTTCGCTACACGGTAATAACCATGTTTCAAAAACTGAAGCTAAAAACGTCAAATTTAATTATATAATTAAATTAAAAGCATTTGTTCTGTTTCATTTCAAGCGAATTTTGGAATAACTTATTTTTAAATTTACTGATTTTTAAACGCACATATAAATTCTTAATTTTCTGTTTACAAGAATAAATAGAAATATAATCATTTAGACAGTGGCGGTAGTGTGTTCATTTTTGTTAACTATTGTTGCATCAATTATGAGCTACGTTCGAAAAGAGGTTAAGTTTAGGGAGGGTAGGCGTATATTTTCCAACAAAATTTGACATCCGTTAAACGAATGTCGTCTATTTTTTTTTTATTAATGACAAAAGGTTTTTCGGCTCTTTACCGTGAAATTCGTACTTGTATACTTAAAGATTCTTTCGAAAAGGGGTGTTTGCGTTAGAATACGTTATATTAAACTACAATTTTAAAATATTTTTACTCTGAAACACTAATAGACTATGCTTCTTTTTAAATCAAGTAAATTTAATAGAACAATTTAAATTATTTAAAAATTATTTTTTCAGATACAATATAAGTATGTATATTACCAGCTCCCATTTTTGGTTGTTTTAATTTTAATTTTATTTTTAATTATTATTTAAAGAAAATTTTTGACAATGGCGGCAAAGAATAGCTATTTCATTTCTTTGATTCAGTAATTTTTAATTTTTTATAAACTTAGAAATATATAGTTTCTCATGTATTCACAAAGGACATGGGTCATTTGACGACCTACATATTCTAGCTTTTCTTATTAATTTCCATTTTACTCTAGGTGTTTTCTTGGTTTCTTTTTAGTGTCAGGAATTTTTCGGAAGTGATATCTGATTTCGGTATCTATTTATCCTAAATGAAGTTTGATGTTGATTGAAACTCTTTTTGAACTCATGGTTTGTGCAACCTATATAGATTTTTATGTTTTCGGGATTCTCAATAGATGAGATATTGCATTGGTATACTAATGATTCCGCCAGAATTTTTTTTTTTGTAGAGGACAGTTATGAGGATTTCCACAGTAACATAATTTTGTTTATCTTCATATCTTTTTTTTTATTTATATAGTGTGTAAATTTCTTTGGTTTTGTCTAAGTATTTATTCAAGATATTACCGTTATGCCTCGTAATATTTTTTTCTAAGTTCTCAATACAGCTGTAATTTTAGTGTATTTTTTATTGAAAATAGTACTTAGTTTACTATGTCTCGGAAAGTGCTTAACGATTAATGCAAGAAATTTTTGTCCTAATTTGTTCTTTACCATTTGGTTGTATGGGTGTGCATACCAAATTATTTTTCTATTTCTGTTTTTTCTATACTTTTCATTTTCCTTTTTTATAGAAGTTAGTTTCTGTAGCCACTATCTCTTAGAGCTTTATTATAGAAAATATGTTCATAGAAAATCATCTCATTTGCTGAATTTATACTTATTCTTTTTTCGATAGATAAAGGTATATGCTTAATTATAGATGGAGGATGATTTCATTTAGGGTGTATATATAAAGGATTGGAATCGTTTTTTTTAAGGTATGTATGCATTTTTCATTAAATCTAATGTTATATCAAAGAAATAACCTTTTTTTAATTTAGTGTTTACCGTAATTTATCTATATATACATATGTGCGCGCACGTTTGTAAGTAGGTATATAAATCTATATAGGATGATAGAGGAAGAGAAGGAGGAATGTAACTTGAGATATCGTTAGGCAAAACTTTGCATCGATGTCTGTGCGCCTGTGTAAAATATATCTAGGATCTCAAATGTTTGATTATTTTCATTATTTCTTTACTTCACCGAGGTTGTCGAGCACTAAACAAAGAAAATGTAGCGTCGTTTTAAATTTCGTCCGGAATTGATATAGGTAAATTGAACAATATTCAGGTAAAATTCTATTGATGATATTGATAACTGCATTATTATTGCAACCATAATCTCCATATCGGTTAGTGAACCAAAAAGTCAACTCTAAGCATATCGTCATTAGTTATGATCGCTACCATATACCAGCGACCATGATGCTATATATTACCTGAAAGACAGAAATGATTACTCCAAGCATCTTATAACTGCAAGTTGTCGTGGCAAGAAGCATTGATGCCAGCTTTTATTTGATTAGTTATCTCAACGATTCAAATGTTTTATTTTGGTTCTCGCCTGCTTATTTTCACTGACTTCGTACGAAAAGAGTATCATACGATGTAGTAAATAGATCATAGATTATACTCGCAGATCGATCAGTAAGTTTGTGTAATTATATGTACACATGCGGGGACCACTAATCATTCAATGCAGATCTTCATTCGGGTCATCTGTTTCTCTTTGGTTGCACCGAAACCTCATTTCAAGAGGCTTTGTTTATAGTTCTATTATTAAAGCCCAGACATAGAGGAATCAGTTCAGGTAATCAAGCGTAAACTGTTAGTGTGTGCGTAGAAGCAGAAATTTTCTGACGTGCATTCCTGTATTCTTACCAATATATTTGTTTATAAATCATCAATATTTTAAGCGCATTTCGCGTGGTTATTATATTTTTCAAGTGGGTTATTATTACTAGCATTCATGTATATGTAGAGGAATTACTAAACTTTGAATATAGATTTCTACGTATTATTCGGTGGAGAAGTAAGTTTTCATTTAGCAACATTGTTCATGTTTAGAGGCTATACATGTGGACGTTGTAGGAGATGAATCAGTGAATATTATATTAGTATAAATTGATAACATCATCAATTCCAGTTATCCTATCTTACATTCCCCTACCTTACTAGTACAATGCAATTAAATTGTTGAAACCGCTATCCAAATACGGTACATTAGAAAAAAACAACAACAAAAAACATAACATGAAAGAAACATTTGAAAAATATCTGGGATGTTAAAGCGCTTACCAACTGAAAATAATATATGGTCCTTATACACCGAGGACAGGTAACCGCAGATAGCCAAAAAATACTAGAAATACTCGTTAAAAGTGTATACTCTGTTTCAATTCTTCTTTCAAATACCACTTCAGTTTGACATTTGTTTTTAAGAATTATCTTTTGAAAATATTGCAAGTATACCCTTACCTACCTATCGAACTATATAAATTCGAACTATGGTTTTTATTAAAATAAAGAATGCAATAGGATTTTTGTCAAAAAAAAAGCGTGCAGACTTTACATTAAAAGCTAAGTAAATTTTATAAATACTTCTAAATTTTCCATAATATTGTTCAATGATATTGTTCGCTAGGAATATTTTTATCATCAAAATAGTGAGTTCGTAATTTTTTTTAATTAATTTAGCATGTCCTTCGTTATAAATAGATGCATATGTATGGGACATAATGTGTATTCTTGATTATCCAAGAGAAGCGTGGTGAAAAATTATGATGAACACAATAGATAATTAAATAAAACAAAAAATGGAACAATCTAACAAAAAATACGGAAATTTTATCAACATATTTCCGGGCCGATTATCTCAATGTATTTATTGTTTCCTTTGGCAAAATATGCGTAAAAATGTGCGTCTTTATTATGTAACTTCAGAAATTATATAATCCATTCCGGCAAAAAAAAAAAAAAAAAAAAGATTACATTTTTATTAATCGAATAGCGTTGGATAAGTAAAAAAATGGTAGTAAAGTAGATCATGTATCTTTTGATACATGACTGACGAGGCAGACTTTTTTCCAGAAGTATTATCATATACATACTATTAATTTATTTTTGTTCTGGATTAATGTTAGGTATATTTTGAAATCTTAATTGAATTGAACTTTGCTACCTTAGTTTAATCTTCTTTTCTTTCTTTTAGAGAAACAAGCAATAAGATGAGTAGAATTTAGAAAAAGTAGGATATGATATGCTTGCAGTTAGTGAAAACATCTGACCTGTTACCGTGTGGGGTTTGAACGTTTCAAATGGAGCCACTCTCATTATTAGTGTTTGATTGAATTTTTCAATAAATCATTTTAATGAAGTTTTGCGTCCAGTAAATCACATTCCAAACATGTATCACATGCAGTAAAAGGCACGCGTATACACAACAATTAGTATATTTGAGTATATGTTTATATTTTGTCACCAGTTCTCTCTCGCTAGATTAAAAAAAAAACTGTTTCCCCCAAGGTTAAGGCGATGGCAAAATGTTAATGAGGTTATATATATATATATATATATATAACACAAAAATATATAAGGCCAGTTTGTTGACAGGCTCGTTTACTTTTATCCCTCATAAAATGACTTGTAAATATAAACATTATTCATTAACGATCTTATATGATATTATTTTTCATCTCAATGCATTTTTCTTTGAAATTCTCTGTTAAATCTACATTTCTATATACTTGTTTCTTTTCAACATTTAACGATGTTAAAATGTCTCACGACATTCTTTCAAGTTAATCTTTCAACCCAAATGAAAATCTTTCAACCCAAACGAAAATCTTTCAACCCAAATGAAAATCTTTCAACCCAAATGTATACAATTTGACGCATGTTTTCCCCTCTATTTTTAATTTAAACGGCAGTGAAATCTGTTTGATACAATAAATGGTCCATTGTCTGGTTTTCTCGGGGAGTGTTCCGCACATTGGTCTCTCATTGATAGCCTTCTTCACCTCACGGAATAACCAATTCCAACTGACATCAATTAAACCCTGCAGAGAGGTTTCACTTTTATGACTTATAGACTCGACATATGACTGGTCAAAAAGTAAAGCCCTGTGAGGGAGAGATGAACAAAGGCGTAATATGATCAAGTGAGGTAGACAGGAGTGGGAAAGAAAAAAAGGAAGAGAAAATATGTATGAGAAAAGGAATTATATTAAGAAAATTAGTTAGGAAAAGAAGTGAAAACTGTAAAGAACTCGAAAATGAAAAGAAATGCTATATTTCGTGCTAATAGTAATATAGACTTGAAAAACACGGTGGATAAAATAAGTAAAGGTTTATTGTAAAAACCAGTACAAGAAGAATAAATGTAACAGTTTTACACAAGGTCGTCGCAAGTCAATCCAGTAATGAGTGCTACTATTGGAAGGACGGTAGTTCTTTCGTAAGTCTGAGTCGTACTCAACAAACAATATTTATCAGTCTCCGGACAAGGGTACAAAGCTGGATTTAATGTGGGGTAAACATGTAACCCTGCATAAAAAGGTTCGGGTCTTTCTACCACCTCGGACAAGACACTGTGCTTCGACATAGACTTCTCCTGATTCATCTCTGTCTGAAGGCAGAGAGTTCGAAAAAACTGAGTGCTGAGTAACAGATCCCAGCTAGACGATATTTACCAGCCTCCTCACGAGATAGATTATGGCACAGGGCCGAGTTTAATATGGGGTTATCCGAGCTCATAGGCTTGGCCAAATATTCCCAGTAGACCCCGTATAAAACTGTGTCTGGTAGCTGTTTCCCGAGACGAGACTCTGTCCTTCGACGTAGCTTCGTCTGGGGATCATCTCTGTCTATAAGCAGAGAGTTCGGCCAGCACAGCTAGACAATATTTACTAGCTCCCCACTAGGGTAGATGGGACACAAGGCCGAATTTAACGTGGGTCATCCGTGCCCGTAGGTTCGGCCAAAATTTCACCGTGGAACCCGCATAACCGGTTCGGGTCTGCCTGCCTCCCCGGTCGAGACTCTGCCCATCGGCATAGTCTCATCCCGGTTCCTTCCTGCACGAATGGGTAGAGAGCACCTGGTATAAAATTCACTTGGTTGCTATGAAATTGGAAAGGTCAATAACAGTGATCTGAACCTACTTCATCTTTGTTCTGAGCTCGACTTGATTATCTGTAAAAAAAATAAAATAAAAAGATGACATGGATCCACCCAAGTTCAAAACATGAACACATGATCGACCATAGCATTACAAGAAGCTGGGTTTTGAAAGATATCTGCTGTGTCCGTGTTTTACGCAGTGCTGAGTGTAATACGTTGGTATGGGGAAAGTTCAAATTGCAGGTGAGAAGGAAAGTACATATGGCCGGACTTAAAATACCAAAGAGCATAAATGTGGAGAAAATGAAAGTGTCTGGTGTCTGTCAGAAACTTTCTGATGCCCTTAACAAAATCACCTTCGAGGAATCTTGGGATAATTTCAAGTGGCATGTCCGAAAATCCAGCATTGACATACTTGGACTAAACCAGAAGAAACACAAAGACTGGTTTGACGAGAATGATGACAAAATCAACCAGCTGCTTGGGACAAAGCATTCATTGGTCAAGTTTCTTTCTTGGTCTTAGTCTGAATAACTGGCTACAGGCTTAAGAATCCCTTAAGACGCACAAAGCAAACTTGAAACGTGGCCTGAGAGAAATGAAAACCATGTGGTGGTCTAACATCTCAGTTGAAATACAAGAAGCAGCTAATGAACACAACACGAATCTACTTTACTCTCTTTTACGGTCTTTATTTAGTTCCCCTTCAGACTCGGTGGCTCCCACTCAAATTCAAAGACGGATCGGTGTTAATAAAGCATTCAGACGGCATCACGAAGCAGTGGAATCAGTACTCTACCGATATGTTTTTCAACGGTAGAAGAAACTGCTATAGAAAGTATACTACAGTGTGACATCATCACAGATTTAGATGTTTCACCTTCTAAGGAAGATGCTGTCATAGTCATTAGTCAGATTAATGCTGGTAAAGCGCCTGAGATGGAGGGAATACCATTTGACCTACTCTAGTATGGAAAGGAAAATGTCAATTCAACTGTGCATAGCATTATTCATGAGTGTTGGGAAGGAACACACATTCCCACTGACTGGTTTAATGGTATGCTTGTTTACATTTATTATGGAAAGGGATCCAAGTCATACTGTGACAATTACCGACGCATAACACTCTTTGAATCTGCTGAAAACGTCTTGGCCAGACTTCTCCTTAACAAGCTTCTATCACATATATATCCGTATATATTACTTAAATCATAATGTGGCTTCCGAATTGGAAAGCGACAATTGACATGATATTCTCCACCCGACAGCTGCAAGAAAAATGCCTGAAACTGAACATGCCTCTGTACCAACCTTTCATAGATTTAACTAAGGACTTTGATACCATCAACCGTGATTCTCTATGGACAGTTCTTGCTAAGCTTAGATGCCCCTGAAATTCCATTAATATGTTTAAGGGGCTGCACAGAAATATAAAAGCTTGTGTCACGGTTAAGTGGGAATTGTCAGACGAAATGGCCATTGTCATCGGTGTGTTAAGCAGGGAGACTTTCTCGCGCCTACCTTATTCACTATTTACTTTGCTGTGGATCTCTCATTCGCGTTTCATGATTGCAATATTGGAATTGGTTTTGATTTCGAACGACCGGTAAGGTATTCAATCTCCGAAGGTTTAATGTTAAGTTGAAGACCTTCAGTACACTTGTGCGTGAGCTACTGTATGCTGATGATGCTGATTTCTCCCACATCCAGGGGGGTATATACATATACTCATGCAGCGTTTTTCAGCTGCTGCTACTGACGATAAGCCTAAAGAAAACCAAAGTAATGTTCAGGCCTCCTTTTGGTATGCCTTACATAGAACCAAACATTTATGTCAATGGCACTCGCTAAGGTGCTGTGGGTATATATGTTTACCTTGGCAGTACATTGTCTCAAGACGGATCACTTGATGCTGAAGTACATACTCGAATTCAAAAGGCCGTTGTTGCGTTCGGGAAGTTAGAGAAAGGTTTATGTTCGAACAGAGGCATTACCTGCAGCAATATATTGTGTACTGACTGTCCTGCTGTACTCTTCACAAGTGTGGAACGATTTACTCTCATCACCTGAAATGGCTTGATCACTTTTATCAAAATTTTCTAACGAGAATCCTTAACATAAAATGGCAGTCTATGATACCAGACATCATTGTTCGTATCAACGCCTGTTGTCCAAGCATAGAAACATACTGATTAAAATCAATATGAGATAGGACGGACATGTAATACGCATGGATGACAATAGGTTGCTGAAGAAGGTATTTTATACCGAGCTTTCAAATGGTAAGCGACCTCAGCATAAACCCCAAAAAGAGATTTAAGTACTGTGTAAGGAATAACTTGAAAGGACTTAGGTCGGGGTGGATGACTGGGAAAACTTTTCTCGTGATTGCAAAGAGTGGTGCAGGGCTCTTTATAGAAGGATGTAAGTCAGTAGAAGAAAAGAATTAGTAAATACAGCACTGAAAAGAGATTTGAGGAAAGGTATTACCAGGAACTTGGATGACGTCACTGCAAGTTGGAAATGCGAGATATGTGCTCATATCCTACTGTTAAAAGTAGTGTATGTTAATCATCTAAAATCACATGAGAGACGACCTTAGTCTGGGTTACCTCTACAACCCGGTGATACTACATGTGTGATCAACAGGGGAGTATGTGAAACGACATATGTGTACATGCAATGTTGATTCATATGCCAACATTCTCCATATTTACATATGCTCTGCCAACAATAATGAGTACTCGTATAAAAGTAGACTTTGAGTTTTTAACAAAACTGCGACAGGTATATTTTAAAACATATCCACCAACATTAACACCTTGCAAAGTTATTAAAACACGTTCTCGGGATTTTATATATTTTGCTGTATAGATAAAATGTTATCTGCCATCTCATTACACCTCCCTGAACAGAAGATTGTTCTAGTTCCATGTGCCATGTTTAATGGATGTCAGTTATCAGTTATCTCCTGCTAATTTCCCTCTGAAAGTTCTACACTGCTTTAGCCGGGTATTGACTCACACTCTTTGGGTCCAGCCACTAGATCTAACTAACGCCTTTAGCCACTGTGCCATGTGTCCTTGAGGACATCTGTTCATGAACTTTTGGGTTCTATAAACTTAATTACTTCCGCAACCATTTTTACCAGTGCTTATATTGCACTTTTTGCTGTTATCATTGCATTTTCTTTTTACCAGAGCTTATATTGCAATTTTTGTTGTTATTATCGCTTTTGTCTGGCGCTCATTATTACTGGTTTCCATATTGCATTCATTTCTATGCTTGGTCGGTTAAGGAGATTTTTTTGGCCTAGCATATGTGCTGATTCATTACGTTTACGAATTTTCCAATGGTGTTCTTTGTCTATGATATCAACCTGATCCCACAGAGGGCGGTAATCTCTCTTCTCTCTCTATATGTGATCAACTACGCCTGATTTTTCCACTTCCCCTCGTGTTACAGCTTTCTGGTGTTCTTGAAGCCTTACCTTAAGGGGACGGCTTGTCTCCCCTTTATATTTCTTTCCAATCACCTGAAGGAGGCCGGAGCGTACAAAGAGCGAAACGTTGTAATAAATATGGCGACAAATATGAGGACAATAGTCCGAACAATGTAAATAATGTAAATAATACCTCATCTCAGAAATATAGACAGATTTCGAGCATATTTCATCATTTAAGTTTATTTTAAAATCACGATATATTATTAAATCCCCAACAGATTTTTCGCAAAATTACAATGTGTGAAGTCTATTTACTGGAGAAACATGATGCTAAATACCGTCCTTTGTCATTTTTTTATTTTGACAACGACTAAATTTAGAAGAAGATGTAATTTATGGGATTCAAAATACGAGTTTTACTCTGAAAGCATAAAATGATGTACAAAATCTGTAGTTCAAAGTATGAAATTAAGTATAAAACATTTAGATTTTACGAATAAATAATGCATAGACGTTGATAGCCCGCAAAATAAAATCATTCAATCTATCAATTTTTTAATAGTATTTTCTTTTCAATTTTGTATACAAACTAAAAATGATTTTCTCCTATACAGTAATTGTATTTTTCTTGCAAAATCGGGTCACTTTTCTACGAATTTCATGCTCATAGATACAGTATTTGCATTGCTTGTGTTCCTTTTTATAACGTATATTTCAATATTGTCCTCCATAAAATTATAATTGTAATCAATTTCAGCTTTTGTATAACTTCCACACATGTTGTCTGAGAGAAATTATTCAATTCTGATTGTTTCAATATCTTATATTTATGACATATATCAGCAAATACCTTCAATAAAGTGTAACTGAAGCAATTCTTCCTCTATAATCAAATCTTGAGTCCCCTGTTATTGCAATTTTGCATAATTAAGTAGATACTCTTAATGTGTGAAGATATTATATAAACAATTTCATCTTGTTTCCGTTTAATAAAAAGACATTAGATTCCTTCCGCTATGAGAGGTTTCATTTTAGGACATAAATTTCTGTTTTCAATTTCTGGAATTCTAACGAAAGTCAAATCCTCCAATTGATTGTCGTATACTATAACATAAATATTCGTTGTTGCTTCACAACCAGAGAGGTGGGTTATTTCAGTTCTCTCCTTCTTGCCATAATGTCTTTACAACATCAGATCCCAGTCTCAACAAATCCTGGTTCGTCAAAATGATAAACATCCTATTGACAACGTCATTTTGTTGTATGCTATTGTACTGACATTTTCTTTGTCTGACATTTTCTTTGTCTGACTCTTTACTGTATATTTTATATTATATATTCTCTAAGAAACTTATGTAAATAGGAAAAATCCTATTTATGAATCCAATAACATTTATTTGCATGTTTTTACATTAGGCCAATAAGTCAATAAAACGTGCATGGAACAAGGATTGCTGCCTAAATACACACATGCACACATATAGATATACACGCATCAATAATTATATATATATATATATATATATATATATATATATATATATATATATATATATATATATGTGTGTGTGTGTGTATCTATGTATGTATACTAATTATTTAGATAAACGCACACACATAGGTATATATAAATACCATATAAAATAAATTTCATATACAAAATAAATCCTTATAATGGCCAGAAAATTCATATATATATATAAATTTTCTGGCTATTATAAGGATTTATTTTGTATATGGAATTTATATATATATATATATATATATATATAATTTTATCAATTGATTCATCGAGTCTGATAGAAACCTCAGGAAGCACAGGACGGCCGTTTCGTCCTAGATTTGGGACTCATCAGCAGTGCGCATCCACTACCGAGGGAATCGAAACCCCGACAGCTAGGTTGGCAAGCGAACACTATACCAACTGCTCCGCCGGACCTCGGCGACGAAGAGATTGCAGATTGGTCAGAGAGAATCTCAGTTGAGTTCCACCACGGAATGTGGGAGTGAGCGGCGCTTCTTAGAGTCTGATTTGCAATCTCTCAGTCACCGAGGCCCGGCGGAGCAGTTAGTGTAGTGTTCGCTTGCCAATCTAACTGTCGTGGTTTCGATTCCCTCGGTAGTGGATGCGCACTGCTGATGAGTCCCAAATATAGGACGAAACGGCCGTCCACTGGTTTCTATCAGACTCGATGAATCAATCAATATATTTATCAAATCCTCCTCATTACTATATATACAAAAAAAAATTTCTGGCGATTATAAGGATTTATTTTGTATATGAAATTTATTTTATATGGTATTTATATATACCAATGTGTGCGCGTTTATCTAAATAATTAGTATACATATATATATATATATATATATATATATATATATTGAATTTATATATATATATATATATATTGAATATATATATATATATATATTGATCATTATATATATATATATATGTTGAATTTATATATATATATATATGTATATATATATATATATGTATATATATATATATATATATATATCTGCGTGTGTGTGTGTGTATGTGTCTGTGGTTGTGTGTGAGTGAGTGAGAGTGTGAGTCTGTGTTTGTGTATATGAACAATTTATATTTTTTGTCTTTCCCTTATGCCCCTGTTTTACCTTGCTACTCTATTTCTTTCATTTCTACTAGCTATTTTTCTATTCTTTAGCCAATTTCCGATTCTCTCCTCTTATCATCAATCACGTCACCAGATTTTTTTTTCTCTAAACCTTACTTTACAGTTCGATTTTCCTGAACTTTTTGACAGCTTCCCAAAATGCTGTATTACTTACTATCAACCGATTTGACATTTGCACGTTATTATAGTCGGTTATTTACAAAAAGAGAAGCAAAGCATGGGCAGGTTGTTCTTGAAAATTCTATTCATACCAGAAATAGTATGGTAACAAAAAGTAGTTACAAACCCGGTTATGAAGATGAAAGTGGCGCGAAACAGATATGTCGGAAACATTTTGGAAGGCGGTTGAAAACGAGTTTGAAGAAGTAACTGAAAAAAGGAAAAGGAAAGAGAAAGAAAATACATGATTGGAAAACGAATCTGAGTGAAAAAGACACCAGTTATTCACAGATTTAGATTTTAAGAACGAAACTTTGTACGTACACGGAAAAGACTATTTTGGGAGTGAAATATTAAAAATAGTGGAATTATAAGATGAGTTAATGAAAGCAGTACAAATGTGCATGAGATTAAACGGGAAAACTAAATTGAAAATTGTAGTTGCATATCCTCCGACAACACAAAGCACAGAAAAGAAATTAAAATTTTACTGCAGTCTGGAGAAGGCCAAGGCTCAATGCACATCGCAGTCATTTTTAATCGTCATGAGAATGAAGAAAAAGAACATTGAAAAATTCGACAAATTCCGACAAAGAACTGGTAATGAAGGAGAGAAATCCTAAGATGCAAGGCTGAAGACCAGGTATTAGACAACTACTACTTTGAAGAACATCCAACAGATTAGTGTAGATGGAGAACGCCAGAAACGTAGAATCAAATCGACTTCATAAACATTAATATGTAATTGTGAATGTAAGACTGCAGTTCACGGAACCGACTGTTCGAGTGATTACGTTCTTCCGATATGAAATTCAGAATATAAATACGAAAATTTAGAAAGCAAATACAGCACTCAAATTATTATGCAGCAAACCTTTGAATGAACCAAATTGCAAAGAGGTATATAGTACCGTGTTAAAAGCACATTCCATAAATAAAAATAGTATTTAAAAGGAAAAAAAAAAAACGTTAAGAGAAACAAAATGAAACGGCAAACGAAAATCATCTCAAGGAAAACTAGACAAGCAAAAAAGAAGTGGATGCCAGTTGAAATTATCTAAAGGTTGAAAAGGATATAGCAAACATTTTTGCTGATAGGTTATATAGGATACTCGATTAACATAGGAGAATAACTGTAATAGATAGAGATGAAAATGGATGTAAATGGAAGAAAGGAGTACAGAAAGAATGGGGAGAAAAATCTTAAAAATTAGATCGTAACAAAGAATAATAAAAAGAGAAATCATAATACTCTTATTATTACACGTTATTTTACTCTTCCTCTTTCTACTACTACTACTAATAATAATAATAAAATAATAATAATAATCATCTATCAGCAATGAAAACAAAAATCAAACAAACAGAATATACATGGAAACTTAATAAATAACTATAGTCATTAGAGTTTTCTCTTCAGTAATCTGCTGATTAGGTAAATGTCCAGACCGCTGAAAGGAATTTTTTTTTAGTATTGTAAGATTTCGTGTTCGTACTTTACCAATCACAGCGTCTATTATAAATTTTTATTTGCTTGTCTACTTTTTTCTACACTTCCAACATTATACTAGTTTTCTAAGCGTAGCGTAGATGCGGCACAAGGCCGAAAGTATGAGTAACCAGTAAGGACTGAACTCACTTCTCAGTTTGCAATTGTTTTAGCGAGACAAGCTTGCTAACTATTTATACCACACCGAGATGCCCCACTTCTAAAATTACATCAATTCTATCAAACATATTACAAACCCCACAAATGTGGAAATATATGATGCATATATAAAGAAAGATATGTATTTCTTTGTGTCGGCGAGGGAAACATATGAAATCAGAAGAACTGAAATAAAGTTCTGTTGAGGGCAACTTTATACAATGCGTTTATTGCTATCGACGATACTCCTCCCTTTGTGTAAATTTACGTCCAGGAAAAAATTAAAAAAAACAAAAAAAAACTTTCAAACGCACGGGATAGATTTGGAAAAGATTTCAAATTTCTGTTTATAAAGATGTATATCATTACACAAATATCGGAATACGGAAGACGCCACACGATAAAACACAAAAGTGCCTAGCTGTATTGTGTATTAACAGTGGATTACAATCTACATATTGATACACCCACGTTATTAATACATGGGTTTTGTTGCATAATGATTCACATCATCCGCGTCTTATATTTCCACTGATTCACTTATCCGATATCAATCTAATAAAGTTTTGCTTCATGATGAACACAAACAACATTCTTCTTCTATGTGCTGCTGTTACTTCAGGACGTAAACGATAATATCTGTTCACTATTCTGTCCTCGTATCTCTAAGTAAAGTTTGTCCATTTTTTATTTGTCCTAATACGTTTTCTGCTAAGCATATACACAAACTCGTTAGGTAAACTATACGATACTTACCTCTGTCCCTCATGCCTTTAGAATATTCTAAGCGTTGCAAATTTTCTAAGCTGTCTTCCCTCATTGTGTGCCTAAGAGGCTTCAACAATTACTTTCTGATTCGACGATTTAGTGTTATTTTTCTTTTCATTTTCTGTAAAATGACATTTTTGTTAACATTTTCGGTCCATGACATTCGTAGCATCCTTTTAAATAATGAATGTCAAATATTTCCTACAGATTGGTACACGGTTAATATATAATTGTTATTACCATTAATTAAAGCAGAGTAAGTCTTAACTTTTTTCAATCACTGGAACTATCTGAGAAGTGTGTCACATCATTTTCATACAAAAAATATCATTAGCGAATTTGAAAACACTTGGCTATATATCCGGTATAGCAGAAAATAAAATGAGAACGACATCCGTAATGGAAAAAACAAAAGTTCCCAGAGAATATTTCCGAAATTTATTGCATATGTTAGAAAACTGACATAGATTTTGATTGATTGATTAACTATGGAATCGCTATAAAAAAGTCTGAATTATTAAGTCCTTAAAAAGAATTCCCTGTTTGTAGTTGTTAATGGACAGTCTTTCGAGGCCCAATCGATCGGCGTGGGTGTTCTCACCCAAACACTGATTCTAGCTTCTAATGTCTTTCTACTGAACATAAATTATGTGTGCTGAGTATACAAAGGTATATGGGGGTGCTCCTACAATGCTAGACAGTAAGGACATGGAAACTAGTTTATATTATAAAATATGTGTGATGCAACAATTCCTATCATATTTAAACCAAACTAGTGAAGTTTAATCACCGAGCGGACAGCGTATTTTTGCCAATTGCGAGTAACGGATGTTCTCTCAGGTAGAACCTTGGGCACTTATTGGGAGTTAAGCTACCACCAGATATCAAGTGGAACTCGTACATACGATCCATCGCTAAAGATGTTCGAAAAAATGTATGTTTCTCTACCGCTTCACTAAATATCAAACGCCTGTCGTTATCATCTCCGTTTACAAGAGCCGAAAATGGAGTGCTTCTGTTGTATATTGACAAGATCTCGATTTTCCAGTCACGACTGAGTTAAAAAACGTATGCACCTCCTTGTGTTTAATTGACTATTTCTACCCCACAACCCCATTACCACAGACGAAACATTGGAACTCTATCGATATTTCCATAGAAAGATTTAAGAGGAAATACATGCTTTAGTTCCAGCAGTTCTAAACTCAATGTTTAAGAATCGCCATAGCATGCAGTCTACAAGAAGCCACTATATATTCACTTCGTATTTCATTTATTCCACTCGACCAACAGAGTACTTCTTTGACTATTACAAACTTACATTATTCATGTCTAGCCTAAATATTCTTATAAACTTTACCTTTAAATAAGTAACACTGTGTCTGCAGTGACTCTTCCTCTTGCCCAGGTTCAATATTACTTTAAAACGAAAATCCGTGCTTATTTTTATTTTGTGGTTTTTAAAAGCCGGGCAATATTTCGGATTTTAAAATCTCATTTACAGTAGCCAGGGTTCTCAAGCAATTCTCCATCAACAACAGACTAGACTCGACATTGTATAACTTCAGTGATCGAACGAAAACCGGTATTTTCAGTGTGAGTTGCTAATAAGCCACGAGAAGGTGATCGTTGGGTATAGCAATCTCAATTCTGTAAAGAAAACAGCAAAGCTATTAAAACCATTCCAAATATTCAATCTTATAGTAATAGCCAAAAGTAAATTCTCACAATATTTAACGTATCTGGATCAGAGAGCTATGAATGAACACTTCAAAAATTGTTACACACATGACTACATTCTTTTTCTCTATATGTCTCCCTCTCTCTCTCTATGAGTCTCTCTCTCTCATATATATATATATATATATATATATATATATATATATATATACTGAGATGGTTAGCATTTATGGATCATAAATAGTAATTTATTTTTCATGATGAAGCAGTAATTAATAGTGGCTATTGTCAGTAAACACCAATTATTATCAGATTTTGGTTTGAATTTTTATTATCAATACTGGATTTAGCGGTGTACCGTAATGTGTTTATTTCAAATAAAATATATTTGTATAAATTATTCCGACGTTACTGAAGGTTATTGACCAATAAAATAAAATTTTTCTATCTTTCAAGTAAATTTCTCTTTCCAGAGAATATAATTTAGAAAATAATATATATATATATATATATATATATATATATATATATATATATATATATATATATATATATATACATATATATATATATATGTATATATATATATATATATATATATATATATATATATATATGTGTGTGTGTGTGTTTGTTCAAATGTAAAGAGAACGAAAAGAATATAAATTCAAACAACCATAGCATTAATTTAAAAGAGAGCTCAGTACCAAGAATAGAGGAATTGTTATTTATTATAAGGATGTTACAGAGAAACAAGTACTCGCGACAAAGATGAATATATGTTTCGATAGCCGATAATACCAATATTTTTAAAAAGACATAAGGATAAACACCATAAAAAAATGAAATATATAAAGTTTTTCCATAAGAGAAAAACAAAAAAATGCTACTATTACTACTAATAATAGGAAAGCAGGTAAAAGCAAAGAGACGAGAATAAGAAGAGAATAAAAAGAAAAAAAAGAAAGTAGAAAGAGAAATATAAGAGTTAAGAAAAAATTAAAAGACAACAAGTCGTAACTCCAAAGGAAAAGAAGAAAAAAGAATAGAAGAGAGAAGAGGAAAACGAATAGGAAAATGATCTACATGAATACGAAGAAACAGTAAAAGGAGAAGGAAAAAAAAAGATAGAAAAAAGAAAGAATTAAAGAAGGAACAAAGAAAAGCAATATGTGTTGCTGATAACAATTCAGCCAATGAAAGTTTCTTAACATTAAGATAAAAAAATACACCGAAAGATTTAGTAATGCTTGCTGTATTGAAACACCTGATATTATATAACAATGTATGTTTGACGTTATTCAAAAAAGCAGACACATTATTTAATAGAATTAAACGTAGTATGGAAATAAAATACCATTCTAAGAAGTGAAATATTAGACAGGCAAATTAATAAACTATTTAAAATATTACATTGAAATTAAATTCAAATTATATAATATAAATAAAAAGACTAGAATAGAATAGAATACTAGTATAAATTTTTTTAAAGTCATTAAACCTATTACCAAACTGGTAATATATGTATAGATGTAAAACGATTTAATCTAATATTATTACTAGTAGTATATATGTGCAAATCAATTTAACCTTAATTTAAGATAGATCAGTAAATATAACTGATATGCGTATAAAGAAAAAATATAAGAGATGTTGATTAAGTTAAGGCTAAAGGTTCAGCAAGATTGTAATGTAAGATCTTTAAAGTGCTTAGAAAAACCTTTACATTTTTTAAGTGTTGTCTTTAATTTTTTCTTTGTTTTTTACCTGACTTCTTCTTCTTCGTATTATTATTATTATTATTATTATTATTATTATTATTATTATTATTTTCTTTGATTTCTGGCGTTTATACATTTCTTTCCGGATCCCGCCCAGGGACCTAAGTTTAGAAATGGCACACAAAAAAAAAAAAAAAGAAAAAAAAAAGAATTACCTAGATAAAGCCCTTCGCAAAGGGTAGGCTGTACTTGTCAGTACAATTTTTTGTATCTCCTTGAGACATGAACTTCCAGGAATCCCTTCAGTTAGCCTACTGCAATCTTTTCCAACACGTCCTAGGGCTCCAAGTACAACAGGGATTGGTGATGTTCCCATATGCCACATTTTTGAGATTTCTATTTCAGGGTCCTTGTATTTTGCCAGCTTTTTGAATATCTTCAAAGATACATTGCAGTCAGCAGGGACTGCCATATCAATAAGGAGGCACTTTTTTTGTTTGTGGTCTTTAATAACAATATCTTGACGGTTGGCGTTTTATTGTTCTGTCAGTGTGTATTGTGTAGTCCCATAGAATTTTAACAGGTCTTATCTCCGTAACCGGGGCTGGGTGGTGTTCATACAATTTATTATTATTATTATTATTATTATTATTATTATTATTATTATTATTATTATTATTATTATCTTTCCTTTTATGAAAACCCTTTATATATTTCTTTTCCTTTTATGGTATTTCTCCTTATGAATTTTTCTTAAAAAATCGAATTATAAAAAAAAAGAAAGTGTTGTTTCATAAGTAGCATTTTTAAATAGAATCGTTTATAACCATCATTGTTCCTCACCTGTCGAGATGCATTCACATCGAAACAAAAATGCATCTTTGTCGTGCGTACTTGTTTGTACGTATATAACATCTTTATAATAAATTCAATATATATATATATATATATATATATATATATATGATAAATTATAAATATTTCAATATATGATTTTTTCGGGTGTTGTGCTGGGAAGTCTTATAGCGATATCTGTATTTAAATGACTCCAAAATCTACTCGAAATTGTTTGTGAGTAGCGCTGCTGTAAACTATTTCAAAGAAAAATATGTACATTTCTCTTTCAATCGAAAATAATATCACATTAATTGGTAGGTTTATATTTAGAATATATTTTACATCAAATTAGCAGAAATTAAATTTAATGCATTTACGTGTGTAGCTATAATTATTCGCTTATAAAGAGAAAATAGGAAAAGAATCACAGAATATAATAATTACTCTTATATTTTGTTGGAGAGATACTTCTTAAGCGTAATTCAAATGAAATTTGAAATAAAAAATGTAGGGGTCTCGAAATTTAACTTCGTAAGACTGGCTCTCAATTGGTTCTTAATACTAGCTGTCTCTCAAACGGTCTATTATGGCTCTCTACAGCTTTCTTTTCTTCACTATCCGCGAATTGACATTAATTCCTGAGAAAGATAGTAAAATGTTTTCCTATTACCATAACCATGATTTAAATCTCAGGTTGTTTCTAGTCCTAGCATGTTCAAGAGACGATTATCTCGCTTTGGTTAAGACGATGTCACATGTCGACCAGTAAGTAACGTAACTTCGTAGAGTGATAAACGTTGTAATTTAGCATTCCTAGAGAAATATTTTTGCTTACACCAGATGATGATTATACACCGCTCAGGTGCTAGGAGTTATCGCAAGTCCACATCGATAAGGAGAGCAGAATAGCCCACATGGTTCATCGAATTTCTTTGAACATGCCACCAGCCTGACTGTTTTTACCTTTTTTATATGTCACAATTTATATATTTGTAGATAATTCTTGTATGAGAAAGCGGTATATAAAATCTCTTTTAGAATAATACATTTGCCATTCCTTTTTTTCAGCTATTTTGTTAACTCTGTTTATTAAGGTGTTACTATATCACACACATAACGATTCATAAAAAGGGGTAAATATAAATTAATTAAATTTAGCATGTAATGTGTTACGGCGGATGTTTCTAATAAAATATCCTATATGTGTTAATGTATTAAATATAGTGGCTTCCATAAAAAAAGATGATAACTAAAGTTTAAAATAATTGGAAAAAAATGGCATGTCTTTGTTCAAGATTTTTTTTAGTTTTAATTCAAAGCTAATAGATTAAGTTTAACATTTCCAATAAGAAACATACTTGGCTGCATTTTAATAACTAATTTAAATTGATTAAATGAAGTTTTACTTTTGGTACAATAGCTGATTACCGCCAATTTTTGGTCATCTAACGACATAATGTACTCCTCTTTGTTAGTAACTCATCTAAAGATAAAATATTTTTCTGAAACTTTATTTGAAGAATATTAGCTGATTTAAAGTAAATAATAATAATAATAGGATTTGGAACACATATTATTTACTTGAAGTTTAAAATATAGAAATTCTTTTAACCCAACAATAGCTGTGTTGACGTGTTGACAGTCTGATGACAGATCAAATGTTGTTCTAAGGAGAATTTTTCTGTAATTAAAGAAAATTATGTGAGCGCAATTTTTATATAATTTATAAGTATTCGGTAATCTTAAACAAATAGGAAAATATTCTGCGTAATATAATGTTTATTACATTTTAGAAATGTTGACGTTAAATTTATTATTGTTAACGCACTTATTTTCCGGTAATCTCGTATATGTTCGCAAGCACAAATATCGGCACGTTAAAACACATAGATAAATAATTTAAAATTCTTTAAAAAATATTGGTGTTTGATTATTTGTACTAATCTTTGGCAGGGTTAGGGTTAGAATAATATAACCTAAACGAATACATAATTTTAAAAGTCTTATTAAAATTAAAACAAAAAGAAAACAAAAAGAAAACAATTCTTTTAAAAAATTAATTGAGAATGTTTTCTCAAGGCAACTGTGTCCGTTATAGATCTTATTTATAAAAGCAATTAAAATATTTTCGAATTAAATAACATTATAGTTTTTTTTATTTTTTTATTTTACAATTAAGAGCAAATGATCGGTATATCGTGTTTCTGTTTGACAAAAACAAATTGATGAATTAAATTCTCCAAGGAGCTTGCTTTTAACTAATATAAATATGAAGAGACTGAAATTTGAATTTCTCGAAATTTCATAAAATTAATAAGTGGGGGACACATGAAAAAAGAAATATATTTACCTAGATTTTCGGAAGCGAAAATAAAAGTCCTGAATATTTTATTAAAATCCGACAATTATTTTACTTTTGCAAAAAATTTCCAAAACAATGTGGCTTTAATGCAGAAAAAGTCGCTACAATTTCTTATAATAATCGTTGGCCCACCTGTTGACGCAAGAAAAATAAGATTTTTAACCAAAACTTTGAACGTGCTAGAAAGTATAAAAAAATAATAGACAATAAAGAAAAGTTTTGGTTTTAACTCTTAGTAATTACATAAATATTTTGACGATAAAACTTCGTTTTTATGAAGCTTCATATGCTCTTTATTGCAAGGTTTTTGGAGGTAACTTTTTAAACATAAACAATATTAGACATCCGAGAGATTAAAAATTATTCGTAGAATATTGATGATAAACGGTTTCATTCTAACAAATAAATAATATATTTGCACTGAACTCCGCAGCGGACTAATATAAAGGGTACCTTCAAAAATAGAGATTCATTTAAGGTGCGAAATATATGGATTTTCCCTGAGAATCAGAATGCATCTTCCAGTCACAATATCCGAATTATATTAGGTTGGTGCAAAAATAATGTCGTTTTCTCACATAGTAACATATGTGAGAAAACGACATTATTTTTGCACCAACCTAATATTAAGAATAATCCTGTAGCCAACACTACGTCTATGACAAAGCTACCGAGGAACTTTTAGTAGCAGTAAATCTTTGTCTTTTACCATACTTTCACTAGTAGCAGGAAATCTTTTTCTTTTACCATACTTTCGCACAAATGCCTATTGATAGAGTGGTATCATTAATATTGGATGTCATGCATTCTAGAAGGATAATTCTGAATTCAGAACATTGGAGAAGGCAACGGGGAACTATTAACATTTCCTAAGAAGTTTTCGTAACTCACAGATAATATGAATGGAATATGTTGATGGCCATGATTCCTTATGCCATAAAAGGATTTTATATTTTAAAAATGTCGCTACTAAAATAGTGTCATGCAAAATGTACAAGTATGCATACATTTTCTCCAGAAACAACAAAAAAAAAATTGCAATCATCCACTGTAACATTCCAATATGACGGTTAATGCTGGTTGATTTCCTCACAGATGGATGCTGAAGATACCATAGAGGGAGAATATAAGTAACTAGGATAGTTTAAAGAAATTGAAAAAAATATTTTTAGATTGAACTTAAAAAGGAGAGATGGAATTTCTGGGACGCATAATGAGAGACAATGCGAAAATTTGCCACACACAAGGATAGGAGGGATATTGAGTAAAAAATCTTTGTTTACAGCAACAAAAGGTAGGAATTTGTGGAGAAGTATCAACGTGCACGTAATCAAATACGCTGGAGACATATATAAAAGGATCATATTCATAACACTTTGTAAGAAAGAACCGAATTATATATTATGCAGTTTTCTTTTCATTCACCTTTTAGTTAGCTGATATTATACCTTGAATAAAAGGGGCTGTAAATAGCAATGGTAATGCTCATATTAGCCGTTTCATTATAAAGAAACAATTGAAATTAACTGATTGTACAGCAACTGCAACTGTCAGTAGTAACTTAGAAGAAACTTTTCTGTAAAACAGGTTTGACACAATCGACGAAATATCCTTTCAGTTGTTCCCGTACACTCACTATTTTCATTGATTTTAAGAACATCCATAAATTGCACTAAAATTTTATCTGATTTTTACGTGTTCAAATTGTAAAACAAATTTTGTTTTTCATTTCATACGTTAGGATTTCATCGGATTGGGCTTTGTTGATGTTACGCATGAAACGAGTGATGTAGGAATTTCAAAATTTTTATAAAGGATATTTTTGAAAGGATATTTTTTTTTATAACATTTTTTCAATCTAGCTAAATTAATCTGTATTCTTTTTTCTTTTTCTCTACATCACATTTGTCCCTGACTATTCCACACTGTGAAAATCTACAAAGAATGGTGATATAATGTAAGCCTGGAAGCAAATTTACTGTAACTGAACTAGCGATCAAAGTACTTTTCTGTTTTAGTAGATTATTTTCTCTTTTAATGAAATGTCAAAATTTAATGTCAAAATTGGGATAAGTTTCGTTAGGGTGAACAACCCAAGCGTTTTCTGTGTATTTGTTTTTAATATTACCTTTGTGTTCATATAGTTTTTTGTTTAAACTTCTACATTTACCTACACCATATTGTGATACTTCTTATCGCACGACCAACTAAAACCCGAAATGCCAATTTTTACGCATAAGATGAATTTGCACGGAAATCAAAGATTATTGTATGCATGCTAATAATTTTATTCGGTATTATATTAAGCGCGGCTATAAAGAATCACGACTGAATCAAATTGGGAATGAAATAACCAAACATGAAGATTTCCAGAATTTTATACCAGGAAGAAACACAGAAAAGCACACAAAAAATGCTGACAGAATCCCAGTAGTCATCAATTGGCATCGAAATTTTGCTGGATTTTCGAAAATACTCCCTGACAGCTATGAAGACATTGTACAAAAATATCTGTGTTTTAAAGAGATTTTCTCAACCCCCTGTAGTTTCTTTTAAGAGAAAGAAAAACATCATATTAATTTTACCAAATGTAAGTATCTACACTCAAAACGCGTTGTACACACGAAAACATTCAAACAGAAAAAAAATATTTATAATCTACTGACCTATCGACCCTTAAAGCACATAAGGATGGTTACGTAAGCAAATTAGTAACTTCCTGGCATGAAGGAATGAACAGAATTATAGCAGAGTTTCATACGATTTATACTAAGCTGTTTGATTAATTCCTCTTGGTAACTAATAAATTAACGGATAATTTCAAGAGGAAGAATATCACCATGATATTAAGCACATTTCATTCGTTTTGGCGTTTTCATTACGAGTACATTGGGTTTTGTCATTACAAGACAAGCAACTATTGTCGTTTAATGAAAAAAAAAGAAAGAAAAAAACGGTAGTATTTTGTGTTTCTCTTTTTTACCCCATTCAACACAAGTTTCGCCAGAAAAAGAGAAAAAAAACTTACTTTTGAATTGTATGGAAGAACTGATTTCACGTTAAGTTTACCTTTCCATTGTTTTTTTTTTGTTGTTATTTGTGCACATTTTTCGCCCTTTTTATTTTCAGTTTTCTTTTATTTCCTTTTTTATTATTTTCGACGTAAGGCAAGTTTTTATCTCTATCAACTTTTGTGTTTAACCATCGCCGAAAAGACTGATGAAATTACTCGTACTCCATGCCGCGTACAGCCCACACGTTACGAAATGCTTTATCTATGTAAAATGTGTGAGATTTAAAAGAAAGACCAAAGGAACTTCTCAGTGAATAATGTCATGACCGATTTCTAACCTTAGGTGTCTGGTCGGGACCCATAAAGAAATGAGTACACACCAGAAATCAAAAATAATAATAATAATAATAATAATAATAATAATAATAATAATTTTCAAGGAGACTCTCTGTCACCTCTTCTGTTTTGTTTATCCTTAACCCCTCTTACACATGAACTGAACAACAGTAGCTATGGTTACAAAATAAATAAGAAAATTTTCAATCACCTACTATACATGGATGATCTCAAACTCTTTGCCAAAGACGACAATGAGTTGAAAGGCCTCCTCAATATTGTTAAATACTTTAGTGACGACATAGGTATGGACTTCGGATTAGATAAATGTGCAAAAGTAACATTCAAGAAAGGTAGAATTACAGAAACACCCTCAATAGATTTAGATTTTGTCATAAAGATTAGGGAATTGGAGCATGAAGAAGCTTAAAAGTACCTAGGAATTAGCGAAGGAGATGGCATACAACACACCCAAATGAAAGAAAAAATAAGAAAAGAGTACTACAGGCGTGTACGTCTGATACTAAATACTGAACTAAACTCAAAAAATAGAATATCAGCTATAAACACATTGGCTGTCCCAGTGGTGCATTACAGCTTTAATGTCCTTAACTGGACCATAGCTGAAATTAAGCGAATGGACGCCAAAACGAGAAAGCTTCTCACTTGCTATCGCATGCATCATCCCAAAGCTGATGTTGATCGTCTGTATGTGCCCAGATCCGAAGGAGGCAGAGGATTAGTTCAACTAGAACTGTCCTACAAAACTACAACAATTGGCCTCCAAAAATACTTGGAAACTACAGAAGACTGGATGATGGTATGCGTCAAGGAACATGAAAGTAGTAAGCGTCTTTACTCCGTAATGAAAGAAGCCAACAAATTCAAACTGGAGCTTCAAATGGGCGTAGAGATGCAACTACAGCACAATACACCGGCTGAAACTGCAAAATACTTGAAAAAGACAGCAAAGACGAATGCAACCGACCAGATACAGAAGCGATGGCAAGATAAACCGCTTCATGGCCAATACTCTACCCGTATCAACCAAGCTGATGTAGACAAAACCCGTACCCATCAGTGGCTACGCAGTGCAGGGTTGAAAGCGGAAACTGAAGGTTTTATCCTTGCTGCGCAGGACCAATGCTTGCTAACTAGGAATTATCAAGCACATATACTAAAATATTGTGTCAGCCCCAAATGCAGATTCTGTGATAAATATCCAGAAACGATTGATCATCTTGTATCAGGTTGCACGATGTTGGCACCCACTGAATATAAAACCCGACATGACAGAGTGGGCCAATATCTGCACTGGAAAATCTGCAACTTCTACGGGAAGGAAACTGAAAGAAACTGGTACCAACACCACCCAGACCCAGTTACGGAGATAGGACCTGTTACAATTCTATGGGACTACACAATCCACACTGACAGAACAATCAAGGCCAACCGACCAGATATAGTTATTAAAGACCACAAACAAAAACGGTGCCTCCTTATTGATATGGCAGTCCCTGCTGACTGCAATGTATCTTTGAAGATATTCAAAAAGCTGTCAAAATACAAGGACCTTGAAATAGAGGTCTCGAAAATGTGGCATATGGGAACATCAACAATCCCTGTTGTAGTTGGAGCCCTAGGACTGGTTGGAAAAGATTGCAGTAGACTAATTGCAGGGATTCCTGGAAGCCCATGCCTCAAGGAGATACAAAAAATTGTTCTGACAAGTACAGCCCACACTTTACGAAGGGCTCTATCTATGTAACTTTTTTTTTTTTTTTTTTTTTTTTTTGTCAGTGAAAAGTGTCATGATGCCATTTCTAACCTTAGGTCCCTGGGTGGGACCCGGAAAGAAATGTGTAAACGCCAGAAAGCAAAGAAAATAAAAATAATAATAATAATAATAATAAAATTATAATAATAATAAATACCCTGATGGCCAAAAGGGCATGGATTTTATGTTTTCTGATTGTTCATGTTAAAATGTACACGTTTGTTTTGTTACATTACGAAGGGCTCCTAAGAATATTTAATTCAGTATAATAGATTTGATTGTAAGTTATCCGACTTTAATCGGAAGTTACCTTCCTTCTCTTGACTGACGACATTTTGCAGTGGTTTAAATGATTAAGCAGCCATATCAACTTGGGTCTTACACATAGATATTTATGAAAACCCTCAATCGAAGCCATATTAAGGTACCTGTTATGTGTTGCTTTTATCAATTTCTGCTTCTATATAAGTTAAATTTGGAAGTATAGAAGGTGCCTGGTATATTCTTGTCAGCCTGGGTTACATGATAGGTATAATGGGCTTCGTATATTTGTAACCAAGAATCACTGCCTGAAGCCAACTGTTTGTTCACAAACATAATTGTTACTTAATATTCGCGGTGAATAGACGCTGTGAAGGCCCACCATCTAGAAGAATACAAACTCTGATATAAAATATTTTGAATTCATGAAATGCCGAAATTGTCTAGCTGAATAGATAGTCGTCCATCACGCATGTTATCATTCTAGACGTCACTCGGTAAACACCAGACCGAAGTCGAAAAACTACTACCGGTAAGGAAAGTTCTAGTCAACTTCTAAAATTTAACCAAACAAATTAAAACATCAAGTTAGGATCATATGATTTTTGGCTGTACATCATTTCTGAAAACGTCGATGTTGTCTCTACGCAACAAAATGCGTTGAACAGTATTGACTCCGTTGTGTCATTTGAATATAATTATTTTGGATGCCTCAAAGAGCAATAAAGAACTCTTACGAAAATGTCATCCCCAAAAGAATTCCATAGCTTAACACATGCTTTAATGATTCCATGAAACACAGTATCATGTGGCATAGCCCACATAGCGAAAGAAAAAAAGTGATTCACTTCAACATCTCAGACTCATGGATTACAAGCCCTACTTTGAAACTGAAAACAGACTACCGTAACTAAAACAAGCCAGGGCAACAGAATAGCCCGTTTCCAACCACTTGAACTATAAACCACCAAGTTCTTAAGAAATGAAAGTGTTACTTTTGAATTCGCTCAGAAAGTTGAGTTCAGGTTGATGTCAATAATTGCGTTTTTTTGAAGATTTCAACGAATTGTTTTCTTTCCAGTGGAAATCTGAATGGAAAAATATAATTTAATTATAATTTCAGCTTCCCTAAACAATTGTGAAAGAACCTTTGTTGATAATATTGTGACGATGTGAAATTGTTGTGATTTTTATGTTTGTTCAGTTTCTTCATCATGCAAATACTACCTTTTCATACATTACTTCAACTTTCAAAGAAGTTTCGTGTTAGTTGTTATATATATATATATATATATATATATATATATATATATATATATATATATATATATATATATGAATTGTTTTTGATATTTTTTTCCTAATTTATATCAAACGATATATATTCACAGAAAGTATAGCAGGATATTAGAATGATGCAGAAACTATAATGGCAGATATGTCTTAAATAGCAAGACAGAGTGTGCTGTAGAGCAACCAGTCTAGCACAGAAAGTAAAGGCAGTCTATTATAGTAATTCTTCGGCCAATACAATCATTCATCGAAAAGAGACATGATTACAGGAGCATGTGAATAATACAAGTTCAAAACCCCTGCATCCGAACAGAAAATTAATTCAATAAAAAATAGTGGGTGCAACACAATGATATTTCTTCTGACCGGACTTATTCAAACATTTAGGTGATTCTTGGAGAATTCAAAGGTAATTATTTGCGGAAACAATCTTAACCACATAAGATATTCAGATGTCACAGTGTTTATAGAAGGCATAGAGATGAGGCTATAGACATTCCTACAGAAGTTAGTGAAAGACAGCGAGAAGACTAAACATCAACTACAAGAAGATATAAAGCGAAGTTGTTACAAAAGAAGCAGTTAAACATTTAAGATAAACCAATTTCGATATATGGGTACTGTTTTAACAAAGGACAAAAAATGCGACACTGACATCTAGTCATTTTTATCGACTCTGTAAGCATGTGCAAAACAAAAGCAACCCCTCCTTTATTCAATCAGTTTGAGACCTGACATCTACAGCAAATAAGGTTGAATGCTTTCCTGGAAAATTATCTTCCAACTCAAAACTCGATTCATTTCCCTTCTCCTGAGGTTCTGCTGAGTTATATGTACATAACCTCGTCACTGGTCTCGGCCATTATTTCTAAATTAGACTCCCATAAGGCAAGTGGAGGTGACAGGACCTCATCCAAAATAAACATGCTCCCGTGCCGGTTCCAGTTCTCTTCAAACTATTGAATTGATCCTTCTTGCTTTCCAGTTTGTTGGAAGTCTTCCTCTGTAGTTCCGGTTTTGAAGACCTCTGGAGAGCCTTCTGACCCCTCAAACTATCTCTTCATTAATCTCCTACCGCGTTTTGGCAAAGTATTGGAGGTTTACTAATGCTGAGGTGGTTAATTATTTTACCTCTCAAAACCTACTCTCGTACAAACAATATTGATTCCGTTTTGCCCGGTCTACCGCTGACGTGGTTACGGCCATCATTGAATACTTATATCAAGCTCGTGATGATAACGACTGCGCTCGGGATGTGGCTCTAGATATCTCAAAGTCGTTTGACAGGGTTTGACATGCTGGTCATTTATGTAAGCTTCTGGGTTACATTATTACACGACAATTGTTTGATTTAATCCAATAATTTTTATCAAATCTTGAAATGAAGGACGTTCTGGACGGGCGCGCTTCCCGCATACTTGTACACGAACGCTGATTTCCCCCAAAGCTCTATCCTGGGTTCTACACTTTTTCTGATTTTTATCAAAGTTCTTCCTGATATCATCAGTTCTCAAGTAGGCATTTATGCAAATGACACTATCATTTACTCTTGTCACAATAGCACATCTGTCGAAGTAGAAAAAGTATACCTGAACGATTCTCTTGAAAATGATGTCCAGTCAGCGCCTAACTGTTTCAGAAAATGGCTTGTACATTATAAAACCTCCAAAACAAAATTGGCCTCATTTTACTACCATATAGATATTTCCCTGTCCGCCGTCAACATTACTGATGCTCGTCTCCTGGAGAAGTTTCACTGTGCCTTCTTGGCCTCACGTGTTCAACTGATTTGTAGTGGAACAACTACAGTGAACCATTAGCTGCATCTACTGCAAGGAAAGTTACATCATTGTGTCATGCCAGAAGATTCTTCTCGTCTGAATCCATCATGCACATATGCTATTCTACTTTTCAGCTGTACATTGAATACATTTGACATATCTGGTCTGGTGATCCTGCTATTCATCTCGAGGTTCTTGGCAAGATCCAAAGAAGGATCTGCAATATAATCGATCTTGACTTGGCACCTCGTCTTCTGTCTCTGTCTCACAGACGTGATGACTTATCTCTTTCTATTTTTTTCCATATATTTTCAAGGCAACTGCTTTGATGAACTTTTTCACTGGTGTACCGATTACATGAATTTAAGAAGCGTGCTACTAGATTTGCATATAAGTTCCACCCTTTTACTGTTGAAATACCTAAATACAACCGATTCATTTACTCCAACACTTTCTTTTCACGCACTTCTCGACAGTCGTTTACTTGCTTTCCTGAAAACTTCAATATTCAATAAGTTAAATACAACGTCAATCGCCATCTTCTGTTGTATAAAAAACCTGTTCATCTTTTATTCTTTTCACAATCCATCCGATGCCCAGCCTTTTTTCATACTTTCACTCTTTGCAACCCCCTGCGAGCTACTGGCATTCCCACACTTCTTTGTGTGAAATGATTAAAAATATATGACACTTAATGCTGGACAATCTACTCACAGATAAAGAAGAGACTTGAAACAACAAAAATGTGATTCTACAGAAGGATGCTGTGAATACAATTGATGAAATATGTGAGGAACAACGACGTTAAAGAGAAATAGATAGAAAAAGGACATTATATATAATGATTGAAAGAAAGGGTTAAAATGCCTAGGACATATAATGAAGACAGATGGTTTGGAATATTTGATACTCAAAAGACAGGTCGAAGGATAGCTGAACAAATGAAAACAACGCACAACCTATTTATCGAGCTTGAATAAATGAATTGCTTTTGAGAGAGATAAAAAAATATTAAGAGCTACAAACGACAGGAAATTGTGACGAGCCATGATCGCCAACGTCCTGAATTGACAAGGCATATAAAAAAAAATACTCAAATCTACTTTCTACATATTTACCTCATTGAATTCTGTAAACTCAATGGTATATGTGTATACATACAATTTTGAATAATTACAAATCTCTATCTATAAAAGGCAGGATGCGTGTGTGTGTAACGAATGCACGGCCGAAATTTTCGACGGATTTGCACCAAAATTTACATGCACATGCTCCAAGTAAGCGGGAAGGCTAAGACTGACTTTACATTTCTCAACTCCCATCGATAGTGGAAATAATCGCTTTTTACATGCTTCTAAGGCAGTTTTCATGTAGTTTGCGGCTATTTCCTACTGGCCAGAGAGAGAGCCTATAGCTGGCTGCCACAAATAGGCAGGAACATTCTATTGGCCAGCGTGAGAGCCAACAGCTGACTGACACGAATATTAACTAGCATGCTAGCATGCAAAAAAATTGATAGCTGCATTCGTCACAAGTGGGAAAAATTTAAATCTGCATGGCACTTTACTCCAATTGGCTCATTCACTTGCTTGAACTTAGCGTTGATTCTGATTCCGCAGAACTGGGTTGGGTGTGAAAAAGTATTTGTTGTTAACATTCATTTTCATTTGGTTTTTCCAGTTACGAGTCCTTTTTTAAAGCTGATCGTTTTGTGTTCATTTTGTTTAGTTCTTTTTCGTAAGAGATTTAATGTTTAGTATAGAGCTTAGAAAAAAAAATTCGCAGTGTGAGGCAAGAAGTAAGGCATGTAGCAACATCAGCACGGCAAAGGGCACTCCTTTAAAGGCAAAGAAGTGCAAAATATTTTAAGTCAAGTGATAGCGATTGCTGTATGAGTCGTACGATTTTTGAATCAAGGACGGGCAACGCCGGGCCATGCTGCTAGTATATACATATGCAGGTTCACTCGAATAACAGACTGAGCATAACGGCTTTGGTACATCAGAATTAAAACTTCTCTTTATACTAGATGAGACTTTAGTGTTAACCTGTTCCAACGTAAGTATTTTCACTCTCCGAGCAAAAAAGGGAACTTTGTGAAAGTGCTTATATTCAAGACAGTATATTTATTCTCATTAATTTCCTCTTCGCGGCGAATTTTTTCACAGCTGAGTGGAACCTTTTATTTGAATAGAGAAGAGTTAAAGACCACACATAGAAAGATATCATAGAAATAAAAAGCACAGTAAAATGAAAGCAGCCAACCTGTTGCGTTCAATTCGAAAATTATCAGGTTTATTAAAAATATGATTACAATGAAATCTGTGTTAATGAAGCTGATAGGATGTTAAATAACTTTTCTGATTTATTCAACTAGTCAAGATGTGAATAGATGTCCATACATCATCAGTAAATGCATCAAATAAGTGACAATGGAATTATGTAATTCTCTTGATTAAATGGTTTTATGTAGATAAAATAGTTCTTGGAATCTGTTTGGTATTGTTTTTTATCTAGAAATAATTTTCTTATGACAATGTTTTTCGGATACGTATCACTGAATAATCACTGCTGCCCTAGGAGTAAGTCCGCTTGGGCTGAAAAAGTGAAACCTGTCAGATGCTCTCGAAAATGGCTTCTAATCAGTGGCAAACTTGGACAAGAAATTATTTTTTTTTAATTCTAATACCTCCAGAACAAAAGAGCTGTCATTTAATTACCATACATAAGCTCCTCTCCCTTAGCTCAGCATGGCTAATTTTAATCTGCATGAGATAAAATCCTTGCGCCTTCTTGGGCTCACGCTTTCTACTGATAAGTGAAATAATTATATTAAATCCAATGTTAGTTCTGCTGCTAGGAAATTTGGATTACATTGCACATTTCTAAATATACCATTCATCCGTGCATTTAATATTGCTGCAATATTTGGACTGGTGTTCTTTCTATATATCTCGTGAGTCTAGAAAAAAAAACCCAAAGAAGTGTCTGTAATTTAATCGCTCCTAAAATGTCATCTCGAATTCTCCTACTTTCCCACTGCTAAGACGTTACTTCCCCCTCACTTTTCTATAGATATTATCATGCATATTAAGTGTGCTATCAGACTGGATTCGTTTTACTCTTGAATTAGATACACTGACGGTAACACAACGTTTGTGATCTTAGTATACTACTTAACTCATAGTTTGGTTGTTACAGAAGGGTAGAGATATATTTTTCTCAAGAACATTAGTGAGAAAGTGAACGCAAGAGACTAGACCAGAAAATACCCTCATAATATGTGCATATTCCTCTTTTGTACACATTTATAGCTGCTTCATTTGGCTTAGTATGGGAAGATAAATTATATGAGACTGGCCGCTGAAGAAACAGCATGTGGGATTCTAAACGTAACTATTTTATTCAAACTCCCGTTTGATATTGTTGCTCCCAGCCTTCCCTAGTGGCACGGGATGTTGTTACAATTATCATAATAATCGACATTATTTCTGTTATAGATCATTCATTTATCTAAAGTCATTTATATTTTTTATTAATATATTTCTAAATTTTCCAAATTAAAAAATAAATAATTACAAATGAAAGTTTGTTTTAGTTACATTCAAAGGGCAACAACTCACTTACCTTGTGAAATCAAACAAATATTTTGGAGTATGTATTGTTCGTCAACTTCAAGTTTTCCATTATTTCCATTATTAATTGTTTGAAAATCCTTATAATGATCATTAACTGCGTTCTTTCTCAAAATAACATCTCTAAAAATTGCTACAATTTCTTTTCTGTGTCTGATGTCACTTTCTATTTTTTTCATAGCGTATATTGTTAAGATTGTACTCATCAATAATAAATCCTAGTTGGACTTCTAATTCCCTCAGAATTGCCTCCCTGATACTTTAAGTAGTCTTGCCAAAATCAAAATAAAATATGCAAATGAAGTTATTAATGTATAGTGTCATAGTCTATAATATACGGAACAATCCCTGTTTAAAATCAACCTTCCGTTCTTAGCATTGTAACGGCGAGATATTCGATAAAATATCCTGAACATTTTCGTCGTTTTGTCTGATTGTGTTCCTCTCGTAAAAAGATAGTATACCACATCATATATTTCATATGTTTGATACTTACTATGAACTATGGTTTTTTCTTCACAGTTAACGTCAACATTTTCATTGAATATTCAAATCTATGTTTTATTTTATATAACAGATTATTTCGTTATGTGCAAAATTCTCGATATCTTTTTAAATACTAAATCATTTTTCCTCTCCGGTCATTCAATCGGCAGTTTTACAAATAATGCCATGAGAAGTTTTGCGTTCACCTAAATGATATGAAGAATTATATATATATATATATATATATATATATATATATATATATATATATATATATATATATATATATATATATATATATATTATAAATTGATTTATTTAAAATATGTTTTTTTTCGCTACACAGTTCTAACCATGTTTCAAAAATGGAAGCTAAAAGCTACGAATTTAATTTTGTAATTAAATTAAAGACATTAGTTTCATTTCAACCTCAAGCGAATTTTGGAGTAACTTTTAAAATTACTGGGTTTTAAAGACACAGCTAAAATCATAATTCACGTTTCCAATGTTACAGATAAATCTACTTCAACTGGACAAGGGGTGTCTGGATGTTCATTAACTCTGTATTATTGTATCCGTTATTAGCTACATTTTGGTAAGGGGTAGGGATGTATTTTTCAATGAAATCTGACATCCGTTGAATGCATGTCGTCTGGATTTTTTTTAAAATTTATTGTTAACGACAAAAAAATTCTTACGGAATTTTTTTCTATTTGTAAATTTAAAGATTTGGGGGGGGGTTAGGATAGAATACGTTTTATTTAACTACCATTTGAAATATTTTCATTTTTAATTTTTAGTTATTATTATACCATATTTTTTAAGAACAATTAAATGTATTAGAATCCCTTATAGTATGTAGAATTATTTTTACATCAAGTATAAGTATGTATATTAGGCTACAGTTATTTTTTTGTATTTAAATATTATTTAAGTAACATTTATGACAATGACGGCAAAAATAGTTACTTAATTTCACTGATTTAGTAAACTTTTATTTTTTATATAAACCTAGTAATATATTGTTTCTCATGTAAGTACAAAGGACAAGGGTCATTCAAAAGCTTACATTTTATTTTACTATAGGTGTTTTATTGGATTCTTTTAAGTGCGTGTAGTAATAAGTAAAAGACGTTTAGGTTAGAATTCATTTTATTTAACTACAATTTAAAATATTTTCATTGTTAGTTTTAATAGACGATATTACTTTATAATAGAAGGAAATGTATTTGAATTCAAATACATTTCCTTCTATTATAAAGTAATATAGTTCGAGGTGTTCGGCGCGCGCCCAAAAATGCCAACCGCCATGTTTGTACCATAGCACATCCTCGGCTAAGGAGCAGGGAAATGACCAACCTGGCACTCATTGAGGGTTGATGATAAAAATCGCCTTATTTATATCCAAGATAACAATAGCAATCTCAGATTCCTCGTCGACATAGGCGCGCAGATCAGCGTCATACCACTGAGCAGCTCTGACAATCAACGCAAAACCAAAGGAAGCTATAGTTAAACTGCAACCGCCAATGACACGCCAGTCAGCACATACGGCGAACGTAATATGTCCATTAACATCGGCCTAGGGAGGGAGTTTACCTGGCCCTTCACGATAGCCGATGTTGAGACGCCAATCCTCGGGGCAGATTTTTTGGCCAATTTCAACCTTTCTGTTGAACTTTTCTCACGCACGCTTACCGACACGTGCACGAACCTACAGCGCCGCGGAACATCGTCTACGCATTCAGCAAATGGCTTGACCGCAGTAATACCAAAAGCAAACGGATACGAAAACTTACTCTGTCAATACAAGTCACTCTTGTCACCCTTTAATTATGTGGAGCCCATCAAACACAACGCTACCCATTCTATTAAGACGACTGGATCCACAGTTCATACACCGCCTCGTCGTTTGTATCCGACAAATTTACGGGTAGCTAAGGACGAATTTGAAAATATGCTTAAGTTAGGCATAATTTGACCATCCTCAAGTCCTTAAGCTACAACACTCCACATGGTTCCTAAAAGTGATACTGGCACCTGGCGTCTTTGCGGGGATTATCAGCATTTAAATGCCCAAACTGTGCCTAACAGATACCCTATTCTCCATATCAAAGTTTTTCCCATGTAACCATATTTACTGAGTTAGATTTAAAAAAAAAAAAAAGAAGCTTTCTACCAAATTTCCATAGAACCATCAGACGTACCCAAAACAGCTATTACTAACCCTTTTGGGTTATATGAATCCATTCGAATGCATTTTGGTCTGCGTAATGCAGCGCAGTCTTTCCAACGTCTTATTGATGAAGTTCGCAGAGGGTTACCCTTCACTTATGCCTATATAGATGATGTGTTAATAGCCAGTAACAAACCCGAAGAACACAACAAGCATTTGCGATTAGTGTTTGAGCGGTTACAACACTATGGTCTAAAAGTGAATATTGAAAAGTGTTTGCTATACTCAGGTTGACTTTTTTCGGTCATGTCATAGACAAACACGGGTTAACTCCATTGAACGAGAAAGTCAACGCAGTCAACAACTTCCCAACATTGTCATGCCTACACCAGTTACGCAGAATTTTAGGGATGATAAACTATTATCGTCAGTTTATACATAACTGCTCCACCATACACTTGCTACTAACTTACCTCCTTTCTAAGTATAAAAGAAAAAAAAACCCTACTATCACGTTATCTGCGGAAGAGTTATTTTCTTTCAACAAAGCCAAACAGGAATTAAAGAACTGCACCAAACTTTCGTACGTTACACTTTCACCAGATGCGAAATTTACTTTAATCAGAGAGACGGCATCATCAAATACAGTCGGAGCTGTACTTCATCAGGTGGTTAACGGCGTTGAATACTTCTGTAATTTTTCTCTGTCAAACTTATTTCTGCCCAGGCCAAATACTGTGCCTTTTCACTTGAACTGTTGGCAGTGTATCTAGTCATCAGTGTATCTAGTATCTAGTCATTATAGACATATATTAGAAGGGCGTGATTTCTCGGTCCTCACGGACCACAAGCCATTGACATACGCTCTAAACGCAAAGTCTGATAAGCACAACCCACGAGACATTCGACACTTGGATTACATCACATAGTTTACATCTGATATCCGTCATATCCACGGCACTAGCAATATAGTCGCCGATACTTTATCTCGGGCAACTCTCAATGCAGTCCAACCTGCAACATTGGACTTTGACAAACTGGCGGATGAACAGATTAATGACGACACACTGTCAGCTATTCAAACATATACTTCGCTCTTCCGTTTATGATTAAGGCTATTTACTGTGATGTAAATATGGGTAACCCGCGCCCGTATATGCACCGTCTTGTTTTTTACCACTTCCATCCTGAGGCTCACCCAGGATGCAAGGCAACGTTCCGGACCATATCAGGCAAATTTATCTGGCCTGATAAGGCTACTGATATCAACCAGTCGTCCCGCCCGTGTTTATGTTGCCAGGCAACGAAGATTGGTAAACACACCAGAGAACCAGGATCAACTTTTCCTAACCCAGACGGACGTTTCACCCACTTATATGTGGATTTGGTTGATCCATTTGAACGTGTAGATGGTTAAGAATACATTCTAATCTATAACAGCTGAGTCGGTAACTAACACTACACTTACGCATTGAATTTCCATATTCGGGTGACCTTCGGTGATCAATACCGATAGGGGCCCGCAATTCCAATCAACCCTTTTCAGCGAATTTACCAATCTCCTGGGGATTAAACAATTTTCCACCACTGCATCCTAGTTCGAACGGCTTGGTGGAAAGATTCCACCGACAGCTGAAGTATGCTTTGACAGCATCAACAATAGCCGCACATGGGTGGAAAAGGTACCTTTGATTATGCTAACACTGCACAAATCGGTTAAAGAGGACTTGAAATGCACTCGTGCAGAAATAGTTTTTGGAACTTCTTTAACCTTGCCCGGACAAATTTTCAGGCCTATATCTGAAAACTTTCCTTCTAACAATTTCGTCGCAGATTTTCGGCAAAAGATGTCTGACGTAATATATATACCAACTCTAGCTTATCAAAAGCCATACTATGTCCCTGCTGATTTGAGCAAAACCGATTTCATCTTCCTTCGTCGAGATTCCGTCCGGAAGTCCTTAACTTCAAATTGCACTGGGTCACATCAAGTAATCTCGCGTACGCCAAAATACTTCATTATCAACCTAGCAGGAAAACGTGTGATTGTCAGCATTGATCGTTTAAAGCCAAACCTACATAAGTACCGACAACACAACATCGAGTACATCGCAGACAATTTCTGGTCCTGAATCATCCTGTACACACTCCTATTCAACATCTGAATCAGTAACTGATATACCTACTCGAACCAGATCGGGCAGCCATGTACACTGGTCTACCAAGTTCCCGACATATCAGACATATTAATGGTCATGTTGTCCATAGACCATCAATCTGGGGGAGGGGATTGTGGAATCTTCCACATTAGCCTTTAACCCCATTCAGAAAAATGTATTCTTCTCTGAAAAGCCTTTAACCAATCGTCATCGCGTTTTTGCAAATCCAATCTTTTTATTGCTTAATAAGCACCAAAATTTAGCAAAATTCCAAACGAATCCTATTTCCCGCCAAGCCTTTTTGAGCCGATTACGCTACACAAAATATCTATAAATTAACCGTAGCTGACTCAATTCAGACAGCCAGCCGCCGGAGTTCAACGAGATGCTAACAAACACCACGCGTGACAATTCACAGATTCACACACCACTTTGAAATCTCAACAAACTCAACACATATTCATCAACCATTGTCTGCTTGTTAACCAACATCTACAGTTGACTTGAAAAGTGAAACAATTGCACTACTAAAACGTAATTTCATATTTCATCAACTTAGCCTACCCAGATAAAGGCAAGCATCTCTTGATAACATTTATTCTTACTTCTTACAGACTTACAGACACAAATAAATGAACGGACACATGATTTCTTTCCTTACAGAAAAAGAAATCATTTTATATTTCTTAATAATCAAAAAGTACCGACATTTTTTAACAACATTCCTGCACAAACATTCCTTATGACATTGTCTTAATTATCACAACAGCAAACATTGTAATTGTCGTTACATGTATATTTTATTGATGATATAAAAATTTCTTTAATATTAAATCTTTAACAACAGTATTTAGTAGTTTGTAATTTGTTCTTAAATTGTTTGTATAACCAATATCTTATGGGATACGGACGCTATAAGCACGCATAACCTTCATCTTACTTAATTTTAGCCTTCTGATATATTTCACTCCGTGTACATCCCGTAGCAATATGATGTATGTATGTGATATATACGTATATGGTGTGAGTATATAATGTGTGACTTATGTATAAATATATATGGGTATGATATGATATCAAAGCATACGATGTGATATAATGTAGGTAGATGACAAGAATATGCATTCACGTGTTATGTATGATTATGTATGCATATGATTTATAAGAATTATATTGGACCCTATATCTGTAATAATATTACACGGAATTATTTTAAATGTTTGCCTTTATATATTGATTGTTGAGTCAAAAAAATATTTATTTCCAAACGTATCAAATTTAGATATGTACTATTAAAAAATATACAACAAAATATAACTCATAATATTTCAAACTCTCTGTGAGAGATTTGTAAATTAATGGCGGTTTTGTCTTGAAAATAACCTAGTTATATTTATATTACTGAATTAAAAACATATAGAGCAAGGGTGATATTTAGGCATTGAAATTTAAAGCAATACATGATTTAAATATAACAAGCTCTGAAATATCTTACCAAATTATTTTTGGTATGTGGTACAAATTTTGACAGCATTCTTGTACGAATGTCAATATACAATATATATACATCATGCGATGTATACATTGTTGTCTAAATTACGCGAAAATGAAAATGATATTGACATCTCATTTTAACAGATATATTTAACGAAATAACACACATATTTTGAAATATTAAACAACAACCGTATTCAATATAATCACTTTAGGCTTCAATCACGACCGGCAGACGATTTCGAAATTTCCTGCATTTCTTTTCGACGGGCTCGTTGATTAAGTTGATGAATGCTGTCATATTCCTTGCGTTCAATTCATCTTTGGCAATACAAAGAGTTTTGATACATATTCGCGCAACTGCGCCACACACATAATAATCAAGAGGGGTTACAGTCTGAGAACTTAGGGGGCCATATATTAGGTGTGATGTCAGAGAAATCATTTGACGGCCATTAATCGGTTCTCATTGAGTGGCCTGATTCAAAATCCAATCCTATTGCCAAACATAGGGTCTTCCAACATAACCCTCTTGACTCAGGGAAGCACTACCTTCTGTAGGCTCATAATGTAGATTTTCGGGTTAAATCTAAATCCCTGTGAGAAGATGAATGAATGCATAACATCGTCATCAAATGTGATGACTCCAAACAAGATGCTGACAGGATATATCACCCAGCCCTTCCCGAATTCTTTGCACTGTTCTCAGATTGAGAAGGAAACAGTCTGAAATATATTTATTGAAGCTTCCGAGGTGAATGTCAGCAGTACAATGTGCTGATTTCAATTTTCTGGCGGGGTGAATTGAGTCATGGTGGCCAACTGATTCTACTATACTATGCAGTTAACAAAATCAAACACAATGTATATGATGCATTTATTTTTTTATTATACGAACATCAATAACTGTGAGTGCATCATGTGGGGGGGTGAATAAAAAATAAAATTCATTATATGAATGATAAGACTGACATAGCTAAGTCATAAAATGTGAGGAAATTGTGGATATATCAGATCGCCGGGGTCCTTAAAGGATAAGATTAATGAGACATTTCTTGATCCAAATATTGAATAAACTCACATGTATTATTGAAGTAATCTATGAGAATACTATACACATGGAGATATTAGCGAGAAAGAAATGATTGTAAGAAAAGCTAAGTGTACAAAGATTTATCAGCTCCAAGCATACAGTGAAATAATGGATAGCTTAGAAAGGAAAAATCGAATCAAACATCTTCAGCAACGGAGACGTTATCGCATGAGACGACTGAAAGACAAGCACTGCTGAGTAATCCCAAAATGAAAAGTGATCTACCTTAGCTGACAGATGAGAATATCTTTGCCAAAATCTTGTTGTGAAAGAGCAGACATTTCGAATTGGAACAGAGAGTGAACTGGCAATGTTATCAGTTCTGTGAGTGGGGCTGATGGTTGGAAATGAGACAAATGCTAGATAAGACAAATATATATATATATATATATTTTATATATATATATATATATATATATATATATATATATATATATATATATATATATATATATATATATATATATGTGTAGTTGAGTGTGTCTGTGTGCACGAACATACGCTCAACTGTCACGCGCAGGCTTATTACTTACCTGAGTCTTAAAACATTGCATGTGTTGACAGAGGCGCTGTAGTGTTTAGTCAGAAGTTAGTAACAGAGTTTAAAAAACGGGAATCGTATAATAAAGAGAATAATTAAAAAAGAGGAAAGGAGGATCTTTCATATGCGTATTCTGTGCACAAAAGAATTTCCATATTTGCGTGGGAAATAATACAGACTTGTGTGTATATATATATATATATATATATATATATATATATATATATATATATATATATATATATATATATATACACATACATATATATATATACATACATATACACACACACACATATATATTTATGTATATATATTGATTGATTGTTAGGGCTAATAAAATAGTACTTCATATATAACAATAGAGCTATAATATATATCAATAATAGATATACATTTTATAATAATCTATTTTGATAATAGATATACATCATTTTGCTTAAGGAAAATAATTTTAGTAATATATGTGTATATATATTTGCTAGTGTAAGTTATTTTAGTAGTATATATATATATATATATATATATATATATATATATATATATATATATATATATATATATATATATATATATATATATATATATATTCGATATATATATATATATGTTTGTGTGTGTGTGTATGCGTCTGTATGTGTGTGTGTGTGTGTGTGTGTGTGTTTGAACAATAAAAAATATTTAAAATTAAAATCTTCATTAAAATCTTGAGACACTCTGAGTTGTATATTAATATTTTGTTTTTACTAGGTTGGTGCAAAAATAATGACGTAATAATGTCGTTTTTTTGACGTTAAAACATACGTCAAAAAACGACATTATTACGTCATTATTTTTGCACCAACCTAATATTATTACTTCAGTTAGTTTCCTCGACTAGTTTCAGGCAACATGGCCATCATAAGGAGAAAAAAATCTGCTTGTTATTAGCAGGGAACTATATAAATGAATGACTTGATGGAGAAAATGAATTTATCTGTACTTTTCATTTGTTTTCTTTTTAAATGAAGTTTTGGTTAGACTTTATGTTTGTCAAACAGTCACTTTTAAGTTGTCTTTTAAGATAACAGCTGGATGGATTCATAATGCTCTGAATTTCCCTGGTTATTTTGACAGTTTTATTAGTTCCTGCGTGAATGTGTCTTTGTTAAGTGTGTGTTATTTGGTTCGTAGGGAGGGAGTGATAATATAATGTATGTAAGTGTGTATATTATTATGGGTTTTGTGTTATCATTTGGCTCATTAGGTAGTGAGTGAGTATGATGTGTGTAAGTGTGTATATTCGTATGTGTATAAGTGTGAGGCCTCAACACCTCCGCAAGGATATCTATCTTGTGTGGGTGAGAAATGTGGGTAGGTCATGCTTTGTAGGCTTATATATTAATTCTATGTATGTTGTGAAATTTGTGATTAATCCCGTCTGGGTGGAGCGTTTTTAGGCGCCGAATCCACTTATTTTCATATCCTTCTGAAATCTTTCTAATGTTATCTACTCTGTATTTTTCTATTTTCTCAATTATAGTGAATTTGGAATGTGTTTTAAAATGGTGTTTTTGTAGGTGGAAATTATTTTTCTACAGCTAATAATCTTTCATGGGAAGCCGACTTAATTCGATTGCGATAATTGTTAAGGGCCATTTAGATTTTTCTACATATTGTTTCTGGCATAGTGTAAATTATAGGAAATAAATTATGTTAAGAGTTCTACAGTTAGAGTCGTGGCAGATTTTGGAAGTAGTTTTAGGGACTGAGCTAGTGAATGAATTCGTGTGTCTAATGTGGTTACAACATAATCCCTTTTTGATGTTACATGGTTGGGAAAATCCTGTTTTTGTTTTTGGTTTATTATGGATTACTTTTTCCCCTGAAATGTCGTTACTACCAATAATAACCTTTAGGTTGCTTTTAGAAGGCCGGGTTCCATAAACATTTTTTTTAGGTCTGGTTTGAGATGTAGTATTTCCAAGCTACTTTTGATTATTTGGGATAGTGGAGGCAGAATGGGGCTGAAAGTGGTTACTAGAGAGATACGGCTGGGTTTATTTTTTATCTTGTATATTAGGGTGTAGCTTCACTGGGTTTGGAAATTGCTTTATTTATTTGTTCTCTAATTAAGTTTTGTTTACAGCCATGAGATGTGAATTGATGCTCCAGATTTACGGGGTGGTTATTTAGTTGTTCATTGTTGGTACACATCCTTCTGAGTCTAAGTGCTTGTGAATAGGGAAGGTCCTCCTTGAGGTGTTTAGGGTGGGGAGACTTGAAGTGTAGATAGTTATGGGCCGGTGATTTTAGTGTGCAGTGTCGTTTGTAGTTTTCTGTTTTCATCTATGTAAGCGATCTTGTGGATTTTTCATAGTCAAACTTAATTGAGTGGTGTACTGTGTTTAGGGTCATGAGGAATTGGATAAGTTTGTCGTCACTGCCTGTGTATAGAAATAATATATCATCAATATATCTTGCATAGAATATATATATATATATATATATATATATATATATATATATATATATATATATATATATATATTAAGAAAACTTATAACACTTATTAACTTACAGTTAAAAGCTGTTCCGATATACTTTTTAAACATGTTATACAACATGGTCCTACATTGGATGGATGTTATACAGACATACAAATACACATATGCATAAATCTGTCTTTCGGTTTGTGTTTCTATGTCTATGAGTCCTCTGTGTCAGCTTGTATGAAATTTAGATTTGTGTCACTAACTGTCTATGTTACTAGTGCTAGCAATAATGTTAACACATGCATTTTTGGAGAGTACATACAATATCGCAAAGAATTGTGTTTCAAATCTGTTTACCATATATGCGTGTGAATAGGTAGATTGCTAAATAGACGCGTTCAAGTGCTCATCTGCTTGAATTCATGTCAATTCTAGTATTTACACCATAGACAAACACTGACGTGCAGACACAAACACATGAATATTGATAATAGGTTAATATGCCTGTGTGTCTAGTAGTTATTTTTATTTCTATCTGGTAAAATCTGTCGTTGATTGGAAGAAGTGATATATGGGAGTAAAAAGTTAGGTTACGTTGATTATGGCTATAGGTAAAGTAACCTTAGTATGGATTTTATAAAAGTTGTTTATATACACACATTATCAACCGATTTCCACCTAGAATTATGATATACATCCCGCACGCAATATATATATATATATATATATATATATATATATATATATATATATATAACATTTATAAATTATTATTCTACTTTTATGTATGCACCACTATATATTTACACACACACAAGCACACACACACACACACACACACACACACACATATATATATATATATATATATATATATATATATATATATATATGAGTGTATTCATGGAAAATTATGGCAGTTGATTAGATTCACAACCCAATACAGAAGGCAAAATGCCACACCTTTCGGAGGCACAACTAGAATATTTTGCTCTCCTTTGTGACTTTGCCATTTCGGGTGAAAATAAGAAAGCGAACAGAATACCCTTAGACCTTTGCGAACAAAAGAAACTGGTAGCGTTTGCCGTACAGAATATGTGGCAAGTTTTGGGTGTCGGGATAGGATGTGATTTTGCTTGTCTAATTTCTTCTTTGCGGGAAAAGGTCAATTCGCAAGGATATCAGAATAAATTATTTCAACGCTCAGATCAGTGAATACAATATACTTCTTTATTCAGCCTATGAACACAGACCCATTTTTATCGTGCGGTATTGTTGATCTGCTGAAATACGTCAGTAAAATCTGGAGAAATGAGGATTTGGGCTCCTGTTTGTCCTGATACCATTATTTTCATCTCTTTTGTAATCTGACTTTTTGTATTTTTTATTTTTATTTAATCTTAAATATTCGTTTTCGCCTGCTCGGTTTTTCCCTCATCTGTTTTACTTCCACACTATACTATTATGTCAGTCTCTTTGTACCATGGATCTTTATATATCCTATTTACAATGAACAGCATCTTTGCTGCAGAATTAGATTTCTGTTAAATATTCTCTTTTGTACGTTCTTGTATGTATTTATCCATGCCGCACCTTTGAAGTAATTTCTCAATTCTTTTTTTCTCATTTTACACTTTTTACTCCCCATCCTTTGTTTAGTCTATCTAATCCCTTTTACTCTTATTCCTATTTTCTGAAACATTCATCAGCTTTTTTCTAATTCTGTCTCACCCTCTCGTTCTAATATACTAGAGGAATTACTATTTCTTGTGATAAATAATTATCAAGTGCATTTTGATGTGAACACTTCTCTGTATATTATTTGTTCCGTTACAACAGTAAACAAGGAATTAACAACACTGGAAAGAGAAGTTTGTAAAATAATTACTTTTGCAGAGAATAATTATTTCTTATTCTCTTGTTATCCGACCATATATTTATGTTATTAGGAAGTGCTCTATTCATTTACTTTGTTTTCTTTCTTTTAATAGTGTGTTAAATTAAATAAATAATTACTCCGGTAATTACAAAATTCTAACAATAGTTTTATTTGCATGCAAGTGGATAACAATGAGTTAATTAGAAAAAATAGAACCGATCTTTTTTACGATGTAGAATTTTCAATTACGTTATTATTCGTGTTGTCTATGTGGGTAGCGTGCCGGTTATTGGCGCGTAAATTGGAAACAAGGTCAGGTCCCGGTTTCCTCTGTTGCGATTCAGTAATGACCTTTGGAAAAGCATGAATACATCTGTTTTCCCAGTATTATACAGCAGCGTAACTTGGAAACTCTAAGACTACTTTGAATAATAGTAGTGTGGAAAACTACAGAATACCACCCCATTCTTTCCTTAATAAGTTCTAAAGGCAATTCATTGATGGTAATGGAATATAGTTGTACAGGCCTATAATCACCTATGTCATAATTTGACCTGAAATTTAGAAGTATTTTTCAGAGGAAATTTTATTAGTCAAATATATTTTTTTTATTATAATCATTCTATTTATTATAACTTTTTCGTGGCAATTGATTATTGCATGATAATTGATTTTATTTGAGTAGCATGATTCAGAGAAAAATAATTAATAATATGAAACAAAATACTTAGAAAGAAAGAAAAGTATTGTCAAAAATGCAAACTTTTTCGAACATACTCTTTTATTGATTTAAAAAAATCTTCAAATCTTCAAAATAATTAAATAAATAAATATTTGCAAGTATTAGGTTGGTGCAAAAATAATGTCGTTTTATCACATAGTAACATATGTGAGAAAACAACACTATTTTTGCACCAACCTAATAAATGTACTTAATTTCCTTTAATGTCATTCAGACCACATTACAAAATATGAATAAGATTTATTTAATCTAATTTAATTAGTATTAAAGTGTCATCGTAAAAACATTGACTAAGTGTACACTCTGTATAAAATTAATATTTATCTAATAATGTGTTCTATACAAATTTCTTTTTTTCTGTAACCGTCAATTTTTATTCATTTTGTGCATGGTTCAAGTTTACTTCGAGGGAAACTGCGCAGTTCGTCTAATTGAATGCACTACTTTAACATTGTGCTTCTGGTTACTTCAGCTCCGTTGAACAGTACACCAGTTTGAGGCTCAGTTGTCGCAAGCACTAATGTAAAAAATACATTCTTCTGATTCAAGAATTATTCTCCACCTTATTCGTAAAGTTCTGAATACTGACATTGTAATAATGTCTTACTGTGGCAGAAGTGGAACCTCACGAAATTTAGATAAGATTTAGTAGCAAATTTAAATTATAGCGCTACTGTTATCAACAGAATTGACATAACTGCTTCATTTTTGAAACGGTATACATGAAGATCCTGCGTTTGGTGCATACATTAGGTTGGTGCAAAAATATTGACGTAATAATGTCGTTTTTTGACGTTAAAAATACGTCAAAAACGACATTATTACGTTATTATTTTTGCACCAAACTAATAATTGCATAAAAGGCAACGTAAGATGAAAGCAAATTAGCTAGTTATAAATGAGTGTAAGCAATGTAAATTTATTCTAAAGACAAATACTCACTAGTCAACTGCCAAAGCTTGCAGAATGGACTTCATGATACATGAAGAATAACAGCAAAATTAATGAGGTTGAAAAAAACGAAATAACAAGATGGAATTTTTTTTCGGTTTCGTTTTTTGTATTCATTAGTTTTTGCTTAACTTTACTTTTTGCAACTCTCTCCTATTCATCTGCAAAAGACACTGATTGTCGTACGATCACCGAAGTTAAGCAGTGTCAGACATGGTCTGTATTTTGATGGGTGATCGAGTGGGAATTCCCGGTGCAGTAAGCTTGGATATATGGATGGTCTAATGTATAACGGCTCTGAAATGGAAATAGGATTGCTGTGTCCGAATTCTAATCCTTTTCGTTATATTCCCTGCCACACAAATAAACTTGAGAATTGTATGCATCCATCTCTTCTCTCCGCCAATTAATTAGTTGGATTTGTATCAGTAAATCATTGCTATCTTGAAAATATTCTTAGTGTGAAAATATTTTCTGGTTTTAAATAACCTGCAAAAGATTAATAATCCGTAAATAGAAAATCAATTAATTAAACACTGCCAAAGAGAATGAGTGATATGACTTAAAATTTAATCAATCTTGTTTAATAAGTTTTTCCTGTTTTATTATTTCGTTCAACATTTGGAAGGCATCTGCTGCTATTACAATGGGCGTTCGTGTTTCCGAGTCAAATTTTCTATCATCTTTTATAACATTTCTGTTAAACTTCTATACTTGCTTTATTTTGACGTCTTCAAATAGAGAATTCGTCTGTCGCTCTTGCTAATAAACTTTTATTCTGCCTTTTGACAAAAATCTTTCTTTATTTTACTAACTTGTCTATGTGTTGCCATTTTATATAATGTGCCATCTTATGTTTTCTTAGGAATATACACACCACCAATAAATATATGTAGTACTTTACGTTCTCTTAACATTGCTCTGTCGTAAAAATCTTATTGTATAAATCTGCTTAATTTCCTTTCTCTAGCTCTTTCCTTTTTCTGCCTGTAGGAAGGCGTATCTTTCCCAGCAAATAATCTATAAAATATCCATAACAGTAAAAAAGATCTGTCTATATTTATGAAATGAGGTATTGTAATTATTTAAATTATTTACATTGCCACGTTCAACGTTACGGCCGTTAAAACTCCGACCTTCTTCAAGTGACTAAAATTTTAAACTGTACCCCTTATTTTATCCACCGGGAGAATATCTCCATGCCTCTTCCTGATGATTCAGTTATCTCCCCTTAACTAAACTCTTCAAATAGTAATAGCCACGTATTGAACTCACAACTGTGGTTCAAGTCACTGGATCCAACCAACGCTCTTATCCTTTATCTTATACAGTGTGTCCTTGAGGACATCATTGTGTGAATGTTTTGGACTTATAAACTTGATGTCTCAGTTTTCATTTTTACCAGAGCTCATATTGCAATTTTGTTGTTACGATTGTTTTCTCCGTATTACTGGTTACTATACTGAATTCATTTCTAGCCCACTCTTAGGAGATATTTTGTGGCCCAGCATATGTGCTGATTCCTTAACTTTTCGTATTTTCAGTGAGTTTCTCTGTCTATTATTTCAATAGTGATCATCCTTTTCCTTCTGTATTTTGTCAACAACGCCTGATTTTTCTATTTCCCGTCGTGTCACGGCTTTACGGTATTCTAGCAGTTTTACTTTAAGAAGACAGCCTATTTAGTTTTTGTATTTCTTACCACAGCTGCACGGAAAGTCACACATACAGTCCTTAATCATGTTTTCATCTATAGGGGGTCTTACTTGGGAAAGTTGTCTGTGAAATGTTGAAATACCTTTGAAGGTAGTCCTGATGTTATATGGACATCAGATCTTTTGTATTTTCTTCGATAATCCCTTCACATAAGGTAGGCAGGCTGAAGCTTTTATCTGATAGTTTGTTATCCTCTGGCACGCATCTATCCTAGTTTGTCTGACCTGCTTCCATGTAGCCAGGTTAGTTATTACCTTGTAGGGTACTGCATCATATGTTTCTGGGTCACCACTTTTGCCCAATGATGTAACCAGCGGACGACCCCTTTCTTTATACTCTATGTTTGGTGGGAGTTGAAGTTAAGGAATTATCCGGTGAATGTTGGCTTAGGGTAAGTAGATGTATTGGACCTATGCTCTGTTCGAAATATTAGTACATTCAGAAAAGCAAGTTTTTTTGTCGTTTTCTTTCTCCATTGTGAACTGTATCGATTATCGTATTGAGTTCATATAGACCAGTAGGAGCTGGACCTCATCCTGGTGTGGCCAGAGTATGGAGGTGACATTTACATAACTTAGCCATAGTATATGTTTTCCATTGCTGGCGAACCCATTGCTAAGCTTACATCCTGTTGATATATGTTTTATCTCATTCAGAAGTTTGTTGTTTGTGTGCAGAAAATCAGCATGTTAATCAAGTTATCTATTAGTATACTGGCCCATTCTCAAGAGATTAGAATTCAATACGTGGGTACTACAATGCCGAACAAGAACTTGGAAAAATTTTTTAAACAGGAGACAACCGTAAGTAGCACGGCACATGGAACTAAAACCATCTATACCGGTGGATGAAACAAAAAATTCAGTTCGAAATTCTAATCAGATGAAGAAGGCCGAAGCGTATAACGGTCGAAAATTTATTCAAATAAATATTCCAAACCACGCAAGTAAAATAGACCTTTGTTGGCCATCGTTTAGAATTCACCTCATCTCCGCTTTGTTGTCTAACCGTGATTTTCCAATCCTCCAAAAGACATTCGATATATCTAAACATATCTAAACAAGGCTGTGTATTCAGTTGAGATTTCGGATACAAGTAAAGAGGCTAACTGAAATATTACTCTTGCAAAATGTTTCAATATACAATACAAATGCTTATAAAAAATAAAATATACTTAGCTGATTAAACAAGTGTGGTAACTGCTGTGATTAAATACAAAGGAGGAAAAAGCTAATTAGCACTCTGCAAGTTTTCGACTGTAACCAACGTATACGTATTTTCTATTAGCTTATTTTTGTACAGACAACGCCTATAAGATAATACTCATATTTCATAATAGACTTGACTTACTTAGTGGGCTAACATATTTTGTTATCTAAATATTAGTGTGTAAGGAAAAATAATTACGTATTCAGTGGTAATAATTATGCCCCAATCAATCAAATTAGGACCAAGGTTGCATAGTGGGACAATGCGTCTAGAATTCGCATATCATATCAGTAAATTAGGAAAACAAAGAGGTAATTTGGTACCTCAAAAATATCGTTTAAGAATCGAAGAAAACATTCAGTCATTTGAAGCAGACTTTTAACATGAACTATCCATCTCTCATTTTGGCATCGTCATTTTACAGGTGATGAAAAATAACCATTGCTGGTCAATAGAAATCAAAACACTCAGTAATTATCAAAATATCCTGTGCTGACATTATAAACAGGCCAAATGTTTTCGTGTTTAGTGAAAAATGAATGGTGTCGTCCATAAGAAGCTTCTACGAGATAGAAGGCTCATCATTTTATAGGTTTATTGCCTGCAAGTTGATAGCTGGCATAAAGTGCGAAATAGGCCCAATAAAATCTAGAATTGTTTGGATTCAGCGGCTATATTCCTCGCCTCAGAAGACATTCTTTTTAACTTAACCGTAACTTCCAGAGATTAATCTTTCTTGATAAGCTATTTCCCCACTATTATGAGATTTAATCGTCGGGTGAACCTTCTCCTCCTATGACGTTTCAGCCGACGACTATAATCAGCGTCAAACGACTTTAATTTTGGATTTTAATTTATCTCACCACATATTTCAAACCACAGCCCACGTCAATTTCAACTATAACATTAGTAGTATTAGTTGTAGTTGGTCCTGGAAATATCGCTCAACGAACAATGATGCGACTAGTAGCGAGACATCTTAACATTAGGTTCATCTAATTTTACACCAATCCGGACAATCCTATCGCCCGTGTAAACTATAGAATGAAAACTTAAATAACTCAAGATCCCTACAACTTTTAACTAGGACCCAGTCGAGGTAGCTAGAGCATGATCGCGATAAGGAAACTTTGTTTACCCTTAATTCTATCAGCGAATAGTGACAATATGAATTCTAGAAACTGCAGCTGCGCTCCGCTCAGCATAGTTGATATCTGTGATTAAAAAAAATACATACAGCCTACGTAACAGAGGGACATATAATAATTCGATATACTTGATACCATAGTAAACTGTTGCCGCTCAAAATGTTATAAGACATATTTCATTTAACATACTTTTATATATATCTCATTGTTATCGTTGAAAATTATTTTGGTTGCATTCAATATTCATCACTTCGAAACACTGGTCCCCATGCTTCCCCGAACTTAAGAAACATCGTGGCTGGTTGGTAGCTAGATAGTTAACTTGGATGTGCGGATGGTGCAATGGAATTGTTACTCGGAGATTAGAATTTCAATACCAGTTGGGTTCGTTATGTTCAATCATGTGAAAATTATGAATACACCATTTTTTCTCCTCAGATATGGGTTAATTAGTAAGATTCTTTTCACTAAATTATTATTATCTCCAGAAATAAAAATTCTTAGAATTTAAAACAAAAATTAAGACTTTAAATCACATGTAAACTATTGATAATCTGTAAAGTACGAATCAATCAATTACTCAATAATTCAATATTCAGCCTCTTACAATCCATAAAATGTTTACACTCAAAGTTATGCAATTGAAGCAACTCAGTGGCATGACGCGTTTGAAAATTAATAATATCTCTCCCACCCACGGAGAGGAAGCGAACAAATAAAATATGGACAGGATGGGGGAGGAAACATTCAAAATTGCTTCAAACTTTGAACATTAATTATTCTGCATATTGAGAGTGGACACAAAAATAAAGTAGCGGATAATTTTATTGCAACTTTTCAGTCAGAAGAAGAGATTGATTTTTGTAAGATACTCGCCCCATGTCATCAAAGGCAGTTCTGATGACGATGTAGGGTTGCATTTTATTATAAATTGATGCTTTTACTTATTTTGGAAAATTGCTTTGTGGATATCAATAAAATCAAAATAACTAATATTTGGAATTCTCCGGTTGTGTATGTGTGTTATCTTCTCTATTTTGGTAGAGCGCAAAAATTACCAAAATTGTGGGTATTCATTTAGGAGCAAAATTTCCACAAAGCTAGCCTGGTAGCATATAGTTTGTCGTTTTGTTAACTCATTTAGTACGAGGTTACGGAGAGAAAAATTGTATTAATAGCCACCTGGAAAATACTTACAGCATTATTGTCGAATCGAGTATTGTTCTTAAAAAGACTCATCAGACTGAAACATTCATCTGGATGTCATGCATAGAATTAAACCCGTTCAGTATTATATATACTGTCAGCTGTTTACAACCACGTTCTGAGAGAAATAGTTACAAATGATTTCGACCGAACGAAAGCAGGTGAACCTTGGTGAAAACAACCCTGCTTAGAAAATTCTCCACTGGTGCTATAGAATCACAAGCAAAGAACTGTACCCGATGAACGAAAACAAAAACATCACTTCAAGTTTTTTTTTTTTTCAAAAGCAGCAACAATTAAAAAGAATATCACATCTAACTCGGGGGGAAAATAATGACCTAATGAAGAATTTGATTTTCCGCACAAATTCTAAATAAAAGGTTTAGGATGAAAAGTGCTAGAAAGAGCATTGAGAAACCTTTTTCTATTATGTTGGTGCAAACATAATGTCGTTTTCTCACATATGTTACTATGTGAGAAAACGGTATTATTTTTGCACCAATGAATGATTGAAGAGAAAGCTGTTTGGAATTCTCACCAGCATTGTTTGCTTGTGGAAACGAATCTTATTATCGTTACCATTACTTGATATCGATGCTGGTGGAAATATTCGTTTAAATTTCACTGCAAGGTTTGCATTCTGATTTTGTATAAAAATCGCCATAGTTTTGAATACAAATTTAAAAGAAAAGGCAATGGAATGTTACTATATGTGGCATGCATCTGGCTTCTTAATTTTGTTTTACGCCCAGCGTCTCAGAGAATGTAAAATTTGTTTACTTCCATACTAATACGGAGCAACAGTAATTCTTTTGATTTGTTAGCAGTAATCTAATTCGCTGTACAAGGAGGCCCTAAAGTCTTGTCACCACTACATAATATTATTTTATATTTAGACGTTCTCTGGTGTATTATCAAGCAGAGATTGCAACATTAACAATACCAGAATACCCATCATTTGAAGGACGCCATCTGGAGAGCCTTTGCAATAATCAATAAAGCACAGCTTCGTAAAATATCACATAGGGCATGGCACCGCATACTTTTTTTGCTATAAAAATTATGGTGTTCATGTAGAGCTTCTCGATGTATGACAGTGCCAATGAAAATGGATAAAATGAATCCTGTACATGTGCTTTGTATTATTGCATTATTGCACTTCTATGGTTTTCGTTGAGGATGACAAGAAATTCGGACCATACTGTCCATTGAGCGGTCTCATTTTTCTTTAATCATAAAGTGTTTACGTTGTCTTGCCCACAGACGAGACTTGCTAATCAATCGCTGTTTCCATGGAAATTGTTCTGACAAGCTATCCACCAGTTACAACAGTCAGATCTCGGACACGCCATGTCAGGAACACGGCCACGAACTTTCCACATTCTCTTCGTATTCCAACAGGAATAATTACGGACTATTCGAGCAGCTACATCCCACGACCCAAATCTGTGGAACTGACTGCCAAGAAGATGCTTCTATGGCTACTACAATCTTAATGTTTTTCTGCCCACAAAAGTTGCGCCTTTTATCTCTTACTCTTTAAGCACACGCAAAAAACTCATTCAGTAACTATTTCACTTTCCTGGAAGTAATAAGTGCTTCTCGCGTCTCCCAAATGAATAAATTTTGTTAAAATATATAGATTTTTTTTATTTTGTTTCTTGTAATGTAGTTTACGTACAATATATATGCGTAGAAATCTACAATGCTTACGTTCCACCCAGAGATAAATCATTTGGCTCATCTTTTATCGAGATTATAATTGTTATATTTTAGATAATTCAAAATACTAATTTATTTTTCCGATTTCACACTAAATAAAATATTACATATATTGACATCTCCTATCCCAGTTTAAACTTATCGGATAGCTAGCCAATCACTGCTGCAGAAACTTGCGGGCATTTCTGTCACTCAACATCCACAGAGTCCTAGGTGACCGGGTCATACTTAATGCTTTTTGGGGGGAAAGCAGTTTCTGTCGTTATCAGTAGTTGCAAAAAGTCCAATATGATAGAAGTATCGGTCACCATATCCTGTTGAAGCTTCCGAAATATTTTGACTACAAAATTTTTCTTTCAAATCTTCATTTTAACTGTGAAATGATTTTTTTAAATTTTATTTCCCAATGATGATATTATCAATAAATCATTTCCTTTCTATATGAAGTATAATACGATTCGAACACCGGCTTCATCGTCGAAACCCTAACAATCTCACCAGACGACAACATGTAAAATAGTAGATGTAGTTGATAAAATGCAATAGAAATTGAAGATTTCTGCTTAAAAAATTAATTTAGTAAAATTCATAAAATTATAAACCTTCAGTTTTGAAACCAATTAATATTGAATTATTCAGCGCAAGCATAAACCCATTACATGCAAAATACTATTTGTATGTTACGATTAATATCTAAAAGTATAGTTGATAAATCCCGAATGATTATAGACGAACAGTTTTTATGCATGCATGTAACGAATGAGAAAGTTTGGTGTATACAAGAGATTTCACATAGAAATAATAGCAAATACTCTACCACTCATTCACCGTTATATGTGTAGCATTATTAATATTGTCTCCGTCTTTAGGCGAATGACGGAGGTAGTCATAATAAGTTATTCGATAGAAACGCGTCGATCGCTAGGAAAGATAATTACAAAGAGACTCCCGAGGGAAATCTTTGTTTCTGTGATGTCTGACAATTGCTAAATATTTAATATTTCGGCTTACAAGGAAATATGAATACGCGAAACTTTTAGACATGTCTATGATATTGAAGGCAACGAACAAGTTGGGTAATACTGGATGGAAGGAAAGAAACAGTCGAAGCTATGAATGGTCTCATTTGGTTTACTGGTTTATGATGAGAAGGCTAAAGATTACGTATCTCAGCAACATATAGATATATTTGTAACTTGAATTTGGCGGCTTTCAGTCATATCACTTTGAAAGTAAGCAACATCGAGCTTTGCCAGTATCTAGATGTGTGACCACTTGGAACTGTCAGGTGCTATAAGCTTAGATATGCAGGTGGTGTAACGGACAAGAACATTTGGTATGATGATTGGTAGTAGATACAGAAAGGTAACTACAGGTAATCCTAAAGAATGTTATATAGAAAGTGAAAAGAAATTATTACAAATCAATCATAAAAATACATAATGTATGGTTGTTAGCAAAAGTGAACATGCAAATTAAAATTGGAGACACCAAAATCAACCAAATTACAATAATGTAAATACTTAGGAGGGGTGTTTAAATAGAGGACGAAAAATACGACAATGAAATCCGAGGGCACACTCGGATAGCAAATGTCGCCTTTCAAAAGGCTAAGCTAAGTATTAAGAAATGACAAAACATTGTTAGAAATAATCAAAATTGTACATCATTTTTAAGTAATATCGATCATCACATACGGCCCTAACTTTTGTACAATATCATTGCAGATGAAAAAGCTAATTCAGGCAATTGAATTGTTGTTTTTAGAGAGAAAAACTTAGAATACCATGGATTGATTAAGTGACTAACTCCGAAGATTTAGAGAAAATGGAAAGAAAAAGAACATTTATACTTAACATCAAATAAAGACAGTTACATTTTTAAGATACGGAATGCGGAAAGAGGGCTTAAAAATCTGACACTTCCGCCAGGAAGTAAGATTGGGTGGGGGTGTATGTTAATAAAATAAATGACAAACGTAAACAAAAAAATCTTTTATGTCAACACATTTCCTTCGGACAGAAACTTTTTCAAGTTATATTTAGAAATTTTATTTTTCATGTGCATTTCTATAAAGAAGTAAACAAGAGAACAATAATATTAAGCGTCCAAATATTGAACTATAGACGGCTCTATGATTTTATCAAATCTTCCGGCGTAAAGGAAATGTTAATATTTGGAAGACGATCAGTAACGTTCTTTTTGATTATATTAAATGTAAGTGCAATTGTTTCAATCTTCTAGTATTTTACATATATATACATACATATATATATATATATATATATATATATATATATATATATATATATATATATATATATATATATGGGGCTACAAAAGTGTATTATACCAGTATTACTAATATTATAATACTCATTCTAGGATGCATTTAATAATTAGTAATCATTTAATTCATTCGAATGATTTTTAATATTTTGTTATATTTTACTATAATATATTTATTGTTATTTTTAATTTTTTCAATAAATAATAATGATGTTTTGCAAATAAAGAAGAATGCGCGAACAACGAGGACAAACAATATGAATATTTGAGACAATGATATGATTATGTGGATAGTTGTATGATTGTGTATATATTTTGAATGCACGTTCTGTTTTCATTAGTGTATACTTCTGCATACTACTTTGTATACATTTGTACACACTTACAGACATAAACTTACGGACACACACACACACATATATATATACGTGGGTATGATTTTCAAACATTTAAAAAAGGAGCTGCAAGTTAGGAGCATTTACTTGATACATCGGCGATGGTGAGATTCGCGTCTTATGATCGGAAAAGTAACTTTCCAATGACGCCACCACTTGACTAGCATTTACATAAATTTCTGCATATATACATACAGTAGATACGGATTAAAATTTTAAAATTTAATGAACTTATTGTCATAAATAATTAATAAATTAAGTTTATATATGAAGAACATAATATCAATTCATTGACATCGCTAGTTCTAATTCCCGATAAATGCATTTGAGATTTAAATAGACAGGTTGCGAAAATTAAAATTTTGTTTCGGAAAATCTAACTGAGACAACCTTGTTCCAACTACCATTGTTCTTAGTTAGTCAAGATATTTGTTCTCATTCCATGTATATAGGATACAAGCATTCTAGGATACAGATTACTGAATTCGAATACTAAATTTGAATACTAATTTCGAATAGACACAATGACATCCAGCCAAAATTATTTGTAATGTATAGAATTATTTTGATATGAACATATCAGAATTATAAAAATTCGACTGTCAAAACAACAGATAGATAAATAGATAGATAGATAGATAGATAGATAGATAGATAGATAGATAGATAGATATTGACTTCACTGAGATTTTATTCGTTTTAACATTTCAGTGTATTCATACAATATAGTGACGCATGATTCTGAGAAAGGCAATTTACTTTCAGAGCTACATTATACACAGGGCTATGTGCCAAACTCCTTTCAATATTTGTTCAATATTCTTAAGAATGTTTCCTTTTCCTCCTCTATGTTCTCTACTTGATACTCCAAAATATTGCAAAGACAACTATTATTTTAACAAACAGTAATATTATTTTTAGTAAAATAAACGCTAATACAAAAAATATTTTTTTTTTACTTTTAATGCTACGAGATTTTAGAATTTCCTTATCTTTCTTTTGGTTTGGTGTCAATTTGTCTTGAAAAGGAAGCTCGGCATCTTCTTCTTCGTTTCCTCCACCTCTTCCTCCTCCTCCTTGTTTTCTCCTCTTTCTCGTCCTCCTTCTTCTTCTCCTTTTCTCTCCTCTCACCTTCTTCTTCTTCTTCTAACCATTATTTTCTTTTTTTTCTTTTGCAGTTCCTTTCAAAAGAATCATTCACAGATTTTTAGGCGCATTCCAATAATACATAATACCAGTTATCCTTCCATCAGTGTGGAGATTAATGGCGCTGGTCGGAAACGTTTCAAAGTGTTAGTGTGAGGTTCAATCTAGTAAGAGCTGCCAAAAAGACGTGAGAAATGAACGGGCGTCATTCAACAATTTAAAAACCAACAATTCACTCACACACGTACCTATATTTGTGATCAAATTAACACTTGGGCATGCGTTGAACAACTTTATAAGTGTGTTATTTTTTTTCATTTTTCTTTTGACGCAAATGGTGCAGAATATACCATGTGAGCACCAGTCGGCAAGAGTAATTTTCGCAGGATAGTTATCAGTATGAACCACTTGATGACATGTAGCATGTACCACATGAAAGATATTGCTTTTTGCCAGATAGGCACCTTCTACTCAGAAGATGGAAAAGCATTAACGCCCTTGGTAAAATCATTTG
>OZ010574.1:129867414-129899914 GCA_963932145.1 Acanthosepion lycidas
GGTAAAATCATTTGTTATAAAGTTTCTGGAGCATCTCCCATTCGGACATATTCGCATATATGTTGAGATTTTAACCTCGGCATTTTGGGTCAAATTTGGTATTCCATATGTACATCATAAATTAATGGCTAATAAAATCTAGGTAGACATATGAAAATACTGATACAAAATCAATTGTTATCACACTAATTTTTGGCATATAATGATTGAATATAATTGATGAAACGTTTGCTTAGGGAGTTTTTAGAATACTGACTAGGCATTAACCTGTATATAAGTCGAATGGCCAACACTAACATGGCGGTAAATATTCGCTAAAACATATCATCCCAACAATTCGGACCCTTCTGCATATTGATAATAATTGCATTAGGTCTGTGCACAGTGGTGTTTGAAGTAGATTGAAACATGAAAGAATTAGCAAATATAATAATAAATTTTCTCTTACAATCATATCATAATTGGCTTAAACGGATGAATAAAAGTATGTATTATCTCGTGGAATCATTAGTGTGAAGCATTTCGTTCAAGCTGCTTAAGTATGAACAATTATTATTTTATTTGGTATAGAATATCGTTTATTATACGTTCATATCATTAATTTTACAGCATGAATAATAATGCATATCATTTGTTTTAGAATTTTACGCACTGATTCATTTGCATTCAATATCTATGGAAAATATTTTCACAATAAGGATATGTATGTATGTAATTTGCGTCGACCACTAATTAATTCAGAAACTGGATTCATTAAATTTCAACTGGATTTTTATTCGTTGACGTATTTTCCATGTATTTGCATTTATGACGGGAAATGATAATATACTAATCAGTTATAATTGAAAATACACATCCTTTGAGCATTTCCGATTACCTGACATCATCCTCTTTTCGCTTCAATCGTAGATTATTTTAGCATTGAAAATCAATTTTATTTTGCTTTTGGTTTACAGTATATCAGATTTTATTATACAAATTAATGTTTTTCACGTATTAAATTAGTATTAAAACATAGATATATAGTGGTAAATGTTTCACGCTATATTTATATAGTAAATGTTTCCCAGCGAATTTCAACTTATAATATCTGATTTTACGAGAAATATTAGTTTGAGTGACATGTAATGTTTGTTTTGGGGAACCATTTGTTATGATGAATGTATATACTTGATAGTTAAGAGTAAATTTACGGTACATTAATATATCTGAGTGTTTGAACTGCAGTGGAAGCACAGACTTTGAATTTAATGAATAACGTGGTTCTCGTTCATGGCAACCCATGGCTGCATGCATCAAGAATAATACAAGAAAATAATGAAAATCTGTTGCTCTTTTCATGCTATATTCTTTTGTTCTTGTACCAAATGAATATTAACTTTTTTCTGTCGCTGCATTTTTTATGGGGAACGGTTTAAATTTGATTCATTAGTTCGTCTAAAGTTTTTCACGTAAACCTATGGAATTTTACACAAAAGCTATCGAAGTTATGCTGATAATGGAAACTGTTTTTGAAGAATAAAGTTACTAAAGAAAAAAACAACAAAAAAAAACAAATTAATTATACTTCAATTTAATATAACTTATTCATTGTTAGCTTTGGAGGTTGATTATAGTATAAAGAGTACACACACACACACACACACACACACACACACATATATATATATATATATATATATATATATATATATATATATTCTTTATATATTCTTTTCACCCCTACAGAAAAAGAACTGAAAACATTATTAATATATTCAAATACTCAAGTTTTAGGAATACTTTTTCACAGCGTCGCCCACGTGATGACAACGTGACCATGATTAAACGGAAAGCTGATCATATAAAACTTTCAGTTATCTGTTTGGATAAGTCTTGTTCGTTCGCCAATTAGATCGTCCTGCTCTCCCGGCATTAAGAGCTTCCCTTCCTCCCCTTCCCGTGCTACACCCCCTCTCCCTCCACATCTTCCTCGAGTTCGTTGAACACACAACCACACACGTCCACCTCCTCCCCTCCCCATCCTGCTAGGGAGAAAAAGAAGAAAAAGAAAATGTTTGAGGGCCCCGATTCAATTTGTAAAATTGACAAAGAAGAGTACATAAGGGGCCTGTCCAAACAAAGGAAGGCCCTGTTGGAGGTGCTGTACAAAACGACGGAGGTGGACGGCAAAAGTGTCGAGGACCCCCGTAATTTTCCAAAGGCTCCAGGTGTCATTACCTGTATCAGAGACTCTGGTGGCTACCTGAAGGTGTGGAGCCACATATTCGAGGCCAGGGAGGCCTTTCCGAACATTAAAATGTGCGAATTGGACAACCCCGTCTTAAAGAGATTGCGCAACTTTTGCTCTGGGAGGGTCCCGGTTTTAGTTCATCCCTCCTTATATAGAGCTATTAAATTAATGTACCCTATTGACGTCGGCGGTATTGTCCTGGGCGGTCGTATGACGACTGAATTGGGCACTGGCAGTCTGGGACAATCTGTCGGGGTCCTGCTCAACGCAGATTTCCGCCCCGTATGTGTATAAGGTTTTTGCACTTATTCTTTTTTTCTTTTTGCAGGCCTAGACGATGGCAGTTAAGTTAGCTATACTGAATGTGAATGGCTTGAGGGACCTGTTGTCCTTTGATGAGGATGTCGCCGCGATCGAAGAGATTTGTTTGCAGTTCCGATGCGTGTGTGCTGGAGGATGACTTTTTCGTTTATTCAGCATACGGGGACCGGTCTGCCAGAGGTGTTTCTTTGCTTGTCAGACGTACTCTCGATGCGAAGGTAGACCTTGTGCATACCGATGCAGAGGGCCGGTTGATCGTGGCCGATATTGCCGTGAAAAGTGGTTCATTCCGGGTCATTGCGGTTTATGCGCCCAATGACCAGAGGGAGCGGGTCTCGTTCTTTCGGCGGTTGGGGCTGTTCCTGGTGGAAACAACGCGCCTAGTTTTAATGGGGGACTGGAATGCCATCCTGGACCCCAAGTTAGACAGGGGGCGGGGTGCTAGCGGGAGAGGGGGCGATCGCAGCTTGGTCGATCTGATCGACGATTATGGTCTCGTCGATAGATACCGGGTCAATCATCCCGAGGCGTGGGCTCTTAATTGGCCTTTTGACATGGTGGTTAGCTACCTTGACAGAATGTTAGTGAGAAGAGCCGACATAGAACTACTAGATTGCCCTACGTTCCACTGGGTAGGCTATTCGGATCACAAACTCGTTTGTGCCCGGGTGGCGTTAGACAATAGGCCTAGAATTGCTGGCTACTGGAAGTTCAATCTGTCTTTACTGGACAGGCGGGACTTCCAGGAGCAGCTAACTAGACTAGTGCAGCGGGAGCTAGTGGGGGCGGTTATCGGGAATAGGTGGTAAGAACGCCTTAAATGTAGGATTAGGTCCTTCACCACTGATTTCAGCAAACGGCTCGCTCTAGATAGAGCTGAAAAGGTGAAGACGCTTAAAGCTAGTTATTCCCGGGCGGTGGCTAGGGGGGAGGGGGTCCCCTAGAGATAGCCTTAGCTAAGGAGGCCCTGGATCGATCGAATAGTGAGCGGTACATGGGTCAGGTAATTAGACATAAGTTAAGCAATATGTCTTCCGAAGTCGTGAACTTGGGCGCAAATCTGCGCAGGGAAGAGGTCCGTCGAGGTTGTGATCGTTACATTCGTGAAGTCAAATCTCCGGAGGGGCGTACTCTTCGGGACACTGACGACGTGTGCGGAGCGTTTCGGCGCCATTTTGGGAATCGGTTTACCAAGAAGCCTGGTCTCCGTGAGGAGGAGTTTCGTAGCTATTTGGCAGACTTTCCTCGGATTTCGCCGACTGAAGGGGCTAGCTGCGAGGGAGAGATTACGGAGGGCGATATCTACGCGGTTTTGAAGAAGGTCGGCAGAGGCAAGTCGCCCGGTCTGGATGGTTTGCCCTATGAATTGTACTTGGGGCTGTCGCACATCTTTGTTCCAATTTTGACTGCAGTGTTCAACAACTGGTTTCGGTCGGGGTCCATCCCCAACCGGATCACCAGGGGTGTGATCACTCTGTTGAAAAAGGGCAAAGGTGGTGGGGGGAACCTAGATGATTACAGGCCCATAACTCTGCTAAACACAGAGTTAAAGATTATGGCCAAGATCCTGCAGGAGCGTTTGCAGTCAGCTGCCGAGTCTCTGTTGGGACCTGAGCAGACTTGTTCTGTAAGGGGCCGAAAAATTCAGAGCAACCTGCATCTGATCCGCACGATCATAGAGGGTGTAAAAGACGACGAAGAAGCCGCGCTGGTCAATTTGGATCAGTCCAAGGCATTTGATAGGGTCGACCATCGCTACCTTGCAGCTGTCCTGCAGGCCGCTGGATTCGCACCCTACTTCTGCCGCTGGATTAGCCTCCTGTATCGCTCCCCCAGTGCGGTGGTACAGGTGAACGGAAGGCTGTCGGGCGCGTTCGTGCTGTCTAGGTCGGTTCGTCAGTGTTGTCCGCTGTCGCCTCTCCTTTATGCTTTGGCGTTGGAGCCTCTCCTTCGCCGGCTGAAGGACGAGACTGGCAGTCAGGCCCTACGTGGAATTGCCGTTCCTGGAGGGTCTCGAGCCAGGGTTTCCGCGTACGCCGATGACGTATCTGCTTTCGTGTCGTCCCGCAACGACATTGAGGTGGTACAGAAGGCGCTTGATCGGTACGAGAAGGTGACAGGAGCCAAAATAAACCGCGACAAGTCGTCCGGCTTGCGGTTAGGTGCCTGGAAGGGGGTCGCTCTTCCGGGCCGCTTCGGTTGGACAGACGGTCCTGTCCGCATTCATGGAGTGTGGTTTGGGCCTGACCTCCAGCTGGAGAAGAATTGGTCTGAGGTACGAGCAAAGGTCCATTCCGCCGGTCAGACTTGGAATCGACGGAGGTTGTCCGTGAAGGGCAGGGCGGAGGTGTGTGCTACATACATTTTCCTGCTGATTCTTTATCGATTGTCCGTACATCCTCTCTGTAAGACTCACAAGAAGGCGCTCGAACAATCGCTATCCTCCATTTTATGGAGGGGACGCGGGAATCGGGTCGACAGACGAGTCTGCACTAAACGTGCGTGTCATGTGGGGCTGGGAATGCCGCACCTGCCGAGTCACGTCCGTGCCTCTAGGTTGTCTTTCCTACGCCGTGAATTGACTGGAGGAGATCCGATTCTGGAGGGGATTGTTAGGGACGCGTTCCCTGGCCTTACCATCAGTCCCCCCATCTCGCGGGTTGAGCGCGGTCGTAAACCCCGGGATCAATCGGTTTTCCTTCGCGAGTGTCGGTCGGCCTTGAGGGCCGTTCCCCGGTCCAGTGACCTTTCTCGGCCTAGGAAGGTTTTCTATCGTGAATTAGTGGAGAGGCCCGCGAAGGATCTCCTACGAGATACGCTCGGCTTGTCGGAGGAGGAGTATTGCTCCTACTGGTCTTGGGCGCCAGCGGCAGATTACCTCAGTAACCCTGAGTTTTCGCTTAGCTGGCGATTGGCTCGGAATCGGCTGCCTCTCAACGACAAGGCTTTCATATGGGGCTTGGCGGATTTGCCAGACTGTGAACGGTGTGGCCTTGGCTTAGAGGAAACGGCTGCGCACGCCTTCTACCATTGCCCCCAGGTCCGCTCCTTATGGGACCATGTCGGCGAGCTGACGGCTCGTCTCGCTCCCGAACAGCTTGTGTCCATTGATCGCGCATACGCGTGTGACAATGTGTCGCCCCCGTATTCCGGGATGAAACGGATGGTGTTTCTGACGCTGATGGCCACGGCTCGAATGGTGATTTGGACGACGCGAAAGGAGGAAGTCTTGCGAGGCAATCGTCTTTCTCATTCGGATCTGATTCGATTCTTTGAGCATCAGCTCAAGATGAAGATTAGATCGGATAGAAAACGATTGCATTCGACAGTCTTTAGCGAAAGGTGGGTAAAAGAAGCGAGCTTGGTTCGTGTGACCGGGGCTAGCCTTGATTTTCTCTTCTAGGTCAACGTTTTGCACATTGGGGTGGCTTCCTGTGGAACCCTCTCCTTGGTTAGGTTAGACAAGCTTCAGTGTACCTAGTTAATGTGAGTAAGTGTTGTTCCTGGCCTGCATCCCGGCCGTTCTTTGGTTATGATCCAAGTCGAGATTACCATCCTCCCCATTTTGTTTTGAACCCCCCCTTTCATCTCGACTCGGTCAGTTTTATATTTTCCCATTCCAGCCTAATATTTTATACTTTTTCCCACTCCCTTAGCGAGAGCGTCTCTTGATTTTGTCCCCTGGGCAGAATACAGCGGCCTCTCTGTTTTATGGTTTGGACGGTCCCTACTAACATCAATTATGTTTAGTTTGTATTTGTGTTTATTTTAAGTTTATTATTGGGTTCATTTCCCTCGCCTCTCATTTTATCATTATTAGAGTTGTATATATATATCATCATTAGAATTTTTATGGTATGGGGCGCGATTTTGGTAGGGTCTCCCTTGAGAGCACGTGGTATTATGGTGGTTGAAGGATTGTTTGTTGATGGACGAGTTCTTTTGGTGAATGGGTAAAATGTAATGTACGAATGGGTCGCGAATCTGATTAGCTAGGTATAAGATAGTGTTGACCAGCCTCTACTCCTCCCCTTTATTGGCCTCGTGCCACAATTTGTACGAATAAATACCATTCTTGTTCTTATGTCCATCGTCTTTGTCATGTTGAATAGATAATGTTAATTATATTTTATGAATATGTACTGAAGATGGGTTATTAGACCGAAAAGTCCGACCTTGACATTATAATAACATTAAAACAGCCTAATTCATACTGTCGGATCTATATCCATATATTTGCTTATATATATATATATATATATATATATATATATATATATATATATATATATATATATATATATATATATATATATATATATATATATATATATATATATATATATTCTTTTTATCGATACAAATATTTAAGTAAGTGCTCTGTTTCTAATAAACAGTATTAATAACATTTATCGGCCTGAATGTAAAAGAAATCTTCATAGAAAATATTCGTTCTCCGAGAGGAATCGAACCTGTAGACTATACGGAAGCGCCATGTTGCCTGGCGTCCCTTAACCGATTGAGCCCCAGAGGATCGCTCGATTAGCAAGGTCGATTTTACTGTTTTAAACTACACCCTTCCATGATTATTTCATGTATATTCATATCTGCTCAAAGCGTATCCAAATGTAAACAAATGACGTCAAACATTATGAAATGGACAAAGTCCAACAATTATTTTAAAGACATTTTTATGTTTATACATTCTTTTTAAAGATACAAATGTTTAATTAAATGCCCTGCTTTAAAATAATCAGTATTAAACAATATTTACCGGCCTGAATGTCCGAGAAATTTTCAAAGAAAATATTCGTTCTTCAACAGGAATCGAAACTGTATCCTATACGGAACCGTCATATAGCCTAACGTGCCTTATCTGTTTCGGCCACAGGAGCATTCTTTAGCAAGCTCGATTTTACTGTCTTTAAACTTTAATCTTCCATGTATCTCTCACGTAAATTCATATATGCTCAAAGCGTTTCCAAATGTAAGCAAATGGCGTCATACATTATGAAATCGACAAAGTCCGACAATTATTTTTAAGACATTTTTATGTTTATACATTTTTGTCTATTTCATAATGTGTGACCTCATTTTTACTTATTTTGTTTTTGAATGTCACGTGTCTGTTTGTCCCTCGTTTGAGCTTTTGAAGCTAGGTCAGGTGAGAAATCAGCTGCTAGGCTTTAGTCATCTATATTTAACTATTATTAAGCAGATCGTTAAAATAAAGGAGAAATATTTTTTGACATAGAGGTGAGCTTTGAAAGACCCCTGTGTTGATTTCATGGAATTCAGAAACCTGATCATTGTAAATATCCCTGATAGGAAGGACTATCGAGATTTTAGAGCTTGTGTTTCTGTAGCAACCCACTATACTACACATGCACAAAGAACTCTGTGGTATCTAAGATGAGCGCTCTCATGACGAATTTGTTATCAAATGCCACAATGTTTGTACGCATTATGACAGAACGTCAACATTGTACCTAGAAGAGCAAAATCCATACTACATGACGACCTGAATTCTGTTTCCTTTGAAGTGAACTATAGCTATCTTGTTGATCATTTGGGGATAAGATTAAGGAAGGGGATCGTTATTCTGACTGCTACTGAGTCCACCACCACATACGTGAAGAAAAGGCAGACAGGTTAACCGTTCTATAGACATAGAAATTATTTCCACTCAGGCAACAGCTTAACAACTTTACTGGATATAATTCTGGGCTAAGGATCTTAAGAACAACACTGAGATGTTTTGCTGATCCCTAGCTTTCTTAGAGACCTAGTGTGTGAATGACTCATCTCCTAATATAAAGTTAGAGAAACATTTCAAATATATTGTAAATCGAATGAATGGTGAAGGTAAAGATTATAATTTTAGAAAGCATCGAAAAGTATCAAAAAAACAATCGAAAATAAAATTTAAAATGCTTGTAATCAGTTTCTCCTGGCTTGTAAGCAATTTTTGTAAACAGTTCCCTTCAACCCACAAAGTAGCGGTGCTAACTTCAACAAACAATCTACAGACACTGACCGCTTGTTCTCAATAGCATTACTCGTCTGTTTTGCCGCCACTTTTTGAACTTTTTATAGCTTGATTGACAGTTAAAATTTACATATGTTAAAAGAGATTTTCGCCGAGAGTTATGTGTTAAATATATGACAGGTCTGGAGATATGAACATCTACTCGGGTGGTTATCTACCTAGATAGAATGTTAGTTAGAAAGTTCGATCTACATCTACTAGATTGTCCTACATTACACTAGTTAGGCTATTTGGACTATAAACTTGTTTGCACCCGGATGGCGTTAGACTCTGTGCCTAGAATGGCTGAGAACTGAAAGTTCGCTTTGTTCTTACGGGATTGGAGCGACTTACGGACTTTTTTTGGTGCAGCGGTATAGTGGTGTGGTTATTGGGAAAAAGTGGGAGAGGCTTATTGATAAGACTAGTTCTTTCACTACAGGATTTACTCAATGACTCCCCCTAGGTAAAGCTAAGATAGTCCGGGCTGTATGTAAGCTGGGGGAGGGGGTCCCTACAAATTGACGTAGCTAAGCAGGCCTTGGAGCAATCGCCTAACAAGCGTTACCAGTCAGGTAGTTAGGCATAGATTAAACAATTTTCTAACGAAACCGTGAATACAGGCGGAAAATTGCGCAAGGAGAAAATATGTCGAGGATCCGATCGTTACATTGAGCAGGTCGACACCGCAGATGCACACACCGTCTGGTCTCAGTTTCAGAGCCATTTAGTCGATTTTCCTTGATTTCTGTCGACTGAAGCGGTTAGTTGGGGAGGTACTATCACAGAGAGTGAAGACCACTTGATATTGAAGAGCGTTGCTAGTAACAACTCTCTGAGACATGATCTGGATTACGACTTGTACTTGAGGTTGTCGCACATGTTTATTCCAAATTTGACCGTGGTGTTCAAAAAAGAGTTCCAGCAGGGGTCCATCACAGACCGGATCTACAGGGGTGCGAGCACGCTGCCGAATAAGGACAAGCATATTTGGTGGGGTTTAGGCAATTACAGGCCATAACTCTGCGAAATACGGAGTTAAAGATTTTGGCTAAGATTCTGAGGGCTCGTATCATGTCAGTTGCTGATATGCTGTTGCGGCCGTAAAATTCAGAGCAAGTTTTATCTTATCGGTACGAAGCTATAGGGCGAAGAAGACGAAGATGGCACCTGGAAAATCAATTTCGAGAAGTTCAAGACATTCGAAAAGTTCGATCATAAGTTTCTCGTTACTGTTCAGTATGTCGCTGGGTTCAAACCTGAATTCTACAAATGGATCAACAGGCCTTATCTTTTTCGCAGTGTTGTGGTACATGTGAACAGGAAGCACCCGATTGTCAGCGTATCTACTATCGTCCTTATTTAGAACCACTCCTTCGCCGACCGAGGGAGAGCCTGGCTATACATGGAATAGGTCTCCTTGGTGGAGCTTAAACCATGGTTTCGACGTACGCTGATTACGTAATCAGCGACATTGAAGTGATACAGAAGGTGCTTGAAGGGTACTAGAAGCGGGAGCTAAGATTAATCTTACACTTTTTTTCTGGCTGGCGGTTAGGTGCTTGAAAAGGTGTTGCACTTACAGGGCCTTTCATTTAGACTGGAGGTTCCGACCGCATTCTTAGGGTGTGCTTTGGGACGTATCTTCAGCATCATAAATTCTGGTTGGAGGTACTGGAAAAGGTAGGAACGTCAGTCCGTATTTGGCTCCGAAGGCAATTGTCCTTAATGGGTTAGGTGGATGTGTGCTCTATTTACAGCTTTTTCTTTATCGAATGTCAGGACCATTAGAAGGTGATCGTGCGTTTTCTTTTCTGTCTGTTCTGGGGTGAACACAGGTCATAGATATGGGGAAGAAATCTGTGTTCAGCATCAGTATCATGTGTGGATGGGAATATCACATTTGGTGAGTCACCGATACACCTCGTGGTTGATTTTTCTCCGCCGGGCGTCGACAGAAGATTCGCTGTGGTCGAACAGTGTTAGAAATGCTTTCCCTAGACTTACCGTCCATCCTCCCATTTCTACGTTCGAGCTCCGTCGTAAACACCTGTCTTAATTTTTCATCGAGTGACAAAAGCCTTGCGTACTGCTTCTCAGTCCAGTTACATTTCGGCCTAGGATGGTATTTTATCAGGAACTAGTGGAAATGTTTTGCGTCGAACCCACAGCAAAGGGCCTGTGTTTTCTCTTACCTGGAGATTGACCCGGAACGCTATCTCTCTCAATGACGTGCCTTTCAGAGCGGACTGAGCAGATTTGCCCGACTGTCGCCGGTGTGATAGTCGTACAGAAGAAACGGTTGCATACAAACTCTTCCACTCATTCTGGGGCGACGTGGATAGAAAGAAGTTTATGAGCTGACGGTGATACTCAACAGGATCGAATTGGATTCTTTGGACATTAGCTCAGGATGAAATAAGATCTTGTCGTTTGATCGTAGTAGATTTTAGCTAAATATGTTTAAAAGTGACGAACTTGGTTCACGTTAATCGGGCAGACCTTCATTATATTTGTTAGTCATCTACAGGTACAAAAGGGCGGATTTCTGACGGAGTCCATCACTGGTTGAAATAGAGTATTTCGTTCACCTAATTACTGTGAGTCCCAGCCATGTGTAAACAACAGGACAGACCAGGATCTATAGACATGGATAGCAATTAGTCTTTCATAGAAAGAAATGGCAAGCTACTGCGGGAGAAAAAATCTGCCTCATCATTCACATATCGAAAGATACATGATCGCCTCATATATATATATATATATATATATATATATATATATATATATATATATATATATATATATATATGTGGCTCAAACACTAGTATTCCATGGTTATAATTTATTACATTGGAATCGAATCGTAATCACGATACACTTCATCAGACCTACAAATTCAAAAAAGGTTTTGTATGAATGATTCATGTAATATAAATATAAATTGAACTGCACAACATATTTGATTTAAAAAGAACTGATCCGACGTGAAACTTCTGGGATAATAGCTGTGATATTTGCTCTATTTATTGAAGAATTTAATTAATGCCACTTCGACTGAAAAAACTACTACAAAAAATTTTTACCATATTAGTAAAAAAAAACACACGCTCTTTTAAATTTTCAAAAATTCGAACTTAGCTCCAGAATTTCTTACAGTTAACAATAACGCATTTCTAAAAAAAATATATATTTCGACTCACATCTAATCTTTCGGGTCTCGTTATTACCTGGATGGATTTAAAAAAAAAACAAATCAATTTCCAGGCCTGATGATGTCTGTATGAACAGATGAAAGTAATAGCAAAAAAAAAAAGACAAGTTGAATTTATTAAAAACGGGGATCACAACATTCATCTAGAGGTTCGTGGGTCAATGTGATTTTTATAAATTTGTTTGCGAAGATGTATTCCCGCCATTTATATCATTAACTTTACAAATCTGTTTTTTGTATGAATCATTCATGTAATATAAATTGAACTGTACCAAATATTTTATACATATATATATATATATATATATATATATATATATATATATATATATATATATATATATATATTGGCAACTAATATTATATATATGTATATATTATAAAAAAAAGTGAAAAAAACTAAAAAGGCAAATTTCATATTGTCAATTTTTTTATGTAATGGCTGATTTAGCATTATCCCTGTGAATATGTGGTATTTATTGGATGGATGAGTTCGCTTAGTGATTGAGTCACTTGTAAGAACGTATGAAAGTTAGTGACGACCGAAAATTTCCCACTTGCGCATCTTCCTGAGCCACAATTGTATTTTTTAATAAAATAAATACACTTTTTCGTTCAAATTCCTTTTCGTTGTGAAGGTAAGCAATTTTTGCAAAAGTGTTACAAATAATTTAAAAATAAAGGTGATTTAATTAAAATGGCTAATTAAGATGAATTGTATTAACTGATGTTATGAATAATGGAGAGAATATTCAAAAATTAAAATAATATTGACGAATGTAGTGAACAACCAAGAAGAATGAGTAAGATTACTATTTTGCATAAGTTTCTGCTATTATTATAACAGATATTTACTTGAGGCTTACGGGATTGTAATTTATATATATACATTATGATTGAAAAACTAAACTCCCGTAGTTATTTAACAAAGTTATTTAGAATATCACTTGAATAATCATGAAACAAATATGGCGCCAGTTTGTTTACATTGCGCAGATCAGTACGAACATTTCAGTGATTGCGCAGAGTAGTGTAGCAAAAATTGTGTAAAAATTTTGTTTGAATTGATTGGACGGTTTTTTGAAATATTAGGAAAAAAATTATCTTGATAATGATTTGGCACGCAGTGTATGTATATATATATATATATATATATATATATATATATATATATATATATATATATATATATGGGGGTAAGTTTGTATGTATAGTGTGCAATGGGTAAATGGATAAAATTTTTGCAATGATATAGTGTTTATTTCGCGCTTGCGCATTGTTCACCTTGTATTTGGAGACGGCATGCTGTACTGCATGGCATTCGCACTGGATGCTGCTATACGGAGATTTCAAAGTGGTTGGGTGTCAATCTGAGCAGAGTGCAGTGTATTGGGAAAGAGTTGGATGAGTCTAATTGGGATTACGAAGGTACGGTTACGCGGAAAACTCGTTTTGATAAGAAAAGAACACCTACATTTGTGGGTGTGGGACACAGGCCGTTCAACTAGAAGACCCTATGTGTAACAATAGAACTATACACTATGCCACACAAGCAGGAGAACCCAGTCGTAGCTGTCAGACAATTTCTACCACCACATCAGGCCTTACATGTGGTCACCTAACTCCCCAGACATCGAACCCCTTGATTATTATATATCCGGCACAGTTGTGCGAGAGACCAAAATAACTCCTCGTAACTCCAAAGATGAACTGAAGGCAAAGATTATAGCAGAATTCAGCAGCTTCAACCAGGTGACCGTCCAGATGTGTTGCAGGAGATTCCGATGTCGTCTGGATGTTCTGAAGCGAAAGCTAGTGAAACGCATATTACAACCAGCCAATTAAAATAAGGTTGCCAATAAAAAACTATAAAAAACCATAATGGTACCCATCCTAAAAATAGTCATTCGTGTACCCATAAAGCGACACTTACATAATCTACTATACATATGATCTGATACAACGATACTAACTGTAGTTATTTTTATTGACAAAATTTAATCGAATGTCTAGAGAAATATCTTGTTTTTTTCAATACATTACATAAATGCTCAGTTGAGATCCGGACAGCTTGGTTCTCAATCAAACCAGGGAAGTCATATTTCAATGGATAATACAATACGCCTTTATATGTTCTGAGGGAAAGCGGTTTGAACGTCTGAAAAAATTCCATTGTCATTGCAGAGGATTATTGTCATATAGAAATTTACCTGTTCTTCCATAAATAGTAGAGTTTCAATATGTTACAATTGCATTCTATAAAAAAAGAGAAGACGCTGATTTCTAACAAACTTTATAAAATCACTGATGCTAAATAGAAGGTCTTTCTTTCCCCGGTGCTTTCTGCCTATATTGCTTTTCCCTTGAGCTGTACCCAATTGCAACAAACATGACCCGTTAATCTTCTCTTGTGGGATCACTTAAGAATGATAATATACATTGGCTATGTGCATTGGTTAGCATCGCTAAACTAGTAGCTTGTGCATGCGCAATCGCCACATACAAATGTTCTATATATAGTTTTACCTTTCTTCAATTTGATTAAAGTTATCTAAAATGTGTTCTACAGTAGCATTATGTTGGTTTGTACTTGACGCAAAGATTTAATTTATTTCACGCATCCATTAGATTTGTTGTCTGATGGTAGTTTCTCCTAATATGACAAGTACTGATAGGATTTATTAAATATAACCCCACATACAATGCTCTTTTTAGAGAAATCGTATGATATACACTTCTGCATATAGTAACAGAAACATTCTTTATTGAAGGGTCGTGTTTGTGTTAGGCTCATGTGAATTCTTTCATAAACACACATTAAAAATAAATATTTATATTGAGCCAAATATGTATCTAATATCTATATTCAAGAAGGATGCACAACTACATTCGTAAAAGAAAATCCTTCAAATAGTAGTTCCCCTGCCTTCCGAACATCTTTATTACGGATACATTTAAGTTCCAAGAACATGAGTCACGTATTTTATTCTTGCAATCATCATGAAGTAGAGTTAATCAAATTTGAAAGGATTATTAAATAGGAATATATGTATCAATCGTCTCTAAATACACCCACCATTTTCTTCTCACTTTGATAATAAAAGAAGTTAGATAGAATTCCGTTCTTCTTTAGAAAGCGAATCATTCATTGCCTTAATGCCTTTATTGATATATATATATCTATTGGTTGTGTTGGTATTCATATATGAAATTGCGTCATTGTTTTATTAAAAAATACAAATTATCAGAATCATAAATATTTCCTTTGTGAAAACCTCTGTTCAGAATAAAGCAATAGCGAATTTGAACCTAGCGTGTGAACTTTCTTTGCGTATTATAAATGAATAACTTGTCTAGATGTATTTTGGGTTTGATCGTATACAATCACACCAGGATGCTACCTTTGAAAAAGTATAATATCTATGTTGTTTACTTAGAGATAGAGAATTAAATAATGTGATCAATGTAATTAAATAATTGTGAGAAATAATGCTAGACATGTGACCGAATTCTTGAAGATTCGACGTTTTCCCGAAAGACTACTATTTTTTTTCAGTTGAAAAAAGTATAACTGTGAATGATATATCGTATATGAAAGATAATTCATTCACAGTTATACTTTACAAGAAAATATATGTGTACAGGATTCGTAATATCTAATTACTAATGCACACAGGTGTGTGCATGCAATTATGCGAATATGAGTAAGCCAACGCTGATTACATGCAAAATTGCCAGATAAATGAGTAAAAAAGTAGATATACATATAAAATAATGAACATACATACAGTTCGATCAGTATAAAAAGAATTATCTAGATAGATAGATAGATAAAAGTTCGCAAGTCTTATCTTCTAGCCTCAACTTTCACCGATAGACAACACAACATAATACTGTTGAATTCCTTAGTATCTATAGATTAATTAAAACATAATCAATTTTTAGGCGATACTCATATTTGTGCAGACTGTATTTTTTTAATATTTTTAAACACACTATTTATTATCATCTACCGGCCTGAATATGTGAGACTTCATATTAAACAAAAATATGCAGACTTTGCCTTATTCTGCATTAATAAGATATCTCGAATATATTTTTTTAAGCGTTTGACCTCAAGTAAGGCGGGAATCCACTAGGATGCAAGGGGTTACAGAAGATTTGGAGCAAGATCAGATAGGAATGATATAGGAAAGGATGAGGAGAAGGATAATGGATAGATCAAGGCAACTGGAGATGTCGATTGACATTACATTTGAATAGTTGGAAATTATAGCTCTCAGGGAAAAATGGAATAGGGACGGGAGTTCCACTGGCGAGACGTGCGAGATATGACGCTATTGGCGTAGAAGAGACGGCAACATTTAATCGTTTCGACAGTGAAAGGGTGAGAGCGGGATGCCAGCCTCGTAGGGCGCTTGAATTCATGAAGTCTGGGAACCAGCGAATGCAGCTCCTCGGAGTAATTACCATGAAAGTATTTGTAAAAAAGACAGAGAGAGGCGACGGCGCGTCTGTGAGAGAGCAACTGTAGACGAGATGCCAGAACAGGGCCAGTTATATTGCATATTCGGCTCTGGAGCTTATCAAGAACCCTGAGGCAAACAGAAGGGGCTCCAGACCATATATGGCAGCAATACTCCATGCAAGGGCGAATTGTTGATTTGTAGATCTGAAGGATCGATTCTGAGGAGAAAAATTTCCTGGCGCGGCACAGGGAGCCAATTATCCTTGCAGTGGACGAAACAACTGACTCAATGTATTTGTTCCATCACAGGTCAGCAGTCACCGTGAGACCGAGCAGCCGCAGAGAGGTGCTCTCGAGAACTTGAGCGTCAGACCTTTTAATGGAGGGCAGGGAAGGATCTCTGTTGTGATTAATATTCAGACCGTTCGATGATAATAATAATACTGTTAAAACAAGATAAAGAAACAGAGCATTTACGCAAATATGGTTCTCCACTAAAATTTCGTTTATGTTATATAAAAATTATGTCGGTTTAATGAATAATAACTCAGTTACTTCTTTATATATTTATATATATATATATATATATATATATATATAGATAGATAGATAGATAGATAGATAGATAGATAGATAGATAGATAGATGAGTTTATTCTTTCATGCGTTTTCTTGTGTAATTTCAGTGCATGCATGCATGTGTGTTTGATTTCTATCTGAATAAATTATGGATTGCCTCTGTTGTTTTTCAATGCCATAATTAAATGTACACTTCCGCCTAGAATTCAGTACCATTGACTCCAGGTTGTGGTTGAACGAATGATCTGTGGGTGTAACTGTTTGACTAGCAATTTTTCATGTATATTAATATCTTATAAGTAATCCTGACAACAGAAAATCAAACAAAAGAAAAAATAAACAAAAAATAAAAATTGAAAAAAAATGTATATTAACAGTTTCTAATGCCATGGTACATTTATTAGGATCCCTGTGAATATGCGGTATTGTGGTATATGTTGGATTGGATAGTGATGGGTAAGTTCGTATGGTGATGGAGTCATTTGATGTAGGATAGTCAGTGACGACCAAACATACCCCATTTCCCCATCTGTCTTGTGCCGCAACTGTATTTTTAAAAATAATAAATGGACATTTTGGACACCCTACATTCAGGACACGCCCAAACATCGAACAAAGAAACAAAACACAGAAAAACAAATGTAGATCATGAATTCACCAACTTCCTCGACCAATGTCAGATTCTTGTTTAAAACTTTGCAGTAGTTGAACTTCCATCTTTGTGAGTTTAAAGCTGTTCCTCTCTGAAAGTGGTATCGGTGTGTATACACCAGTGCAAGAGCCTCGCAATGCGGGGTTATACACGCATAATAGTGTTACATGGCACTTGAAATAAACAATTAATCGATTTTTGGTGGATAATTATATTTGAGTAGACAATGTATTTTTTTTAATATTTTTAACAACTATATTTATTATCGCCCATTCGGGAAATCTTATTAAAGAAAACTAAGCTCGCTATTTAAAAAGAAATACCCCTTAAAAATGTCATTTGAATTAATATATATATGTGTGAGTCTGTGTGCGAGTGTGTGTTTGTGTGAATAATCTGTATGTTGTAAACTTAGCATAGATTAGTTTTAAGATTTTCCATTCCTTTACTATAGATAAAATGTTGTTTTGAGTAGAAAATTATGATTTCTCATAATTCCTCTCAATGGTATAAACATTACTCTTTTAATTTAAAGGAAGTTATTTCTATCGAAATAAATATTTATAATATTAGAACACGATATTTAGTAGATTTTATGCATCAAGGTAAATAATTTTCTAAAACAACGTAAATCATTGAATTAAACATCGGCAGATATTGGGAGTATTCGTGAAAATTTGTGTCATTCACCGAGAAGAAGGCCCAATATATTACACGTATCTATGTTCGTTTTGCTTGATGGAGTCCTGGATTGTATAAAAAGAAAACCTTTCAAAATTAAAAAAAAAATTGAATTGCAGAAATGGAAAGAAATGAAAACGTGGTTTAATTATAAATAAAAGCACAAGGTCCAACTCCAAGATTATCTTCATATTAACGGTGTGCATAAAGGGCTGTACCCCGTTACAGTTACAAAGGTGTGGTTGCTTACAAAGAAAATACATCTCTATTCATAAGAAGATATTTAAAAATATGTATGATGTTTTGACAAGATATAGAATTAAATGCAACTAAGTAAATAAGAAATGATTTACATTCAGATACAGAGAATAAGTGTAATATGAGAAATGTAAATCATTGGGAAAAAACAAACCTCGTAAATGATAGAGAAATATCGGAGGTAATCTGAATGGAAAACGCTCTAAAAGGTTCGATAAGGTGGAAGAATCTTGTCCAGAAATGATATTTCCCACGATGCGAGTAGAGACGTTAGCAGTTCTACGATTTTTGCAGCAAAAATGACATGTTGTAATGGCAAGCAATATCATGTGACATTTGTGCGAGCAATTACTTTAAAACATTGACAGCCTTTTCACACTCTAGTTTTATTTTACCGTTTTTATTGATCTCTCAAAATGTATAACATACATATGTACTTAACTAGAGGTGTGACAATGTGCATATTGCAGTGCTTCTGTGTGAATGTATCCGCGAAATATGTGATAATGCAAAATTCAAGGTTGTTCAATAGTTCAAAAGAAAAATATACTCAGATTCCAAGTTACATTCCTATGAATTACAATTGTTTAAACAATTTGTTAGTATATCGCGCATGCAGAACAAGTCAAAGTCAGAGTAAAGGGTAATTGTTAAGCAAGGCGGTAATGCCGCTAAGACGCAGGGAGTTACAGGAACTAAAAGAAAAAGAGAACTCTGAGAATTGGGAGGATGAAGGAAAGGAGAAAAGATGAATGGAGAATAGAGAAGATGGTGATTTAAGTTGCATTTAATTTTTTAAGCAAGATTGTAGTTATTAGGGAAGCAAGGAAATAGAAAGTAGTTCCAAAGGTGGGATGTACGAGAAAAGAAACATAGTAGAAGTGGTGGTTGTGTTTAGCTATTTCAACAGAAAAATGGTGTGATGTACATGTTTGTGATATACGTTATTGACAATAAATCAACAAATAGCTATTATTGTTTTTAAAAAAATAATATTCTTGCAACCCACATTATTATAACTTCCTGTTGTGTGGTTATTGTTATAACATACTTCTTTTCTTTCTTTTTCATATAATGGAAAATGCGTACACCTATGTTCCCCCTAATTGGAATATGATTCGCAGTTGTCCGTGATAAATACCGACGGACGTGTAGGTACGACAGAGTCAAAAGAGCCTGAGTCCGAGCGACAGACTCTCGGCAACTGTCGAACCCTCTGCATTGGCAGAGGGGAACCCGGACGAGGCTTTGCCGAAGGGCAAGGTTTCGTCCGGGGAGGTTGACAGGGCCTGAACCCGTCTAGGCAGGTTCAGAAAGGCCATATTTTTGGCCGATCCTACGGGCTCGGGGATACCCACATTAAACCGGCCTTGTGCCACATTTGGTCTTCGTGGGTGGACTAATAAATACTGAGTCAAAAGAGCCTTAGTCTGAGAGCTAAGACCATAACGACGCATAATGGACTACACCATTGATCTACACTTCTAACCTACGACTACGAAGCGTACCAGTCGATTACTGCTACCGTATTCTACTTGGTTATAGTGGCCAAAACCACTTAGCTACTTCGTTCAAATATATCCCTTTCCGGAACATATCACTTTTCATGTGCCATGTCCTTTCAGAAAAAAGGCGATCATGGCTGAAGCCCTCTCTCTATCCCTTGCAGCTCTCAACAAGCTCCTTCCTTCTACTTCCTCTCGCAGACCACTTTCTGTTATCCACTTGCTTAAGTTCGCCAGGTATGTCACGCGTTTGTTGTCTCTTTTTCCCTGTATTCGACCAGTGAGTATCAGATTCTATAGGCCATCCTTTCTTATTCCCCAAGAAATTCAGCTGCCTCTTCCTGATGTTAAATATTAAGTCTCCTTCATTTTTGCAACCTCTCTAAGATCTCATCATTGTCCCACGCTCGGTCTATGATATCCTTAGCATCCTTCTGTAGAATCATATCTCTGTCGCCTCGAGTCTCTTCTTCATCTTTGAGGAAATCGTGCAACATTGGCTGCCGTAAGATTTCAGTATTTTTTTCTTTGTTACCAAACATATCCTCCTGTCTCGTAGTACTCTGCTCAACTTTTGGAATGTATCCTTGGTCATCCCGATACTTACTGATCTCAGTGTCGCACTTACTGTCCTCTGTCAAGACACTTCCAGGTATTTAAACTTCTCCGTCTGCTTAATTCTAGTGTTCCGACCTTCAGATAGCATTTCGGGCTCATCCTCTTACTGACGACCATGCACTTCGTTTTCTTGTAGTTTATGTTTAGTCCCTTCTTCTCACTCTCCGTCGCTACTATCTGTAGGAGATTTTGTAATTCATTTCCGTGTCGGCTATCAGTCCTGTGTCATCTGCGTATCTTATGTTGTTAAGATTGTGGCTGCTAATGTTAAATCCCGGTCTGGTTTCCAGTTCTTTCAGGATTGCCTCGATGTATAGGTTGAGCAGGTCGAGTGAGAAGACGCATCCTTGCGTTACGCCCCTTTCTATTTTTGTATATTCATTGAACTCGTTCCCTATGCCCGTGCACTCTGTTTGCTGCCAGTGTAGTTTCTTGATTATTCTGATAGCCCTCCCGAATATATCAAAGTCGCTGAGTAGTTCCATCAGATCTTGTGACCTATTTTCTTGAAGTCCTTCGCATAGTCTATGAAACATAAGTACACGTGCTTCTGCTTTTGTATCGCTCTTTCTGATAAAATACTGAGCCTGAATATCGCATATCTTGTTCCAGTCTCATTAAAAAACCCGTACTGTTCTTGTCCTATCTCTGGGCTGATTCTGCTTCACGCTCTGTTCATCAGAATACGGATGATGAGTTTTGTCACGTGGCTCATTAGGCTTGTTGTTCGGTGGAGTTCGCATTTGTTTGCGCCTGGTTTCTTAGCCATAGCTACGAAGATAGATCTGTTGATGTTTTCGGTATATCTCCACCTACTTTCATTTGTTATTTCGGTGATCTTGTCTATGCTAAATTCATCTAACGCTGTCAGAATTTCCGTTACAATTCCATCTGGTCCAGCTGCCTTATTTCTGTTCAATTTAGTCAGTGCGGCTTTTACTTTGGTTTTACAGGTTCATTGTTCTGTGGTTGTTCCCTTACGTCGTGGAAAAGTTTGCCAATGTACTCGTTCCAGCGAAGAAGAATTTTTTCGTTTTCTAATATAAACGTTCCATCCTTTAATTTTAGGGAGCCAGTTGACGAGCATGTTGTTCTGTTGTCTTATTTGTTTGTGCATGTCTCTTTTGTTGTTAGTATTGAATCTTTCTTTTTCTGCACATATTTCATTCAGCCAGTCTTCTTTCGCTTGCCTGCATTTGGTCCTTATTTCCTTGTATAATTTTTTGTATTCCGTTCCGATTCTTGGCCGGGTTTTTTGTCTTCTTTCCTTCATGTCGAGAATCTTCGTCCATTCTCCTGTGGAATGATATTCTTTGCTGATGTCACTAAAGCGTTTCTTAGTGCGTCCCATGCTGAGTTTCCATTGTGCGTCTCGTATCATCTTTTCACATTGTCTATGTATTTTTCTTTTAGGTTAGGATCACTCAGAAGTTACTTGTATTGCAATTTGGATGCTGCATTAGGTTTCTTCAATTTCCGCAGTTTCACTCTTAGTTTACATATAAAAGGGCGATGATCGCTTCCGCAGTCGATACTTGGGTAGGTTTTGCAGTTAAACATTGTATTCCTGAATCTTCTGCTGATGTTTATATAATCAATTTGGTTTTTACTTTCTCCTCCTTACTTTCTTCATATCAATAGTCGTATCGGATGTTCTTGGAACCATGTGTTGTCTATTACCTGGTCTGTGGCTCTGCACCATTGGGTCCATTTTTCTCCGCGTTCGTTGCGGGTGCTTAATCCGAATCTTTCTGCTATATCCCCTGTCCTTTCCCTACCTACTTTGACGTTTAGGTCTCCCATGATAATGATATTACCTCTAATTTTCATAGAGCCCTGGCACTGTCCAGTATGGAGTAGAACGATTCGATGTCGTCTTCCCTGCTTTTTTCCGTCAGTGCGTACACTACTGTAATAACCAGGTTGAAAGGGTTCCCTTACCGCTTTACTACCAGATTTCTTTCGGAAAGCTGGTCGTATCCTAGAACGCATTTCCCAATTTCACTATCTAGTATTAGTCCTGCTCCTTTGTCGTTCTTCTCACCGCCTGCATAAATTATCATGTGTTTGTCGCTGTCACCGTTGTTTAGCCAACTTGTTTCACATACACCTAGAATGATGATGTTAAGCCTGTCCATCTCTTGTTTAATATTATCAAACTGACCGCAGTTTTTCGGTGTCCGGACGTTCCATGATCCGAGGTTTATTTCGTATTTGATGCGAGCAGTCGCAGGATAACGATGACACCTTTTGCTCATGTCGTTCCTTCCCGGGCGAGAGATAGGTTCCGAGGACTTTTATCCCCTTCACGTTGTTTATCGTAGTTGTCGCTTGATAACGTTCAGCTGACACCTATTGCACATGTTTGGCCTTACCGGGCGAGGAGACAATTTCCATAGACTTAAACCCCTTCACGCCGTTAGGTTTCTCATTATCTGAGTTGTTAAACATGATTTGTCTTTTTGAGTGATAGTGGAGTGGTCTCCTGTTGCCTACTCCACGGGGATTATGGAGACATCACCTCTAATTAGCTAGCCGTTGACCCAGGGAGTTCCTCTTGCCCTTTGTTAGGTTTTGTATTTCACCCTAGTGGCTTGCTAACGAGCCGCGTTACTAGGAACTCGGAGTGGGGTAGTCGGCTAAGTCGTCGATATTTCAACTGGGATATTTACCGAAAGGTGAGAAAATAACAACAAAAACAACACCACCAAGAGCAAAACACATGCCACTTACTAAAATGCTTACAAAGAGGGAAGAGGGACATTAAATTCACAAAGAAAAGAAAAATTGAGAAACAATAAATATAAAAAAAATATAATCGCAAAGAAATAAAACCGAAGGGAAGAAAAAGATGAGGAAAAGTTAACCATAGACCGAGGCGTTTAAATAAAAAAAAAATCACTTGACAGCTGTGTCCAGGCGCTCCTTCTCGGCCAAATTATATTCCAACTTAGAAAACATAAGACGAGGTGAATTAAATTCACTACCATTAGGACATCTATGGAAACTAAACTAGAATAATTAGTAACGAACGAACAAAATAATACTTAGTTAAATTAGTAATTTGAAATAAACAAAGAAAAAAAAGAAAAATAAAGATCGAGATGTATCAGAATCAATCTTAAATACGTACATGTTACTTAGACACGGTCAAGAATTGAGAAAGCACCTGGTACTTAGTCGAGACTTGGCAAGAATGATTTCTGCGACTACGCTCCTCATTCACCCGAGTCGGAGGAGGCTCTCTGACCGTTTAAATCGAAAAAAAAATCATTTCACGACTGTGTCCAGGTGCTCATCTCGGCCAACTTATATTCCAAATTAGAAAACTAAAGACGAAGTGAATTAAAACGTACTTGGTATAACGTAATTCGTTATTTTTCTATATAATGCGTGGGCTATTGCCTTAACGCCTGAATAGATTGTATGACGACTGATACCAATATGACTGTTGTTTACTCAGTCCCCCAACTTAGATGAGTTGTGACACAAGGTTGGTATAATTGTGGGAAGGCAAGCATTACCACCTGGATCACTGGTCAAAATTTACCAGACCCATAAACGAGGGCTCAGATACATTACTTGTCTGTTTTTTACAGCCGAATCTCTATACAAAGACTGATTGACCCTCTGTTTCAGTGTGTCGCAAATCTGGCAGGGAATTGCCTGACTCCGATTCGGCTAGTATTTACCAGTATCCCCATTGAGTCGAAATTCGGCACAAGGTCAAGTCAGAACTGCTAGAACTTTGACAGAGTCAGCCTCCAGTTGAGATTTTGCCTTTTGTCTACATCGTGGGATTGATTTTAATGTAACAGGTATTTTCTGGACACCCCACTGCGGGTTAGATACGACAGAAGGTCAAGTTTCATGTGGAGAGTCTGAGCGTTTACACCCGGTTCACTCGTCAAAATTTACGCAGACCCCGCAAAACTCGTCTAGTTTTTCTCAGTCGATTTTCTATCCGGAGTCAGAGCCATGACTGAGTCACCCTCTGCTCGGAGACGGATACATTTTAAACATAGGCAGATATGGAAGTACAGAGGAGAATCGGATAGCTGTGCGAGGCACATATTTATGACCTCCCCTTCAAGCAAACAAATAGCCACCTTGGTCTTTTCTCACATCTCCGACTAATCCATTTCCGAGTGAAGATCCTGACCGAACCAGACGCCGAATATCTTAACTGGACCGCCCACCCAGAAGAAAGGTCCAGGAATTGAACCACCCTTCCACGAACTCAATCGCAAACCAAAAGACATGGCAGTTGATCCTGGCCCCTGTCACCGTCTCGTACCCTCTAATTTCTTCGTCGACTTCGTCAATTTCAATCTGCTCGACACAAGATCCGAAACGTCGTTAGCATAGGCAGAGTGCCTAGACGAGTTGCTAGCATCATGTAGGGAATTTCAGGGAAAGACCGGATTCGTCTTTAACGAGAGGAGCAAGGCGTCTAACGCAAGAAAATACAGCAAATGCGAAAGCGGTCTACTTTGACGAATGGAACGAGACAACAAAAAAAGCTTCGATCTTACTCCATTCACTACTGCGCACCGGGAGACGCATGCAAAAGTCCGATCCAAGTGCGAAAGTACGGCTCGAAACTGGCCGCGGATATGACAGCATCTAGAAATCGATGGTCAATCCTACTGAATGCCTTGGCCGATTTGTCCGATGATCAAAGGTGCCAAATGAATCTTGTCTTGAAAAGTCCTTTCCCTCACAGAAAACGTCTGCTCGGGGCCAGTCAGTTCAACCTGCAAACGGCCGGTTAAGCCCTTCACTAAAATCTTCAACACGATGTTTAACATCGTCAAAGGCCGATAATTAATTAACTATATCGTCCCTACCATTATTGTTCTTGAGAAGAAACATGATCATGCCACTGCTGAGGCGTTGATGTATGGACTCTTACTTCATCCATTTGTTATAAATCAATGCCAGCAAAGGACAAAGACAGGCGACTGCCTCAAGTACATTTTGTAGGTAATACCATCTAATTTCGGAGACTTGTCCAGGCGAACCTACTTCAGCTCACCCGCAATCTCATACTCTGTAATGGGACTCTAGCACCCATCCTCTCAAGCCGCCTCAATGGGGAGAAATCGGTCAAATAGGCATCGAACTGAGCCGACCTCAGACCGTGATCCATGGTTAGCAGCTCCTAAAATTTGTCTCAGAAAGCCTCACGGTCACGGTCTGCTTATAAGGAAATATAATGCTCGTGATATGTCGAATGGATGCATTTCGAGATTCATCGCAAATTCATCGGTCATGTTCTTTGAAGCTCTAACTTCTAGACCTTGATTCTTCTTGATAAGCTTGCTAAAGCTACGTCCTCACTATCACCCTATTTGATCGCCCTGTCTGCATTCTTTCGCATCCTTTTACTCTGCTAAATCTGATAGATTGAGTCGACAACTAAAAGCAGCAGAAACAGATGTAAATTTGGATTTTAAAGGATCCCATTACCGATTCCCAACCACAGCCCCGTCAAGTCTTTCTCTAACATTAGTAGTAGATGATCCCGGAAATCTGGTTCACCGAATAATGAAGCGTTCAATTTCCAGAAGCCAGCGATTTAAACCATAAGCTTCTCTAATTATACACGAACCCGGGCAAGCCTATAATTCGAGTAAACTATAAAATGGATGGTTTGAAACCTAAACGACTTACGCCGATCTCTTAAGTAGGACTCAGTAGATGTAGCTAGAAAGCAATACTGAATGTGAGGTGTCATTCTTAGTCCATGTTAACTCAGCGGTTGCGCATTTCGATACTTATCAAAAAGATCAAACCTATCTATGAAGTTCCGAAAGGATCTAACATCCAAGTTGTTATTTCCCGATCATTACCCTGGTACGACCTATATCGGGATCAAGGACGGCATCCCAATCACTCGCTAGAACTACCGAAGTAGATGTAATAAAAAACGGCTTGATCCACCGAAAGAAATCAGACCGTTGCCAATCGATATTGGGCGCATAAACCTCAGGGAGACGAAGAATATTATGCTTTATTCAAAACCTATCAACCAGTGCCGCCAAAACAAGACTACAAGCCGCATTCACACACTTGCTGACTAGCCAGCAAACAACCCTCGAAACATGATGAATAGAGGGCAAACCTCCTGGACAGAATTTTCTCATCATCACGTGTCGAAAATTGGGTCTCTTGTAAGTAATATATAACTAAATATGTAACTAATTGATAACTGATAACTACCCCACTAGATGCTGAAGATCGCGAACGACCTCACCCTGCTACTCTCCAACCTCAATCCTCAGGAATACACTTGCTACTCAGAGAGCCATTATCAGAGAGCTCAGGGTTGAGAAAGTGGCTTGAACATGTTTGGAGAAAGGATAACATCAGCATCCCCTATTACCCATCTTGAAAGTTCCGTCTTGAGAGAGACCGTCAATATCCCAGGGATGAGTTATTTTTAGACCTGTATAGAGAATTGGTTGAACAAAAACTGGGACCTTTCCTGAACACAGCTGCTTCAACTGGTTTGTTACGGCGATGTCAATATTGGTGATAGGAGAATACATGTTAAAAGTTGTTATGGCTTCCTCGGCCATACACCCCGCCCGCTATATTGATAATGCATTTAGTGCGGACAGGGCAGTTCTCCAGTCTCTGCATTGTCACTCTTTGAATATTAGCTTTTGTTGGTCTCTATACTAATTTGGCTATTATTGACCTCCAAAGTCCTGTCAATAGATTCGTGTTGGCCATTATTGGCCTCCATATCATTACTTTTCAGGGTAGCAATTAACAACGGGTTCTCTACCATATCATTTTTTTCGGGAGGATCCATTTTGCTGGATAAAAAAAAAAATCGTTCCGGAGGATTGTCTTGATCGAACATGTAGAACTTACAAGACGGGTAAAGCAAGCAGAGTGATAATTCTTTTTGTGATGAAATTTATATATATATTAAATACAGAATGAAAATATTTTAAACTAAAAGGGAATCAATTTTCAGAAAATAAAAAACCGAAAAAAACATAATAAATTAGCCAAAGATATCAGTCGAAGGCCGAGAAGAAAAAGAAAATATAGAATTTAACGACTGACAAAAAAAATTCAAAAATTCAAACAAATACTATTTACGTTCAGATAATTATTTTAAATAAAGTTCCAAAGCTAAAGAAAATGATAAATAGAATACAATTAACGATAACTTAAACAAAAGCAGCTTTCTGGTCAGACTTACGTCAGTTCAGGAATGACACAACTGGCGGTCAAAGCCGAAAAGAAAACAGGAATAAAAAAGTCTGCAAAAATTAACAATAAAATACCCAAAAGTGTTGAGGGGCTTACAGGCTAAAAACAATATACTGTAAGAAATAAACAAAAAATGTTGATCAAATTCAAAAGTAAAAAATACGATTTCTTTAAAGAAAAATCTTCAAATAGTGGGAATAATAAATTACAATTAAAATTAAAATAAACACAATCAAAAACGAGATAAAACAAAACAAATGTCTAGTGAGACTTACGTCTGACCAGAAAAAAAAAGCCGAAAATAAATATGAATCTAAGTATAGAAAAACAAAAAATTGATTGAAATAAATAAAAAATTAATGAAAATAACTTAACAAAAGTATAGCCAAAACCCTCCAAAATATTCACAGATTAAAATGTCTAAAACGTGAAATATTTGCAAACGCAATCAAAAAGGTCTTCTTAGTCAAGAAAGATAGCATTACACTGACTCTAATTCGACTGGTCTCCCCATAGCGGACGAGATCGACACAATATCATGCTTTATGTAAGGACCTTGACGTGTCCACCCGGGCCATTGGTCAAAATTAACCCCGCTCCCGAAAAAGCGGGCTCTGGTACAGCAGTTATCTGTTTTCCTAAGACGAGTCTCTATCCAATGACAGAGCCCCGACTGAGTCAGCATCTGCCCAAAGACAAATGTCTTGTCAGTTATATGCCAGACAGCGAAATGTTTGACTCCCAATTGTCTGTTTTTCTCAGCCGAGTCTTTATACGAAAACAGAACTCCCACTGAGACACCCGCTGTGAGAAAACGGAAGTCTTGTCACCCCCTTCCCGGAGACAGATATCTTGTCGTGTCACGAGTCTGGAACTGATTTCAATTCCACTACAGCTAACTTCATACAATGGAAATCTTTATAATATTGTACGAGTTCATAGAATCACCACGTCAAACACATACAAGGATTTCATTATTTCTAGTGAAACATAGTAACATTCATTCTGATGTATATATGTTGATATTAAATTTTAAACCTATACGTACAAACACGTGTCATTTAGTATTTAAAATATTCAGAATTTGCAATTCATGTAAATATTTACACACCCATGTATATATTTTTTTCAGTTTTTTAGAAGATAGTTTCAACAATGATAGAAATGAAGTAAAAATACCATATTTTTTACTGCTTTTGTTTTTAAGCGGTCTGTTATTATTAAACAAGGTAAAATAGTTTAGAAAATATAAACATGTGTATGAAGCGTGTTGAAGAATAATTTGAATACCTGGGCCCAATGAACAAAGAGAGTGCAGCAAGATGTAAAGATGCGATAATTGAATAAATTGCATCAAACATCAAACCCATCACGAGACAAGAATATGTCCAGGTGGAGAAACGCAGATGACTAACGTGAAAACAGTAACGAGTATAGAGATGAAGATGTTATTCTCTGCAAGGAATTTAATGGAACCAATGCATTATCGTCAGTAGATGATTGCGTTGACAACATTCTATTCTGTCAGTAGCAAGACACACACCATCGCTGTCAACAATCACGATAGTCCAGTGTGCTAAAATCTATAAAACGGAAACTTTCTTTTAAAGTTTATTTTTTCCGCAATGTTATATAAAATCGTAGATGTCGATATTTCGATTGTTTCTGGTTTATTTGTGTAAATTAAAAAAATATCATTTATTTTGTTTATAACTATAGATTCTTCATGCCAAATCTGAAAAATTGATTTGCTTATATTTTTCAGTTTAGACAATTTACAAGATTAATTTGCTATCAAATCAAAGATTGCTAAATCTGAACACCACCTCTTGGAAGTCGTTTTGTGAAACATGACTGAAATGATACTTCTACAACTAAAATCTTTGCCTCTTCAAGTATAAAATCCACTGCTATCCATCCTAAGGGTAAACACTTGTATAAAACATTTCAAACCAATATGAATGAGCGTTATTCGAGTTTGTCGTTTAGGGTGCAATAACTCGCGCTAACAAAAAGAACGTGAAGTAATACATGAAGTTTTAAGTGAGATGATGTTAAATTGAAAAGGAAAGTGTATTTATCTTGTTTGTCACTTGCCGTAGTATCCTTGGCTGCTGTTGATGATAACGTTCGGATCCTGTCCCATCATTAATTACCTTCGATCATCACCATCTACGTCGCCTCCTTGGTCAAAGTTAAGCTAGTAACTCAGACGAATAATTGACATTTTATATCGCGTTGAAGGTTTTGTTTTATTTTATTTTATTTTTCTGTTTTTTAATTGATTTCACCCCGAACAAGATTGTAAACCAACTAAGGAACAAGATTTTACTGGGTATGGAAGGATGGGAAATAAGAAAAATTTTTAAGGAGCAAGGATAAAAGAAATGTAATCAGGAGGACAGTAGAAAGTGATTGACATTGCATTTAAATTTTTGAAGATTAACGTTGACTGGTAATCAGGGAACTGGAGAGGAGTTATACAAAGCACGTAAAAAGAAATACTGAATGGACAAATTGCAGCAACGAAATCATCAAATCTGGAATCAGAATTTGTCTCGCCAATCCCCAAAATAATGACGTAATAATGTCGTTTTCTGACTTTAAAAATACGTCAAAAAAGACATTATTACGTTATTATTTTTGCACCAACCTAATAGTAATATTTGATATATCAACGAACTCTGAACACACACACACAAACACACACATACACACACAAACAAACCGATGACAAATAAAATGTGCCTCCAGTCAGGAATCGCGATTTACCGAAGAAAATTACAAATACACATTCGATTCTTGTTAAGCAAATGATATTTTCTCCATGAAAACTTGAGAGCGCTTCGTCAATATTAATTAATTGTATTGCTTAAAAAGAAATATCTGCTTATATATACATATATGTACCCACTAAATACAATGATCATATTATTAAGAGATTATATCCATTTTAAAAATCCATTAATTGCTTTGTATATATCTGCGTATGTGTGAGTGAGTCTGTGTATGTGTGCACGTATAATTAATGTTTCATTAATATAATTGACATTTTATATAGTTTAAGAATATATAGTGTTTAACTTGCGTGTGATTTCTGACCTTGTTTATGTCCATTTGAAGTGCATAAGTGAGAAACCTTCAGATAGCTATAAAGTGTTAAAAGGGTCAATCAATGTCGCAAAAGTATTTTCTTGTTCGCTCACAAAGCACAATAAAAGAACTTAAACAATGTACATCATCAGTCAATTTGAATGAAAAAATAGGTTTTCCTTTTGGATACCGTGACTGCATGAACTGAAGTGTACCGTTAGATATCCAACTACTATTGGTCTAATTAGATGTAACGATGTTCTATCCGGATAGATTCTGTACATTTGCTATCCGATATGGAACTCGCTCTCGGTTTCTTCCTTTACTGACACCTATCTATCTATCTATCTATCTATCTATCTATCTATCTATCTATCTATCTATCTATCTATCTATCTATCTACACCACCACATACACACACACGAATACACCCACACATGAGGAAAAAGGATACATGTTTTCTTTTCAGTCCCGTCGTACGTGTTTGATATTTCACATTTGAACTAGATTTGAATCAGAACCCGCATTCGGATAGCGAAATTATCATTCCTAAAACTAAGCAAAGCATTAAGAAACCAGAAAATTTCATTACAAACAAAGAAGAGTGCTGAAATTTGACGTATCATCCTATATGTCAGTGAATACTGGACAATATCTTCACAGTTTAGAAAAATACATCAATCAACAGAAATGTTGTTCTACAGACGTACGCTGTGAATGAACTGATCCAAACATGCAAGCAACGAAGAACTTTTAGAAAATAGGCAAACTAAAAGGACACTTATGCATAAATAAGAAAGACACAAATAAAACATATTGAATAAATGACCTGGAAATAGGATTGGGAAAATGTGATAATAACGACCAGAGGAACAGTAGAAATAAACCAATTTAACATGTAAAACAGAAACGTGAAAATATAAGGCTCTATATTATCACTTTTAAATTAGATCACTTTTTAATTTATTAATTTCGACATACGTACAACAACCACTCTAATATCAGAACCGCCACGCACCACAAACAGATATTCTTTCATGATTTCTTTCAGTATAATGATATACATTGATTTCGCCTATGTGTAAAAAAAGACGTACACAAAGAAATAACAAAAAATAACCTTTCCATTGACTCCTTGTGGTTTTCTTTATCAAATGCAGGAATTGACAGAATGAATACATTGGAAAAATCTCGTAACGTTTAAACAAAAGACAATATGAACATAAAATGGACATTTTGAATAACAACACACAAAGCGCATTGGCTATTCACGATAACGAAGCGGATGATAATTTTGACTTAGGGAATGCAATTTTGATTAAAAGAGAAAATAACTTACTAAGACCAAAATCTCTGCTAAGTGCCTTGATCACTGCTACAGACACGAGAAAAAAAAGGAAAAAAATACAGATTATTTTCGCTAGATTGGAAAAGAATATTCTTTCAAAAATATTCTTTCAAGAAAATTTTGAAACTATTTGCGTCTCTCATTTCGTACACATCTGTAGACGGGGCAACAGACTAAATTTAATATTTACAATAATCAAAATAATTTGCCGTATTTCAAAAACTAATATAAATTGACTCGAAAGAGTTTCTTTTCCAAAATACAGTGGG
>OZ010574.1:129904914-129977414 GCA_963932145.1 Acanthosepion lycidas
AATCTGAAAGCGATAATTGAATTTTCTAGCGCACGCAATAGCGAAAGACGTGCTTGGAAAGTTTGCTATTCCTAGGCCGGATTGAAAGCAACAAGAATAGAGGAAAATAATGCATAATCTTCCGAACCTGCTTGACTAAATGGATGGCAAAAGAGGCTTGAAGAGAGATAGCAACAGTTTAAAATTTATTAAGAGCTACAAAAAAGAGGAAATAGTGGTGAGCCATTATCGCAAACGTTCTAATGGATCATGATCCATAAAAGAAGAAAAAATATAAGTGTATATACATGAGAAAAACTTAAAGTAAGTTACGTGACTTTTTGACTTTATGCTTAAAATATTTAAATATTTCACCTTATCTCAAAAAGTGTCATTACGAAGTCGTCACTTGTAGTCCTGCAGGTATGAGAGAAGCAGCTATGCAATATCACCGGTGCATCGATTCATCTCGCCGTCCTTCTTTTGTGATCGTATTTCTTATACAAATGGCAGTTTCAGGCGATGAATGCTGCAGAAACAAATATACATCGAGTGCACCTTATACTTTCCTCGTCCTGATTACTGCTGATATTCCGCTGATTGACCATATAAGCGCGGCAAATTGGCGCATATCTCGGTCCCCTTGGTCTATGATTCTATCTCGACTGGCTCTGTCAATCTATACCTTTTTTCTTGAAGCCAGCGGAAACATTTTTCTAAGTTCGTAGCGCCTCTAACGTGAATACATTTAATCGCACAAACAAAATATATGAAAAACAAAACTTTTAATTTCAAAGTTCCATCCAGTCATAATCTGATTATTCTGATATACAAGAATATATTTCTACCTCCAGATATTATTAACTGCAACCGTATAAATTGCTGCTGTGCAAAAGAGGCTGCAGTCTTTCAATTTAATCATTTTTAGTCAAAGGGGACTCCAGCTCAGATGTGACATGAACACTCCATGTTTTGATCTAATATCACTCTTGTAATATAAAGCAAGCCAGCAAGACAGCAAGACATAGGCACTCATTGAACGGATTTAATGTACATTTGCAGTTTGGCTACCTTGAGAGAATTGGAAGTCCTTCCAGAATTTGTTAATGTCACCTAAAATCATAATCACGTAAGATAAGAAGATGCAAGTTTCTCAATAACGAATACAGAAAGGAAACTACAGAAACCACTACAGTTTATAAAGTAAAGGTTGAAGATGATATTAGAAAAATATATTATAAGAAAACAGAAAGTATGGATGTTCGGAGAAGGAACAATCTGAGACACGTACTACGAACTGGGAACAGCAAAATCAAGAAATTACGAAAATGTAAACTCATTTGAATTACCAGAGGAAGGAAACACCTTTGATACTGAAATCCGAACTTGCATATGAATAGATAAATATGAATTACAAAAGCTAAGCTGAGGATTACGAAACAGGGAAATATTATGAGAAACAGAAAAGAATACTGAAATATAATATAAACGAATATTGCACAAACATCTCAAAGATGGAAAATAGACTTGAAAAAACAAAAATTCTTTTATCCTGAAGGAAAGTCAAAACTCCAAAGACTAACTATGGGAGCAAAGATGAACTTGTAGAGAAAATGGCAAAAAAATGTTTAGTATATATTTAAAATATAAGGAAGGAAATATTTAAACTTCTCGGTCACATAATGAGAAAAGGAAGCATTGAATTGTTTTACACTCCCCCAAAATTGAAGGCCAGACAGACAGAAGAAATCAGCGATTAACCAACCTATCAACTTGTGTAAATGGTTTAAAAATTAGTAGGGATAGATAAAAGCTACAAAAGTTACAATGTTGTTGTTGGGCATGAGCCAACTCTTGAATGAACACCGTAAACAGTGAACCAAAAACACTTCCATCATATGTAGCAGAAGAGCGTATATATGAATTCTATTTAAGATATGAGTTCAAATCGAGGTTCAATGAAAGGTTCCTCAGTGCAGCCGTTAATCATGATTTGAGGTGATTCAAGGTGTGCTTGGTGATGATGAAAGGATAATAACTTGTAATTATATTCCTATACAGGATATTCCTTCTACGTATTATTATTATTATTATTATTATTATTATTATTATTATTATTATTATCAATTACTGGTATATATTCATTTCATTCGGAGTTCCAAAAATAGAGCTAAGTTGACAAATGGCCTCATGACATTTTCCACTGAGTATTTTAAAAAAACAAACAACACAAATAAATACCTAAGATCAGACACATTTTACATAGATAAAGATTTTTGTAAAGGGTGGGATGAACTTGTGAGGACAATCATTTGTATTTCTATGAGGTATGGGCTACCAGGAGCCTCTTTAATGTTTCTATTGGATTTTTTCTTATCAGTCCATAGGCTCCAACTGGAGTTGTCGATGAACTCATCCACCACATGTTTGACATTTAGATTTCAAGGTCGTTATATCTTCATAGTTTTTTGAAGATCATCAAGAGTACTTTAAAGTCTGCAGGGACTGCTATATCAATAAGAAGGCACATTTAGTTTTTGCGGTCTCTGGTCATAATATCGAGGCGACTAGATTTGACTGTTCCGTATGTGTGTTTACAGTCCCATAAAACACTTACAAGACCTAACTTTATAACCGGGTGTGGGTGATACACATACCAATTTCTTGCAGTTTCTTTCTGTAACAGTTGCAGATTCTACAATAAATATTGACCCATTCTGTCATACTGGATTTTATATTCAGTGGGATAAAATACCGTGCATCCTGTTACAAGATGGTCAACTGTTTATGGATATTTATTACAGAATGTGCATTTCTGGTCTAACATATATTAACATTATGTGTTCTTGATAATTTTTAGTTTTTAATTTCTCAGTCTTGTGCAGCAAGAATCAAACATTCGGTTTCAGCTTTTTACCCTGCATTGCGTAGCCACTGGGGTTTGTTTACATTAGCTTGTTTGGTACAGGATAAATATTGAACGTGAAGATGTTTATCCTGACATCGTTTCTGTATCTGGCCGATTACATTTACCTTTTCTCCCTTTTTTAAAGTTTTTTGCAGATGCAGTGCATGTTTTATGCTTTACTTGCATTGCTTCGCCCACTTGAAATTCCATTTTGAAATTTCTGACTTCTTTTTTCACTGAATAAAGTTACCTTGTTCTAGTTTTGTAAGACAGTTCTAGTTAAACTAATCCTCTGCCGCCTTCGGAACTGGGCACATTCAGACGATCAACATCAATGTTTTAGATTATGCATGCGTTGGCAAATGATGTATTCCATCTCCTTCGTCTATTCCTTGATACCTATAGGCTCCTTCCTGTCACATTTCTCAAATATTCGTGACAAAATCTACATCTACTGAGTTTTTTGTCTGTAATTCTTCCTTTCTTAAATGTTACTTTACCACACTTATCTAACTGAAATCCATAACAATATCGTCACTGAAACATTTTACATTATTGAGGTGTTCATTCAACTCAATGTCGTTTTTGGCAAAGAAATGGACATCATTAATGTAGAGTAGGGGATTGAATAATTTATTGTTTACTTTGTATGCATAGCTATTATTGACATTTTTTGTTCAGACGTAGGACAAAAAATCAGGAAGGGCCACCTGGTGTCTCTTTTAAAGATTTCTTGTCGGATATCAGGGCGGTTGCAAATGGCAATGCCTTTGGTGTGAATTAGATATAATGCGGTTTTTTAGATTCCCATGCTGTGTTTAAATAAATTTACTATCACCTAGGATGCTTTGTACATTTCCAAAGTTTTAAGGATCCAAGTGTGTGTCACACTATCAAAAGCTTTACGATAATCTATCCATGCGGTGTTGAGATTTCTACCTCTTTTCCTGCAGTTTTTTCTGGATCATTTTATTTACCAATATTTGATCTTCACAACTACATGGACCTCTTCTTCATCCCTTTTGTTTCAGAAAAGAAAAGACAAGTACAGTTCGTCAGGACATACGTGATTAATTTATACGTGGTGGACAGATATTTTATTGGCCAATTTTTTGGATTAAGTATTTCGCCTGTTTTTGACAGTAGATATGTTGTACCTTCGATGGTCCATTCAGGGACTTCATTGGGATTACTAAGAGGAATTGATAATGTTTTTGCAAGGTTATATGGATTGATACAAGATAATAGAGCCTTGTCATTTCCTGACTATTTCCTTTTTTTTCGTTAGAGCTTACCTAACATTAGTTGTGGTTATATTTTTCCCATTCTTGTAGTGGTTTGTCCATCATTCGTTTTCTTCCCCTTCGATCTATTTTGCATTAGGTTTATATTTTTTGGACAGCTCCAATATTCTCCCCAAGTTTCTGCAATTTTTCAATGGATGGTGGCTTTTTGATATCTATAAATACTTTTGCAATTTCAATGTATAATTTCTTATAGTCCGTTTGGAATATTTACAACGCTTTTCATATCGTCTTGCTCGATGTTCCTTTGACTGCAGTTTCTGTTTTAGTATATCCTTGATTGGTGAAATCTCAATTAATAATTTAAGTTTATACCTCCACTTGATCTATCCCCATTTGCCTGTAAAAATATTTGTGTTTCTTGAAATTTCATCTAGTAATGAAAACTCACATCAGATTTCCTTTATTTCTCGCTTTAGTCTTCCTTCCAAGTTGCCTCTTTTTGTTTGTTGCTTGATCTTTTCAGTGTCTTGGCACCAAACTTCCCAGTAGCTGCTAAAGCTATTGAGTTTATGATATTTACTTCTGTGGTATTTCACAGCATTTGCAGTACTGCATTGTATATTTGCTTAATAGGATTATTGAACTTCGACAAATGAATTTTGGGGGCTGGTCACTGTCTGACATTTGCGTTAAATTACTCTGCTAAGTACATGAAAATATACAATATATATTAAATATGGCGTCATTTCTCAACTTTCCCTATAATACGCAAAATTACAACAAAATGAACACGGCTGGATTTGCACAATTAAAAAAGGAAAAAAAAAAAGGTAATCAGCCAAAAGTGATAATAACTGGTACTCTTGGAGTTTATAAGATCACTGGAAACATCTTACCTATCATCATAGACTATGGAAGGTGACATGCACGACATTGTCAAAATAAAAATCTAAAACCCAGAAAAAGTTTAAGCAAACGAGTATCACCGATCACCATCATTGATGCAAATTTTTTGATGAAATTCCTTTGGTTTTTGATGAGACAGAATATACTCAGGAAGTTTTCTCAAAGGCGAGCTTTATCCGAATGGGGAAAACACTGAATTAATCCCATATGGGTTGGATTCTAAAACTCAGCTAATGTCTACATCTAGAAAACCAATAATATGCCTCAACGATTTCAATTAGCTTTCCCCACAGAAAACAGACATTTCCAAAGACAGCATAATTTTCCATCCCACAAAATATTTAATGTCTAGAAAACCACTAAAATAATTATTTTTCCAGGTCTCAAGATAAGACATTTAACACCAATTGTCGTAAGAATCACTGAAACCACAGGTTGAATTCGTTTTTTGTAAGTCCCACCATCTTCTTATCTGAGCAATGATAGAGGAAAAATCATTCAGGCCTTCGGTAATGATACCAACATTTATACTCTGGTGCCATTTTCAAAGTACTTTCTAGAACCATCAACAGAACAGTAAATAAGTTTAAAAAAAGATTAAACAGTAAGGATGAAAATTGCACCAGGAAATCACAACAGGAGGGGAGGGATCGTCATTTCAAAAGAGAGCTAATGAGGTTAATTAAAAAAAGATCCAACACAAACCGTAAGACGTTTGGCACATGAGAGAGTTGATTTTGAGGCATGACAGTCCAAAGATCAGAGAAAAAATACTTGAAAATGAAATCGTAGATAAAAACGTGCTCGTTAATGTGTTACTCCAGGACAGAACGTTACTAGATTAGAGAGGTCAAAGATCACCTTGAATAAGTAGCAGAAATATATATATATATGATGGACTGCCCCGTCGAGTTGGGCATATGAGATTCGGACTATCAACAACTGCAATGACTTTTGAGGCCGGACGAGAATTTCATAAACAGACCACAAACAGTACAGGAGACAGTGTTACATGCAAATACGACAGGAAAACTGTTAACTGTTCGCTTTATACTTGTATTCCTATGACGTGCATGACTTTTGAAACCATCTCGAGAAAGATCACAAACAGTACAAGAGAAAGTAATATATATATATATATATATATATATATATATATATATATATATATATATATATATGGCAGCAATTAAAAAATTAGTTTTTCTTCTTAAAGTGTATTTTCTTTACATACTATGCATCGTTTTTGAATATATGTTTACATTAAAAATACCATAAAATCCGAGACAAGCTTTCTAAAATATGTTACCAACTTGTCGCGTTTTATGTCCGTTCATATCTTAATTCTGTTTTTCAGCGTAGATTCATTGGTTTAAGCTCTTAACAAAAAAAAATCTCATATCCTATTTTTCTTCTCTTTTCTCTTCTTTTGTATCTTTATACTTTGGATATACGCCTCACCTTTTCTTCTTTCAACTCTATTCGTAGAAGGTTTGATTTCTTTTGCATTTGTCTTCCTATTCTTTTCTCTCATCTTCCTTTTCTTTTCTTTACTCTTCCTTGTCTTCTTATTGATTTATTATCTTTCCATTTTAATTTTTAAAAAATCGCCTTTATTTGAAAATTTTCCAAAAATTTAAATTTAAGTGACGTTTCATAAATTGTAATTTTCAATAAAATGCATGTTTTAACTTAACAGTTTATATCTATCTATCTATCTATCTATCTATCTATCTATATATATATATATATATATATATATATATATATATATATATATATATATATAAAGAAAGAACAGTAAGATATATTATTCGCTGTTCTTATAGATATTTTTTTTTACAATATAGTGGTCTATGTAAATTTACATAGCATTAATATTATAAATAATTGATTTAAAATCTGTCTTTTTCGATACATATATATATATATATATATATATATATATATATATATATATATATATATATATATATATATATGTATGTATTTTAGGTTTGGGATGCAACCTTTTTTGTAAACATCTTTCTTTAAATATAGCAGACGATGAAAATTAAATTCAATTTTTATTTCGTTTTTCAGCGTTTTAACGTTTTCCCGTTTGTCAGGAGTAAGGGAGTAGACTAATTTTCCATAATCTCCATTGTTCCAAGTCTTTTTGGTCACTTCTTCAGCCATTTTCGGGATGTGTTTTAGTTTTTGTTAGTTTCCTTCATGTGGTTTTAAGTTTGATTTGTTTTGCGTTGTGATTGATTAATGAATACGTAGCGAATCATTGGTTACATGAAACATCAAAAATATTTTCGCGATGACCATTATCCTCATGCACGTGTGTTCACTATAGAGAATTTTTTTAAGAATAGTAATTGTATTTTAATTTTTTTTACTTGAAGATGATCACCAAATTTCTTGTTGCTAATAGTCTCAAATACTGGTGCGATATTGTAACGGGTTTGAGTGCTCACCTGCCTTCTTATAAAGAGAGCATGCAGCTGATATTTTCATGTCTTTGGGAATTATTTCTTCTTTGAACCAGTCTCAAAAGCTTTGCCAAGATTGGGGATAACACAGAGTTAATGCTCTTAAGGATAACCACAGGAATTATCTCCGAATTCGTAAACATCATATTGATATTGTTAAGTCAGGAATCTTCTCCAGATGATATCGCGATAATATAAAAATTGTGTTTAATCACCCTTTGGCGTTCCTCGTGAATTTATAAGGAAAATTAATTGCAAAAAAACCTGTGATCACCTGGCTAGTCTGAGATAACCTATCTTTGATAGGATGTAGTAGCTATTTGCCTCTATAGATAATAATGTTTCCAATGTTTTCAGAACACATCGGATCAATTTTTTTGGTTTTGAACTTTGGTTTAGACTAACTGCATGTAGCATTTCTTTGCATTTTCCAGAAATCTCTGATACTGACTGTGGCCTATTTGGAATGACACAAAAATTCTTCTGCACTATTGTGTCTAACAGAGAGGGTTTTAATGATTACGTTGTGCTATATACGCATCAAATTCAGGCATGGAAAGAAGCTGACAAATTAGCCATTGTTAGTATTTTTGTTATCTAAACAAACTTAAAATGAATCCCTGTGAGATGTGTGAATATCTATTATTCGACATGAGAAAACATTCGTAAATGTTGTGTTTCAATCCATATCTTATTCGTAGCCTACTAAAATATAGCCACTATTGCCTTTTCGTTCAAGTTACTACATTATATGGCATGTATACTTAGAAGTAGATGTATACTTGGAAGTTATGTGTACATGTTTTTTTCGACTGGAACATAACACTGTTTAGAACATAACACACTGATGAAATCAGTCTCAGGAAAAACGCTAGGATGTCCGAGACAAGATAGTAAAAATCAGATTAGCAGTAAAGAGGATCTATCAATTGTATCAAGTCACAAAATTTGATGGGCTAGCCCTATATTCGAGCTAAGAATTGGAAAACTAAAAATAAAGTAAAAATATAAAACGGCACATTGGAATAGCGAAAGATACCCTCTGAAAGCGAAATAAAATTTGCAGAAACAATGAAATCTGAAAAAACGAAAATAAAACGAAAACAACGTAATATCGGTCGTGATGTAGGATAGCTAATTTTCTGACGATTTCCTCACAGAGGAAGAAATATATTTTAGCAAAACAATTATGTTTCAAGATAGGAATGCTGGGAATATCACGAACGGGACATGTCAGCAACGAGGATAGTTTAAAGGGAATAGGAAGGAAAATGTCATTTTAATTTAGAAGGAAGGTACATTATGACGCATATATACATGCGCACGCATAGAAGTTAATATGCATGAGTATTTACATGGTTCGATTCCTTCGAAAGTGGAAAATATATGCATGTGTGTTTATGTGTTTGTTAGTTTGTTTGTGTTTGTGTGTGTATTTTCTAAGCATTTGTGTTAAATTTTAATCATGATTAGATTCTGGCACTAGTTAGATTATTTGGCATGGGCTACAGAATTTATTAGTATTTCTCTGTGTATGTAAAACTTGTCAATATAGATATACTTGCCAGATTTTGAGACAAGAAAAATGAATTTAAATTGAAAACATAAAGGAAACAGGAGAATCAATGACCGTTTTGAAAAAAAAAAAGAATTAAATGAAATAGACTAGACTATATAACGAAAATATATATTTAAAACGAAAATATTAAATATCCAATCATAATCCTGGCTTCGTGCGTATACGCAGTGGCATCAATGTAATCATAGACGAAGCGCGTCACACGAAAATATTTTGCACTTTGTCATTTTTTTTCTGCAATATATATTTTTTCTAGGATTCTTATTTTTTTTTTCTTTTATGAAAACTTTGAAGATGTTGAGAACTGCTCAAGATGATTAGTTTTACAATGATTTCGGCTAATAAATCTCGCCAAGTTTAAATTCCATAGTTAGTATTTCTGATTGTTTCCTATTCTGCATTCGGCTTAATTGGTGGAAACTTTTCAAAAATCTAAATAAAACTCGTATAATATTACTTTTACTTCGCTTATACAGGCACGCACGCACACACACACACACATAGACACACACATACACGCGCGCAAGTCAATATCCTGGGAAATTGTTTGGTGATGGAATTCCAAGTTTATATATTGGCAGATAATCACACATATTATCTGGCTTTATTAATATAACAAAAAGTGAATTGAGAAAGAGTAATAAGCAAGGAAAATGTATTGTCCAACAAAAACATTCAAATAAGTATCAGAAATAGCAAAAAACACAGAATGCACATTTTTTCATCAGAAAGGAAGAGACGAATATACGAAGTACATATTGAGTGCGATACATGTCTTTATTAACTTTATTCTTAGGCTTTCAATATGGAATTGACATCTTTGTCGGTTACTTTTAAGGACAATAATGTATACTAACTTAATACATCTGATAGTTTTCCCTTTTATTATTAAGGCTTGTTACCTTGTCTAATTCATTCTTTTTCTTAGTCCACAATGAACGTCATATGTGACACGTCAGTACAGATTTTGCCCGTCAGTAGGAAATCCTGATAAATATTCTAGTTCACTTAGCATCACCTCATAGTACAAGTTAAATAATTCCAGTGAGAATATAAAGAAAGGCGAATTAACCTATAAATTATGAGTGTCTGTTCAGCTGCGTTTTGATACTGTTTTAATCAAATTATATAGCTGTGGCCTATAACTTATAGATTTCTTTGAACATAAATAATGATGATGCGCTTTTTTTATTTAAGGAAGTAAAAAAGATAATTTTCCAAATGCATTTTAATCAATGTTTAAAATCATATTAGATATGATGATTTGAAGCTTATACAATATATGGCTCTTCCATATATATGTTTATCGTGTAAAATTATTGACTTGTATACTGAAATCTGGAATATGGACCTATATACAAGAGGTGTTTCTAATAAAAATAATATAATAATTACATAGGTGTTTACATATAAAACGAGCACGTTGATGTGAATGTATATAATTCAAATAAATAACAGTAATATGCGAAACTCTTTATTTTTTTCTCGGCTTCCTTAAAGAAAAATATCTAATTCCGTTTACTTATGCATTAATATCCTTAGGAAAGGCATAAATTCGTATCTTTTTCAGCCCTTAACTATGGTTTACATAGTACGCAGGACAAACCTCTCTAGCCTAGTTGATAAGCCAATAAAATGAAAAATAATATCAATTCTAGACCTTTTAGAAAACAAAAGGACACCACTCCACTGTTATTTCCTAGCTAGCAAGAAAGAAATCCTTGCATACTAATTAAGGCTTACGCCCTGAATGCATAATAAAAGTATGAATGAGAGACAGACACGACCACATTGCTTTAACATTAGATTAAATTCAGCGAAATTAACAGCAAGATGCTTAAGAGATCTTTTTTTCTCTGATTTTTTATGCTCAAATCAGTTTTCTTGATCCTATCTCTTACCATTGTGTATGCGTTCCTACAATATGAACCATCCAGAGCTACATTTGTGCAGGCATTTTGCATGGTGCTGGCTTTCTGTGGTGTATTCCTGACTCTTTAAGCCGAAATTTTGACTTATGCACGTGTATTCTTACTTCGGCTAACTCCACATATACAACTGCAATCATCTTTCACCCGAAGCCCCAGACACTTTGTACTGAAATTATTGACTATGTACGTTCAAGATGATAATCCTCATCCTCCTATATTTGCCGTAAAGTGTATACGGTCTTTCTCATATGTGTTTTATCAATGTTTGTAATGAGTGGCCAGATCATTTATACAGGAAAGAAAAATATGGTTTTCTTACCTCGAATATTTGTTGAGAGCTAAGAGCTAAGTGTTGCTATTATGGCCTAAGAAAGGAAAAACAGACGAACTTTCCGTTGACGCATCTATAGGCGGCCGGTTCTTGTTTATTAGCTGTCCGATAGCGAGAATGTCACGTGTTTGTGTGTATATCAGAAAATTAAGGTCGATATTCATTGGCTTAGAAAGATTAAATTAATGCTTATTATAATTATTATAATTATTGTCTTAAAATTATTTTTGAAACTATAATTTTTTTTATTTATGTATCTATTTTTGGACACGACAGTAGTTTCCGTACATCTCATTTTCCAAATAGTTTTGAATTACGCGTCCTTCTATTTGCAATATTCATCTTCATTTAAAAAAAAAAACAACAAACAAACAAATATATATATATATATATATATATAATATGCAGAACATACACATTTTTGAATGAAACTTAATATTAATATATATTAATTTTTCTTCTTTTCTGTTTAAGGGAAAATAAGTTGATTTTATGCATTAAATATAGGAACAATAATCTTCCCCTATATGTCTTGGTCAAGCAGGGAAATTACATTTTGTGTGAAGGCCTATTTCTCCAACAAAACCTTACTGCGGCCAAACTCTATGGGAAAGTTTTAGTGTCGTAATGTTCCATAATGGTCTGACACAATTTGTGACTGGGTTCTGAAGTTCATAGATTATGAGACTAGACTGAGTGTGAGTGCTAGAACAGAAAGGAACATTAATACTGTACAGACTCAGTTTGTCGGAGCACAAAGAAATCACTTCATCGAGGAAGTCAATAGCTGGGAATCTCTGGCGAGATTGTGAAGCGTCTTTTTAAATCAGATCTTCATTTTTATCCTTACAACATCCGGATAAAGCAAAAACCTACGGAAACGGTCATAGAAAAACGCGTAGGCATCTGTGAATGTTTTTGCAAAACAATCGAGGACAGTCAAGACTTCTTGGATCTATGATGAAGCGCACGTTCGGCGTTCAGGATGCAGAAGGAGAGATCAACAGGAATAGTGGTTCCAGCAAGACGTGGTTAACTGACACACATCAAATGACCCCAGAGAGCGATTTCAGGAGAGACTGATCAACAGAAAGTGTGGTATTGAGTGTGAATCTTATAGACCAGACTTGAACCCCACAGATTTTTATTTGTGGGGTTATTTCAAAGATAATGTGTACCAGAAAAACCCTGAAACGATTGGTGAACTGAAGGGCAGCAATCACAGGAAAAATCCGGGAAATCACCAACTAGTAATGTGCCCGAGTAATTGACAATTTTGCGTGACGTTTGAAAGTTTGCCTCCAGCACCGCGGAGTCTATTTCGAGCATATTTAAAAAAAAAAGTGACTTTAATGAATGACCGTACACAGACTGAAATGTAAATCCACCAAGATTCTTAAAATTAACTGGAACTGTGTAGGATTTATTACAATATTTATGGCTTCTGCTTTATTGGCGAGTATCACACTGTAGTTTAATTTGTGTAAAATCATTTGGTTGTACAATTTATTTCTTATATCTTATATAAAAGCTGCCTCGTATATAATTTGGTAAAATATTACAAGGAATAGAAAAAATACGTATAAACAACTGTATACCCAATTGTATTTATAGGTAAACATTTGTCGTTTATACATCAATTAAGTCTATAATAAGTAGTTGCCTCCTTTTAGTGTTTATTAAATGACAATGCAGTCGATGTTGTAGACTCCGAAGATAAGGAAGTTTCAAAAAAATTATCAGATGAGTATGAGATGTTCATGTAAATGTGTCAGTTAAATCTACAACTAAAAGCAGGCCTGAACTGTAATTCAAAGAATATCCATTTTGATATTTATAGTTGTTGCCATTTTTCTTACAAATATTTAACAGGGATAATAAAACAATGACAAAGAAAAAATATATTACACTTACAAAGCCATATATATATATATATATATATATATATATATATATATATATATATATATATATATGGCTTTTTAAGTGTAATATATATATATTGTATATATATATACATATATATATATATATATATATATATATATATATATATATATATATATATATATGTATATAGATATATATATATCGATGATCATTCGTAAGACGTAGTCCAATTGATCAAATAAACAATAACACTTTTCACTAATATAACATGGGCTTCGGTTTAGAAAACTGCACAAAAGTAGCAATCAGTCGATAAAAATCAAATTATCGTGAAAAAAATCCGTGAAATCTATGCAGATGACTGCCATAGATGTTATGTATAGAAGGGAAAAATGGACGATAATAAACATGTGAAGAATTAATATACGCACAAAAATCATTGAATAAAAAATATCTTGACCTAAATATAAATATTGGAAGTGAAAAAGAGAATGATGCGATATAGCTGTTTTCGAAAGTATATAAAGTTTTCTGTACTGAGGTTCATAAATGTTGGAATTGATTTTATGGTTTATCGACTGTTTACAGATTATTTAAAGCCGTAGTACATTTTGAGTCGTAAGAATCATGCATTGGCATTGCTGGTGAATATTGTATTAAATAACAAATAACTGCTGTTTAACCCATAATACTTTTTGGCGTCAACAGTTTGTGTAAAAGTAAAGTGTTAGAATAATGTCGCGAGATATTTGAAGATAAGTTTGTTATTGTAAATTACATTAATTATTCTAACTTATCTTTTCTTGGCTTGAATCTTGAAGTGTTTATGTATGACTTTATACTTGTATGTGTTATCCATTAAATAACTTGGTAAATTCAGCCATAATCCTTGCCTTCAATTCATCTTTAGTGTCATAAGGAGTTTTGGTTTTCTCACCCAACTGTGCCCCAATATAATAATGCAGTTTTTGTCTAGGGAGTTAGTTGTCCAGATGTAAGGTGTGATGTGGGTGCAGAAATTATCTGACAGCTATGACTGTGTACGCCTGCTTGTGTGCCATGGAGCCGAGTCCTATTTTGAGACATATGGTTTTCCAGCAGGTACATTCTCAAAGAACTTGAGTTTGAGTATCTCACAAAAAAAATCGAAAATTATTTTCTTATCAGAGCGATCAGAATCAGTTTCCTCAGATTACGTACCTTTGTAACCCTCATAAGGGACTTCCAACTCTTCCGGAATCCTCTGCAGTGTCCCCAGATTGACGCTGCAAAACTCTGAAATTTTCCTATTAGAGCTTCATGCGCCAATGCCACGAAGTACAGGATTCCCTTAGCTAAATTTCTGGCAAAGTTAATTGCGTCATGGTGTTCGTTTTAACACAAAATCAAAAAGAAAGGACGCGCATGCGCGAAATTAAAAATATGATATCACAACAATTTACTCATCCCACCTTTGATGTGTATATATTTGAGAGAAAGATTGTTTGTTTGTTTGGGTTTTATGGAATATCAACCACTGTGGGTTATTTAATGCCAAATCCAGTTTATATATATATATGCCAAATATATGAATTTTAAATGCCTATTTTGTATGGAACATTTTTAGCAAGCTAGAGCTTATTTTTTTGCACACTGCAAAAAAAAACCTAGATATTTTTTGTTTAAGTCAAGAATTTCCATTTGATTGTTGATTGTTTTGTATAACGGCACCTCAACCTTAGCGGTCACTTTATGCCGAGAATGATTTTGAGTGACTTTAAAAGTCAAATACCTATAGCTGGCAACATTATGGTTTCAAAAACGTATAGCTGTCAACATTATGGTTTCAAAAACGGATAGCTGGCAACATTATGGTTTAAAAAAAACAAAAACGTATAGCTAGCAATATTATGGTTTCAAAAAAACGTATAGCTGGCAACAATATGGTTTCAAAAAAACGTATAGCTGGCAACATTATGGTTTCAAAAAAACGCATAGCTGGCAACATTATTTTTTGCAAAAAACGTATAGCTGGCAACATTATTGTTTCAAAAACGTATAGCTGGCAACATTATTGTTTCAAAAACGCATAGCTGGCAACATTATGGTTCCAAAAACGGATAGCTGGCAACATTATTGTTTCAGAAACGTATAGCTGGAAACATTATTTTTCCGCAAACATTATCTGAGGCCTTGCTGTTGGATGTAGTTTAGCGCCATACCCAGGACGCGGATGTAGTTTATCGCCGTACCCAGGACGCGGATGTAGTTTACCGTCATACCCAGGACGCGGATGTAGTTTATCGTCATACCCAAGACATGGGTAAGATCACTATTTGCCCATAGCTGGGACCCTAACAGGTGCTACCACCCCGGGTCAAGGTGGACCTGGGAATACCAGCAATTAAGAGGTGGTTCCACACACCTCAAAACCTTTTGATCAGAGGCCTTGCTGTTGGATGCAGTTTAACGTCATACCCAGGGCGATGAGAGAAAGAGTGAGAGTGAATTGGGGATAGAATTACTCATCCCTACTTCCATAATTACCAATGAATCTGTAATACCTCAAATTTTAATGGATACTTATGAATTTTTCACAAGTGTTCAGATAATAGATTTGAAAGAATGTGTAGTGTCGCCCACTACACATTTTCATTTTGATATAAAAAAATAATGCCCCAAAACAAAAAAACAAAATTTTACATAGGACAACATTATTGGCCCACTTACCTCAATAATTAAGTGTGTAATCTTTGTTTTTCATTATTCCTTTCAATCATTGTTGATAGTTTTTTACAAGACCATTACACTCACTGAACGTTATTATGCTCCATTCCTCCTTGCCAATAGATTTTGCTCCTCCAAATTCGAAGGACCACTTTCTCTTTCTTTTAACTTCAAATATACCCAAACATTTTCACTTTTCATTTTCATTTCTTTTGGTTTGTGGGCATCATTCATATCCCACTATACAAAACATGCGTTCGTGTGACCAAATATTTAGAAAATAGACAAATATTAGAAGATTGCGAATAATTCTGTGCACAACTGTACATAATTTGTGTGGTGTGTTGTGTTTCGAATACAGTGTGTCGTATAGCGATGTCTGGTTTATTTGCTTACACATGCACATTCTCATAACACATATACACATACGCATACAAGACATACATACGTACATAGATACTACTTCTGTTGTAGCTGTAGAATTTTAAATCAGCCGGTTCCGAGTAGGTCCCTCTTATGCTCTTCACCAACTTGTATTCTGAAATATGCTGTTATTGTTTTTGCGATGATCGGTGAAATAACGTATGGAACCGGTCATAGATTCACTGTTGAGAAATGCGAGATTAGCGCAATCCTAATCTATTTTCTCACCTGATAAGATTTTTAAAATGAAAATTGTGGTCAGAACAGAGACAAGCATATACAAAATAGGATGTACAGTCTATTTTGTATATCGTTGCCTCTGTTCTATTGTTGTTGCTAACTCGTTTGATATTAAATATATCTGCTATTGTTTTAGAAGTGGTATTGATGAATTTTATGCCAAGGTTGGACAGTTATCTTTTGTTTCAGTGGTGGCTGAAACACACACATACACACACACGTGCACATGCGCGAGCATTGACTCACTTAGAGGAGAATAAATTCGAAGAATCATTGGAAAGCTAATAATCTGATCGAACGAAATACGTAATTAACATCATCCGTAAATGAGTGTGAATATGAGTAATATCCCGCCTAGTTTTGCCATTTAAAATTTTTGTCCACTAAAACTGCTTAAAGTTGAGAATTGATGTATTTTATGGACAAAATTAAAAAAAAAGTATTTTGTCTAGGTGTAACGTCGTCCCCTGGTCGCAGCGCCAACCGTGACGTTCTATCCTAGTCTACCACGGCACCAACTGTTACGTCCCTAAACAGCACCAATTGTGATGTTCTCGCCGCGGCGCCAGCCGTTCGCTCCTCGCTGCTCCGTTCGGGTGTCGCTGCTCCAAATGTGACGTTCTAACCTTTTGGTGATTCGGGTGGGAATCCGGTTAGATTTGATATCAGCCTCGTCGTTCCCAAGTCGCTTCCAACGCCTGGTTACCAAGGTAACTGCACTGATCCCCCAGTCCGCCTACGCTCGTTTTGAATTGATCTTAGGCAGACGAGATCAAACAGTGGTTGGGGCCGTACTTCAAACCGAGTTCAACGGGGGTGATACCACAGAAATATGCATAAAAGACAATAAAATAAAAACTCAAAACTTCAAAGTATCAAAGAAAAAGATAACAAACTTTATGTCTAGTTGTTCGATACATAGGACTGCATCTATCTCCCGACCCGTTCTATGGATTGTGACACGTCGTTTTCCGCTAGGCAAGTTTTAACACTTCAAGTTGTCTTCTCTCTAAGAAATTGGTGTTTCGGTGGGTCTTTGGACTAAAGTAAAAAAAAAAAAAAACTTATTTCGGTGATCTGGATCTAAGTCGCTCTTCAAAATAATTGTTCTTGGGTTGAAGAGGGGTCCGGAATGTGCGTGAATCTTGGTCAGCTATCTGCGAGGCTTGCTTCAACTGAAGACTGACTCTGGGAACTGCTGGAACTCAACTCAACTCTGCTCGTTGTGGCTTCGTTTATATGGGCGCCGACCAAAACCGGGGTGAGTTTGTCGGCGCCGGGGGGTTCCTCGATAATTCTAAATACATATCCACCTCTCTGGTTAGGAATTCCCTCCTTTTTACATTTTGGGGAACCTTTTCTCACTCCCACCTTCTCATCATAATTCAGAGGGGCATGAACTGCCCTCCCCACATCTTCGTAGCAACCTCTCTTACTCATCCTCCAGATGGGCTGCAACAATCTCCCTTGTGCGTCACGTGATCACCACTCGACCAATGATGTCTCAGTCGGGCGTGGACGAATCTGCGGCTTTGTTTCAGGAAGAAAAAATATCTTGCTTAACTAAAAAAAAAAAAAAAATCTCTTCTCTTTCCCTTTTCTTCCTCTTAATCGCCGTTATCATTTCTCTGGCCGCGAACGGGACAATATGACAATGGCGGTCATAACTCTTGTTCTACACGTGGTTTACGTCAGGTATTTTATCGCTAATTATCAGAATGTGTGGTCTTCCTACACGGTCTCAAAAAGAAACATCTCCAAAGTTTCAGTCAGTCTGTCGCCTCGAAGAAAGAAAAAAAAAACACTTCTAGGTTCCCATTCATTTTCCTTCGGTACATATTTCTGATAACGTAATTTTATTATCGCAGGCCAAGGATGTTCCGTCGAAGGCAAATCGGTCAACGGACACTCGTAGGTGGTCCTTAATTTTTCATATCTGTCCAAAGTCCCTTTAGTTGCCTGTTTTTCGTCACTTATCGAAATAACATTTTCATTTGAATTTTTTTTTCTTTGGCCAGCCGGTCTGTAGTTGATAATAAGATGTCTTCCCGTACCAATAGTTTGTTTTCATATCCTTAGATAACACAGCCGATGCCAAAACATATCTGATTCTTTCTTTCTTTCCCTTTCTTTTTACTCAGAATTTCCCTGTCATCGTAATGACACTCTTTCGCCATTTGTTACTTATCAAAATATCCTTTTATCCATTGTCTCTTAGCCGTGTGTGTGTTCTTGCTTATCAACCACGATTCGGTCCTTAGCCTCTCCGTTTCCTCTTTTCTTTCTTTTCCCTTTCTGCCTCGTTAAATGGTGCCACAATCCTCCCCTAACCGATTTGTCATTTACCCGTAAATGACACCTAAACCCAAATACACCATTTAACATGCATCATGCATTTGTCCCATGCAATTCTATACTACTTTCCTACATGCAACGTAATGTTCTCTTTCAAGTTCTTCTGTTCTACATGCAATGTAATGTTCTTTTTCATCTTCTTCTGTTCTACATGCAAACGTAATGTTCTTTTTCATCTTCTTCTCTTCTACATGCAAATGTAATGTTCTTTTTCAAGTTCCTCTATTCTATATGTAATGAAATGTGTGCGTGTGCCTGTGGGTGCAGATGTCGTTACTATGGCTTGTTCTTCTTGGTCAATGTTTTCCTCTCCGCTGTGGGAGGTTTTTCCCGCCGCACGTGGCGGTCTCACGCCAACCTCCTCCGCTGGTTTTCCTGCAATTTCTTCGCCGATTCTGTATGAGAAAGGAACACTGCTCGGCATCTCCCTCTCGAGTTGCTGCATGCGCATTGGATTGTCGTTCGTTAATCTCCTCTTACTCTTAATCTTCCATACTACTATACCCCCGATGGCTATAACTATGAATGTACCCATCACTATTGACCAACTTATCGCGATCCCAAGCCATACCATCATTTCCCAACGCACTTAACTTGTCCCTCAATTGATCCATATCGATCTTTTCTATCGGCTTCATTAGTTCTGGCATTTTATTCAAGGTAACATTGGAGAATCCCTTCACTATTGGCTCCCATAATTCTGTACAATTGACTAAGCTTCTGCCAATCATTTCTATGATTGAATCTTTCTCTTCATATCTTTCTTCTTCCTGGTAATAGGGGTGTAAGGACATAGATATCCCAAATGCCGAACATCCCATGGGTAACTTTAACAGGGATAATGGTGGCCTTACTCTTAATGTCCTTGTGGACTCTCCCCCACACACCCTAGACAAGCTGATAGGTTTCTGTGTGGCTACTGACCACACCCCGTCTGAAACACTGATAGCTTGTGGTAATGCCGTGTTTCCTTCAGAAACTGACACTTCGACAATTTCAATTTTAAGCCGTGTTTTCTTAACCTTCCCAACACTTGTTTTAGATGGAAAAAGTGTTGTTCTACTGTCTCCGAAAATATTAAGATATCGTCCAAATATGCCATGGCAAAGCTCTCGTATCCTCCTAACACTATTGACATCAGCTGTTGGAAGATTCCCGGGGCATTAGCTAAACCGAATGGCATCACCCTGAACTGAAACAGTCCTAGGTGACACGCGAATGCGGCCTTCTCCTTGTCAGCCTCATCAAGGGCTACCTGCCAATACCCGGACCTCAAGTCCAACGCAGAGAATTACTTTGCCTTCCCTAATAATGCCAATATGTCATCTATTAGTGGCAATGGCACCGCCAACGGCTTCGATATAGAATTCAGTTTCCTAAAATCTACACAAAAACGGTGCCCGCCATCTTTCTTAACTACTATTACGATTGGGAAGCTCCAAGGGGAGATCGGTCTTTCGATCATCCCAGCTTCCAACATCTCTTCTACTGCCTCTTCTACAAGGGGTCTTTTATGAATAGGTGTTCGGTAGGGTTTTAATTTCACAGTGGGGTGATCTCCGGTGTCAATTTTCATTTTGACTGTGTGGGTCTGGCCCAATTCCTTGTCTGACTGGGCTACCACATCTCGATTATCCCTCAGCAGACCTCCCACCCTGATTCTAAATTGATCCGGTGCTAATATATCTTCGTCCACTATTCTTTCTGTTTGCTCTACAAGTTTTCTTCGTTCCTCTTCGAATCTCACCCGATTCAGAGTCCATAGGGTTAGCGCTTTCCCTATCTCTTCCCCTCCCTAACCTTTATAGTCTTTTGGGCCTGGTTCACCATCATAATGGGCACTAATTCAGCTGCCTCCACCACCGTCTCACACAGAGTTACCTCATTCTCTTCTAGGCCCTTCCCTTCCACAGGGACCAACTGCAGGGGTCCTTTTCCTATTTTCTTCCCTGACATTAACCTACCCTTTCCCGACACCGCCGTTCTAGGGGGTAGCTTTACATCTTCCTCCACCACTATTGTTATATCTTCTTCCGGTGGGCATCCCAATGGCGTTCTCTCGTCATTCACTATCAGCACAGTGGGGTTGAACTCTATCTGGGCCCTCTGGCTCCGGAGCCAATCTTCTCCCAAGACTGCCTCCGTGCACAGGTCGGGGGTTACGTAAAAATTTTGGGTGCTTCTTAATTTCCCAATCCTCACAGGGAGCCTCACCATCCCTTTTATCTTCAGTGTTCCATCTGCCTGCGTGACCTCTATGTCCGCTTCCCGTATCCTACTCTTCCGTTTCACCCGCCTGTATGCTTCCTCTCTCAGCAATGACACAGATGCTCCTGTGTCTACCAGAGCTTCCATCGCCTTACCCCCTATCTCTGCTCTACAGGATAGCTCCTTCTCTTGCGTCAGCGAAGAGAACACTTGGGCTTTCCTCTTCCTGGGTCCCCACCCTTGGGTCATCCCAGCCATAGGCGCCGGCAGCAATAAATCAGCTTCATTATTCTTATGGGGGGGAGTTCTGCGCTTTTCGCACCTGGGCGGGCCCAGCTGGACCTCTCCCAGTCTCCCGCGGCTGTTCCTAAGGATACAGCTTCTCTTCAAGTGCCCTGGTCTCCTACAAAACCAGCACTTTCTTGCCGGACAGTTCGCCGCAAAGTGGCCCACCTGACCACATGTCCAACATTTTGCTCTTTTTCTCTTCAACTGGGATAACCTCTCGTTTACTCCCGGGGGTACCTGTCCTCTACCCAAGCGGCTCGCCCGACCACTGGTCCAAGCTTTTATTTCCCTTCTTTTTAACAGGGCCGCCCTCCCTCTTAATTCCGGGGTGGCCCGCTGGCTTTTCCCTGGTCTTGTCTCTTGGGCTCGGCTTTCTTTGTTAATATCGGTGGGGCGCCTTTTCTCAGCCCGCACCACTTGGCCAGGTGTCCTCTCTTTCCACACCTGGTGCACCTGTCCTGTTCGAAGTCTGGAGGCAAACCCCACTTCGTCGGACATTCCGCCGCTCTGTGGTCCTCCTGCCCACAGGTCCAGCAGACCAGCCCGTATCTACCCGCGTGGGCTTATAAAATCCATGCCTGGTTGACCATGCCTTTCTATTGGGGTTTTCTTCCCACACCTCAGGCTGATCTACTTCTAGCTTGACCCTCCGATTCCACGCGGGGGGTCTTCCGCCTTTCCCCCTTTTTCCGACCTCTTGACTTAGTATCTGGTTCCTTCTACACCTTTTCACCTTTTCCCATACGCCCTGGCTCTCCTTGGCCAGCTCTATTGCTGCCGATAATCTCACCGGCCCCTCTTTCAGCACGTCGTGACGAACACGCTCGTCACTTAGGGCCTCCACATGCAGGTCTGCTAACTGGGCCTGCATGACCGCATTGTCTCTAACCACTTCTGGGAAGACCAATGATGACAGCTTCCCCGCTCGGGCCCCCAATTCTCCAGAGGTTTCGTCCCGCAGCTGTGTCAGCTTTAAGAGGGCCCTCATAGCCTCTATAGCCGTGCCCTCGTCGGTGAATTCCTTGGTCAATAGTCCCTTTAATCTTTCCCAAGACAAGTGGGGTTGACTCTCCAAGAGCTCCTTCATAAACTCAGAGGCTTTCTCCTTTGTGGCATCATATGCCAGATACAGGGTCTCCTGATCTGTGAGTTCATATATAATTCGGCTCTTCTCCAGGATTGACAGCCAGTTTTTGAAATCTTTCCCACTGCCGTCAAATGCTGGGGCCCTTGGTCCACCCAACAACTTTCTCAGGTCAGCTGACAACCCTTGTCTAACCCCCTCTTCATCCACCACTGCTCTATCTGAATCATAGTCCGACATATTTAAAGAGAAAGACAATCTACGCAGCAACAATTGAGGTTGGGAAATCAAGCAAAGTGTCCTACCTTACAGACGATTCTGTTCTCGTTCCTCTCGGTCCCGGGTCGTTTTGAGTCCTATTCGAAATTTCTCAGCAACAGCGGTCGATCCAGGATCCTGTCCTGCTGTCACGGTACTTATTGTGGCAGTGGCTTTTCCAGGGTCCTATCCTGTAGTCACGGCACCAGTTGTGGCGTCGTCCCCTGGTCGCAGCGCCAACCGTGACGTTCTATCCTAGTCTACCACTGCACCAACTGTGACGTCCCTAAACAGCACCAATTGTGACGTCCTCGCCGCGGCCCCAGACGTTCGCTCCTCGCTGCTCCGTTCGGTTGTCGCTGCTCCAAATGTGACGTTCTAACCTTTTGGTGATTCGGGTGGGAATCCGGTTAGATTTGATATCAGCCTCGTCGTTCCCAACTAGCTTCCAACGCCTGGTTACCAAGGTAACTGCACTGATCCCCCAGTCCGCCTACCCACGTTGTGAATTGATCTTAGGCAGACGAGATCAAACAGTGGTTGGGGCCATACTTCAAACCGAGTTCAACGGGGGTGATACCACAGAAATATGCATAAAAGACAATAAAATAAAAACTCAAAACTTCAAAGTATCAAAGAAAAAGGTAACAAACTTTATGTCTAGTTGTTCGATACATAGGACTGCATCTATCTCCCGACCCGTTCTATAGATTGTGACACGTCGTTTTCCGCTAGGCAAGTTTTAACACTTCAAGTTGCCTGCTCTCTAAGAAACTGGTGTTTCGGTGGGTCTTTGGACGAAAGTCAAAAAAAAAAAAAACTTATTTCGGTGATCTGGATCTAAGTCGCTCTTCAAAATAATTGTTCTTGGGTTGAAGAGGGTCTGGAATGTGCGTGAATCTTGGTCAGCTATCTGCGAGGCTTGCTTCAACTGAAGACTGACTCTGGGAACTGCTGGAACTCAACTCTGCTCGTTGTGGCTTCGTTTATATGGGCGCCGACCAAAACCGGGGTGAGTTTGTCGGCGCCGGGGGGTTCCTCGATAATTCTAAATACATATCCACCTCTCTGGTTAGGAATTCCCACCTTTTTCCATTTTTGGGAACCTTTTCTCACTCCCACCTTCTCATCATACTTCAGAGGGGCGTGAACTGCCCTCCCCACATCTTCGTAGCAGCCTCTCTTACTCATCCTCCAGATGGGCTGCAACATTCTCCCTCGTGCGTCACGTGATCACCACTCGACCAATGATGTCTCAGTCCGGCGTGGACGAATCCGCAGCTTTGTTTCAGGAAGAAAAAATATCTTGCTTAACTAAAAAAAAATTATCTCTTCTCTTTCCTTTTTCTTCCTCTTAATCGCCGTTATCATTTCTCTGGCCGCGAACGGGACAATATGACAATGGCGGTCATAACTCTTGTTCTACACGTGGTTTACGTCAGGTATTTTATCGCTAATTATCAGAATGTGTGGTCTTCCTACACGGTCTCAAAAAGAAACATCTCCAAAGTTTCAGTCAGTCTGTCGCATCGAAGAAAGAAAAAAAAAAACACTTCTAGGTTCCCATTCATTTTCCTTCGGTACATATTTCTGATAACATAATTTTATTATCGCAGGCCAAGGATGTTCCGTCGAAGGAAAATCGGTCAACGGACACTCGTAGGTGGTCCTTAATTTTTCATATCTGTCCAAAGTCCCTTTAGTTGCCTGTTTTTCGTCACTTATCGAAATAACATTTTCATTTGAATTTTTTTTTCTTTGGCCAGCCGGTCTGTAGTTGATAATAAGATGTCTTCCCGTACCAATAGTTTGTTTTCATATCCTTAGATAACACAGCCGATGCCAAAACATATCTGATTCTTTCTTTCTTTCCCTTTCTTTTTACTCAGAATTTCCCTGTCATCGTAATGACACTCTTTCGCCATTTGTTACTTATCAAAATATCCTTTTATCCATTGTCTCTTAGCCGTGTGTGTGTTCTTGCTTATCAGCCACGATTCGGTCCTTAGCCTCTCCGTTTCCTCTTTTCTTTCTTTTCCCTTTCTGCCTCGTTAAATGGTGCCACATAAGCCTATAAATACTTACAGTTTAAATTAATTTTCTTGGTCGTTATTTAACATTTGCAAACATAAACCTAGGAATTACACGTTACCATTCAGTTAAATATTGCATCACATTTAATGTTTTAATAATTTCACATCTCTTTTTATTAATCAGTGTATAGATGGCGACATGTCAAGGATATCGCAGCAAAAATGACCCCTTGGAAGGTACGTTAAGCCTTGGAAATACACTTCGTTGTGGTAATTAAGCTTCTTCCTCCATAAACAATTGTAGAGGTTGAAATTAACCTGACCGCAGCTACTGACAGATATTTTACTCAGTTCATTAGATTTCAACGTAAAGGAAGCATAGTTTGTGGGAAGAAATATCATTGAGTAGGCATAGGAGTAGCATCAAATAAAGACTTTGTCACTGTGGAAATTCTAACCTTTGGAAAAGACAAAATGCTTATAAATAGCCAAAAAAGAAAAAAAAACAAAGAAACAAAAAACAAAGAAACAAAAAAAAATAATACAAAGAAACAAAAAAAAACAAAAAAAAAACAAAAAAAACAGATTAAATGACAATACGAAGGTATTCACTGAGTTTCTTTGTTGCTTATTGCTTTCTTTTCGCATACTTTTGTCTGTATTTTGTCTTTCTCTTGCTTTTCCAATGTACTTTCACAAGATTTCTGATATTTTTCTTTTATCTCTCCAAATCGTTTTTACGTAACACTTTGTCTTTTGTTATATTTATGCGTTATTTTTGTAAGATCTTTTTCCTCGAAAGCTTGTTGTAGGTTACTTGTGTTCAAGACTTTTTCTAGAGTCATATTTTTACCCTTTATTTTTTTGCCTATTCGGCTTAAAGTTTCATCTGCGACATTGTAGATACATTTTTAACCATTTTTTAGCATTAACCTAACGGCAGTTGAAAGCATTTACGATATTCTTTTTCTTTGTTCTTGCTTCCCGGTGAAACCTCTTCATGTAAAATGGCACATACTTTCTCGTGTTTTTCTCTCCTATTCTTTTCTCCATTTTCTTTTACCTGACATCTTCTTTTAACATCGCATTTTATGTGTTTTGAGATTTGTGTCACTTTATATATTATAGTGTAAATTTCCAGTCTCCTTCTAAATGGCTGCAAGCTGTTCCCATGACACACTAGATAATTTTTACAGTGTTGTGAGAGTGTTCTGATTTTTCCGACCTTGCATATATTGCATGTTCCAATCTTTGTTGTTATTATAACAATGTTTCGTCTGTTTGTACTCTCCAGTTTTATTCACGTGTCTGTCGCTCCGAGTGACATTTCGAACTGAAAACTTTATTCATTCTACTGCGGTGAATTACTCTTGTCCTGCTGTCTACATCTACGACTATCTTGGTTATTAATATATTTTATTACTACTCAGTTACTTCCTTTTATTGGAGCTGAGTCTTTAGTATGCCGCCCTGTGATTGAATACATAATTACCATGTCACAAATATGCAAACCAACATTTAATACGCTACCCCTGGCCCTAGTAGTACATACAAATGTGAAGTGGGTCCAACAATGAATGAACAGTAATGGGATAGAATAACACCGGATATCCTTAGACACGAACAGAAGAACGACAACAATCTCTCACGGGGATTAAGTAAAATTTTCATTTTAACATTTTCATAATGATATCCAGACTGACAGCTTTGAAAAGGCAGGAGAAAAATCATGTGAATCGTTTTTAATCATGGCAAAGACAAACAGAATGGTATTAGACCGGCTTTAAATAATGCAAATAATGATAATAATATTTGTGAACGTAATGATTAGGATTGTAGTCTGTGTTGAATCTTTTTTTAATATATTTTTCTAGTTTTAGGTACGTTTGAGAAAATATGTACCAGTGGACTGAATCTTAACTCCTAAAATAAAATATGCAGAACTTTTTTCGGAATTGGTGTTATTTGTATTTATAGATTTTCTGATTTTAGGTGACGTGTTTTTAAATTACTGCAATTAACAACAGGACTTATTTAATTTTTTTATAGTATTCGTCGCTGGGATAGACTATTTTATGAATATAATTTTATGCCATCATGGCAACAGTCTGTTATGTGCCATACGCAATATACATTTATGCGATCATATCTATTTCGAGTCATGACTATGTAGAAGGTTTTTTTTCCGCATTAGGCTGCGTTTCTTTCTGCTGTAGTGGATTCAATTCCTTCTGCTATTCAATCCATACGTGGAGAGAAAGGATGGATTAATAATTTTGCCATTGGTATTTGCCCGAATACGTGTGGAATTCAAAATCAGCTCTCTGAATTCTCATTTCCATTACACCACAAGTCACATCGAAAGTCATGTGTTCATAATTATAAGTGATCATTATATATTATGCTATAACATTTTGGGGGACATATAGTTTCCTCTTACAATGTCCACGGTTTGAATAAAGCATAATTCTCTTAGCCGATTCTTTACGCTAGATTTATAGGGTACTCTGTTATTTAATATATATGGGGTGATGATATGTATTAATGCCTTTTCCAAGGACATATTGCGAAGAGATATTGTTGCGTGTATTCTGTCTTATTGCATTTAAGGTTTATTTCTTTCTTCTCGCTTTCGTTCACTCCTTTTTTGCATGAGTTCTTGTAGTTTCTTTTCTGTATTTGGCATATCAACATTATCATTTGTATATCTTATGCTGTGATATTGTGATATTGCCAAAAATAAATCATGCTAGGACTTCTAATTCTCTCTGAATCACATTATTTGATGGGTTTAATATATCCGTTTTGTAGACACATCCATGTCTCACAATCTCTTCTATTTGGGTATATACATTTTCCATCTGTATGTAGGCAGTTTGCTTCCATTATAGTTTCTGGATTATCCTAATATCCTTTTTTGTGATACAATGTGAATATAAGTTAATTGCCTTATTTCTAAGTTATTTTCGTTATATATACGCGGAAATAGTTTGTGTTTACTATGCGATCATTTCATGTAGAGAATCTCAGGATTCCGTTTCTTAATTCATGATATAGAATCTTGTAAATATATATAGGTATAGGGTTAGGTAAATGAGATAACTAGATATTAGCGACCGTGTGCTGGAGTGCATATGCTGGCAAGCAAATAAATAATTACCAAATTTAGTCAAGAAGTTTAGACATAACAGTGCTCAATGTGATAAGACAGAGCTAAGAAATACATGTTGATATATACACATACAGCTATGTTTGATGTGCGACTCGAGTTTCTTTGGTTACCCAAGTTATCGGGCAAGAGATATAAATTATTGTTTATTAAAAAGAAAAGAATACAGATGCTCATGGGTTGTGGGGTGATTCATAGTTCAAAATTGAAACAGAACAAAAAAGAACTAAAGCAATGCCAAGATTAAGTGCAGGAAATGAGGTGTAGGCATAAGTGAGTAATATAAAAAAGAGAAAAAAAGGGAAATTGAAGTACGCTTAAAATGTAAAATTCGAACGTTGGACGCTGTTCGTATAACACATGTGACTGATTCGAGGGAAATATTCGGTGTGTGACCCCAAGTAAAAAGGGATGAAAAACTAAAATTTTAAATTAAATATAGAATGAAAGTGGGTTATTCAGGATGACAATATTTTATGTTAAACAATTACCTGTGACTCCAAATATGCATAAGTTCATTCCGTTTATTTAGTAGATTTGGATTATTAATATTTTTAGGGTGAATAATTTTTTGCGTAAACGTAGATTGCACCTGTTCCTCCTGCGTAGAAATGGATTGATTTTATCGACCATTTCCCAATTCACTGCGGATGTGTAGCGATCTGTTTTGGTACCCCAATAAAACATAGAGAGTGCTGTAGCATTTGCGTATTTCATGTTGTTAAGGGTCATTTTAGGATCATAAAAAAATTTGTTTCCCTATTATTAGATGTTGACCCGAAATAAAATTTAATTTGGTCATTATGCTTTATGCTGGCCTTATAAATAACTCCTTTATACATACATTTGCCATTCAAAGGACAGGTGCTCTCTTTTCGGCAGTTGCATTCTTGATCACCGTAGCTACACGTGTAATTATTTTTGCTTAGGTATTTATTAAGTGTTACGCTAATATGTTTGGCTATATATTGGTCTAGGTTTCTAGTACAGCATTAACTAACCTTAATGTTATCAGTGTTAAAGTTTTTTTGAGAAAAGGGTTATGGTTAAAGTATTTGTGTACTAAATTAAGGACATTTGTGCCGATGTTGGTTCTGACGTTACTATTGAAAGGTTGGTTAAACCAAATTATGTTGCGTTTTCTATTCTTAAGTTTATTGCTGGTATTCGCGTTTACTTGTTTGGATCGTACTCTGTTTTAATATTGTACTTACTTTTCTTTAGGGAATCGACATATTTGGTTTTGAATTTGTCAAAGATGTATTTATTCGTGGATTTAGTAGAGAGTCTATGTTGGACTCTGTGCTCTCACTTTGAAAAGTAAACCTTGTTGTATGCCGACTTGTGTAACCAACGAAACTCGAGTCGTACATCAACCGTAAGTGTATATATATATATATATATATATATATATATATTCATACACGTTTCATTAAATAATATAGACGAAAAAAGATATTGCCTAAATACACACAATATATATATATATATATATATATATATATATATATATATATATATATATATATATATATAGGGTGCCCCTAAATTCGAAAGAAGACAGAATTGGCTTCTTTTTTCTTGGGTCTGCTAAAATAGAAAGTGTAGTCTGTGAAAATAAATGAAAATCATAGATGTAAACAAACTTGACCGAACACATAAAAAGGGAATGTGTTAAAGTTGATGCCAATTTGGAGTTATTGCGTCAATCTCACGTGAGTCTTGCAAAGCGCATTAACCCTTTGCATAACAAATGAAGAAAACCCTATTGCAGTTTTTAATTTCAATATTCTAATTCAATAAAATGCTGTTGTAAATTTAATTTCGAGCAAATATTCTTATTTGATTTCTTCCTATATATATATATATATATATATATATATATATATATATATATATATATATATATATATATGTCTGTGTGTACGTGTGTGTGTGTAGATATATGAGAAGATACCAAACAATTAAATTGTGAAAATATTGAGAAATGTGAAAAATCAAATTTCTATCATAATGAAAAAAACAACACTGAAACAATGCTCTTTTCTAAAACAGATACTTTGAGTTTCATTTTAAATATAGCCGCACTTAAATTTAAGATGATGTATCCATATTGGTATATGCTCTATCAGCATATACCAATATAGATACAATCATTAAAATGTCCCTCTCCGAATATAAACAATAATGAAACTCTTCAGTAGAAAATTAAGAGAATTATTTAAAAAATTAAAGGGATAATAAACACTGAGACATAACTTTATAATATATCTTACTTTCTTCCTGAATTCAGTAAAATAATCATCAATTTTATGAAGAAAATCTGAAAACAGAAATGCCCTATGGAAAGAAAAAGGTAGCTCTCAAGACGTACACACATGCAGAAGCAGCTCAGTTGTATTTTGTATAGTGAAAATGTTAATAAGGATTATATTATCTGGGCTCTTCTCTTTCATAAAAGACAACTCCTCATAAACCAGTTTGATTTTTGTTGCCGCAATGGCAAAAAAATTGGTCATATGTAGCATCAAGCAATTCCAGGAAATTGCATATTTTTCTATTTGGAAATTGTATACCTGCTTTTCAACTATTCAGAAATAGTCTTACAAACTCATAATCCATTGAATGCATTGACCTTATAGAGGAATTCTAACGCCTATCTGTCAGGACCCCGATACGGAAAAATTTGAAACCTCCTCAGAAATATTACGAGGGGGAAATTAGCGTTTCATTAGATTTAATAGTTTCCTGTACTATGACCAGTGCATTCAGAAGCATAGATCTGAAAAGATGGGAACTTATATTTTTAGCATAAAATAGGACATCCCAAACTATTCTTCCGAAAGAACACACCAATTCTGCTTTCCCTCCCGAGGACAATGATCTAAAAGGGTAGTTATGTTGATAACATATATATCCGTAGTTGCGAGAAGAATGATTTTAAAGAGAAAATCAGTATTATTGTTCCTGGAAATATGATTCAAGATAAACGTTACCAAAAACAAAACCTTTCTTACGTCAATATCACGTTCCCGTAAGACCACCGAATTTATCGTCGCTGCCAAAAAAGAAACGAACAAAATTACAATCTAAAATTAATTTCTGGCTTTCAATAACCTGCAAAATGTTGATAAGCTGTGATAAATAAAATAATCAAAAAAACTATTATCTGAAATTGGAATACATTCGTGCAATGTTACTTCCACTGAATCCATTATAAAATTTCAGGGTGGGAAAGTAGTAAATACTAAACGCTTCAAATACATGACTGTGTGCAAAAGTTATAACAGACTGAGGGCAAGATATATGGAAATATAACCTAGCATAAGCTGCATAAGAGGTAGATTAAACCAACAGTACAATCTGCATAAAGAAAAAAAAAAGAAGTATTTTCTAAACTCGAGTCATGAAAATAAATAGCATTGGCAGATCGAGACTTTTATTGAGTCTCATGAATGGTGACAAACACATTCAAAGATATCAAATATACCTGTAATATAAAATCGCTTTTATCAGATCTATGTTAAAAAGAGCTTCGAGCGAGTGAATTCAGTGAATCTTGACGAAGATTATACCTTTTAGGAACTCGGTGACAAGCACTACAGATTCAAAAACAAAGAGCTCTATGAAATAACAAAAACATATCACTTAAGTAATGTCAATAGAAGCAATAATTAAAAGGGATAGTTCATGTAGATGGAAGAGACAATAGGAACACATTTTCCACAATACCGTATTGAGCGAAAGATTTTTTATAAATTTCAATCTATAGCAGTACTGGCTAATAGTGACACCACATTATCTATCTATCTATCTATCTATCTATCTATCTATTAAACAATAAAAAAATATTAAAAATTTTAAATCTTCAGACACACTGGGTTGTAGATTAATATTCTTTCGTTTTTCTTTTATTATTATTTCATTTAGATTCCTCGACTAGTTTCGGCCAAAATGGCCATCATCGGGAGGAGAAATATTTCTGCTTGCTGGTAGCAGTGAACTACAGAAATGAATGTCTTGATGGAGAAAATGAACTTTTGTCTGTAGTTTTCATTTGTTTTTTTATTTTTTTATCTTTTTAACATGAATCTTTTAACATTCCTTGTGTTGGTCAAACAGTCTCTTTTAAGTTGTTATTTGAGATAAGAGCTGGATGGATGTATGCTTCTCTGAATTCCGGTGGTCAGTTTGACAGTTTTATTGGTCCTGGAGAGAGGATGTGTCTCTGTTAAGTGTTTGTGTGTGTGTTATTTGGTAGTGAGTGAGTATGGTATGTGTAAGCGTGTGTATTGCTGTGGGTGGGTGTTATCATTTGGCTCATTAAGGAGTGAGTGAGTATGATGTGTGTAAGTGCGTATATTCGTGTGGGTGTGTGTATAAGTGTGAGGCCTCCACACCTCCGTAAGCATCTTGTGTGGGTGAGAAATGTGGGTAGGTTTTGATTTGTTGAGTTATATATTAGTCCTATCTATATTGTTAAATTTATGGTTTAGCCCGGCTGGATATTGTGTTTTTAGAGGTTGTATCCACTTATTTTCATTGGACTTTAAAATCTTTCTAATGTTATCTGCTCCGAACTTTTCTCTCTCTCTCTCTCTCTCTCTCTCTCTCTCTCTCTCTATATATATATATATATATATATATATATATATATATATATATATATATCAGATTAGTGGAGTATATGGAACATAATTATACCATATAGTAATTTTATATACGTAACTTATATGTGGCACAAGGCTAAAAGTATGTGGAAGACAGTGAGGATAAAAATAATTGTTCTAGCAAGACAAGTTTGTGAACCATTACACAGCGTCAAGGTGCCCGTCTTTAGGAATGACTAGTTTTCAGCTTCTTGATTCTTGTGCAGTTGTTTATATCGACCCAGTAGAATAACATCATGAAACTGAATAGATAGAAAAGAATTATGAAATAAATAAAATGAAATCAATATATATATAGAGGATATGTGCCTGATATATATATATATATATATATATATATATATATATATATATAGAGAGAGAGAGAGAGAGAGAGAATAGAGAGAAGGAAGGAAGTAGGTGAGAAGTAATTGAGATATCTAGAAAGAAATAGAAAGAAAAAATGTGTCTACTTGACAGAAGGTATGCCTATAAAGTGGATATGCTTGTCGAGGCATATGCTTTATGCATGCAATCGTGAGACAGATATAAAATGGCATGATCCATGAAATAGAACATAAAACGGAACAGTAGTATTAGGGGAAAACCGAAATGTTCATGTTCGCAAGTCAAGGAGCATACATACTTGTGACACAACAATTAGCAGTTAAACTAAATTGTGTTTCCTGTCACCCGCTCGTTCTTAGGCAAGATAGTAAAGTTAACATGCAGAACAATTTCTTTCGTTCGAACATGCACATATTTAGAATTAGTTTAAGAATAAATGACACAGAAGAAAGAGCTCAACCAAAACTTTATATGTCAACTCTTTTATTTTACAGCCGGATCAGATGTCAATGATAAAACCTAGTTCAGATTTTGTTAGAAATTCTTTCAAAGCGATTCACATTTGACCACACAAATTCACACACCTAGTGACGCAGGCACGCAAACACACACTGACACAAACACACGCATACACACACACATACACACATATATATGTATATATAGATACTTATATATGCACATGTGGTTTTATAAATCAAATTTACTTTCACTTTCTTCGTTTATGAGCAAACAATTTAACAACACGCACATCTATCTATCTATCTATCTATCTATCTGTATATATATATATATATATATATATATATATATATATATATATATATATATATATGTATATATGTGTATGTGTGTGTGTGGTTAAGCAAAAACACTTTTTTAAAGTAAATGTTACTACATGATGAGTGAAAACTTTTGAACCAATAATACACACACATACACACGCACGTACGTACGTCCCCGACACACACACACACACACACATACATATATATACACACATATATATATATATATATATATATATATATATATATATATATATATATATATATATATACACGTACCCAGGTATTCTCGAGAAAGCGAGTGTCATCCCCTGTTCCCATTCTCATATCCTTTCTTTGGTTATCCGAAAGTAACAATTTAAAGTAATTATCAATGAAAAGGCTTTTATGCCTTCCCAGATGATTTTGGGAGGAAATTGTAAACCGACTTACGTAATAACAGACAAATCTTTATCCGAAAGGAACAATTCGAAGAAAGCAGCCCGGAAAAGGCCTTTCGTGCATTCACAGAGAATACAGCCCTTAGGAGGGCTTGTGATAAAATAAATTTACAATAGATGTACAAATAGATTGACATATAATGTTACAATAGACCTGCAAATAGATTTATATATAGATTTATAAATAGGATACCATAGAGCAAAATATTTCCAGCATTGACAATTAGTACAGCTAAATCATAATCACGTGACGATTGAGTGTTTCTTATCAAGTTTGCAGAGCCTCCTGATGAACAAAATTTTGTCTATCCGTTTGTGATATAAATACCCAAATGATAGGGATTGCCGCCTCTTGAACGCCCCACATGAAATTGCCTACGGAAGAAAACCGGTTCTGCAAGGTTAAGGCCTACCACATCCAATGACTACCTCTGATTTTTGTTCATGATTATTGCAAAACTCATTTTCACCTGGAATTGCTTAAACTAGAAGGCATAGCCGTGAGATTAAGTGAAATTTTATGAATAAATACAGAATCACAACTTGCTTTTCCAGTCAAAATTGTCGTCTCAGACTGGTGGTATCATCCTAATTTTAAGTCGGGCGCCATTGCAAGACTTCGGTGGATGCAGGTTTCTTAAAAGCATCAATGGTGCTAAAATCTTGCGGGGAAAATTGTGATCTTGGATGCCTGTTTTTGTTAGGCTATTCAGAAATTCAACTTGATAATTCACAGATTCATTAACCTTTAGTACAACGTTAATTGAATTGTAGCTGCTGATGCCCACATGTTCGAGATGTTTGATATTCTAATCATCAACTGCTACCCCCTTTGGTCTAAAATGGCACGGGCTCTCAGCTACTTGTAGCCTGTAAACTGATTCCTTAGCTTAGGTATCACACTAGCCATTAGTTTCTTTAAATCAGATGCCATATATCCAAAAAGCAAACTGACCTGGTCATCGCACTCACCAACCAATGTGTTATTATCCAATAGATGCTTAGAAAAATTACAAGCTTCCTCATCACCATTGAGCTGCACTCTCATTTTGGCTTTGATCTCGGCTTTTTACGCCGCTTCACTGGTTGGATGATTTATATTGGTGTTTACCCCGTCACTTCTTGTTTCTTTCGGAATCACTGGAAGGTTTTTGTCTAAAATCGACCGGTTTCAAGATTTTGGCTCTTCCAATGAGCCATGGGTTGTGTGTAAGACCTTGAAGTGCCGTGTCATGAGACTAGAAGGAATCCCTATGGCTCATCCCAGATGATCAGTTTGCCTCATCCCAGATGATCAGTTTCCGATCATTGAAGATTTGTGCTTTTATAGAACCACGACGGATGTTGCAGGTTGCCTTCTATTTCTTGGACAGATTCAAAGCGTTTTTGAAGCCCGGATGAACTGTACGGCCACCATTTAGCAGGGTTAAAGATATTACATTTGATGCCACTGCTAGAGCAATGTCTTTCATTTGGCGCAGTTTAGCCTGAAGTTGGTTGATGATGCGTGTCTTGTTAGATTCACCTCGGGCATAGAGGCAGAATAGATCTCCTCTGTTACCTTCAGTGCTCGAAATAATCGTATTGTAAACACCTAGTTGGTTCATTATCATCTGATTTTTGCCATAAGCTATATACGCCGCCATTTTCCCGGTGTCAGCTGATCTCTCACATGTAATCAATTGCGGGATTTTTAGATGCGTACTCAGATTTGGGTAGGCCAAATGTAGCAATTCTTTGACGTGTCCAGGTCATCTAATGCCTCAATGTAAATGGCATCATTGAACGTGACATTTTTCATTGATGTTTGCCTTTGAAACCTTCGTATGATATCATCTGTTCAAAGCTTGAGAAGTTTTCCCAATCCACGTTTCATCAACATGAGAAAAGTAGCTGAGTTTGTGGTCTGCTTACTGCTGATTCCTCCATTGTCGGGTCCCACTGGATATAGTCCACTGTTGGATGACGCACGTGGAATCCGAAGCCCAGGAAACGCCACGTTGCCTTGTTAGAGAAAATATATCTCCCCAATAGGAAATTTCGCTAATTCGCCGAAAACAGCATACCTTGATAAATAAAAAAAATGCCCTCTAAGTTGTTATGCTATTATTAAAAGGAAAGGCGGAAGTATTTTTGATTATTTTATTAAATTTTATCATCCTTTTTAGAACATTCGAAATTATGATTAAAATATTGGGTTCTTTTGCATCATCGGAGTACCATTAAAATATGTCTTAACTGCGGTGACTTGTTTTGGCTGTGTTAACTGACAGTCAAATCGATGTATTCACAATTTGGTCATCAAAAGTTATCGAACGGAAGACCTTAAATGATATAATTTTTCGAATCTTAAGAGAAATAATTTAACTGCAGAGCAATTATCAAAAATTCATAAATACTTTCATCAATCTTATATTTTATTGATTTTTTTTCTCTTTTTAGGTACTTCAGCTTTATAGTTTTACGTTTGAAGATTTTTAGAAAAAGAAAATTAAAAGCACTAACAATGAAATAAATTTAAAATTAAATAACTAAGAGTGAGATAAAATTTCATAAGAGAGGTATCTCATTTTTACATATATCTATTATGGAATTTTATGATATTATTTTTATTTATTATTAATTTTTATATTTCAGTTATGAAAAAAATTCACAACAGAAATAATATAAAAAATAGTAATTAATATAATACCATAAAATTTCAGAAGATGGGGACGTTAAAATTATAGGTACCTTTCTCATTTTATGAAATATAATTTTTTAATGTGTTAATATTTAAATTTTCCTTATTTTTAATATTGTTTCCGTCTCTAGAGTTGAAACTAAATTAGAAAATAATTAATAATTGCAGTATTTTTTTCATTGAAAATCAATAAATTAATTATATTTAAAAAATATAAAATAAAATATTTATTTTAATAGGAGGTAACAAAATAAAACTTATGAAAATCCGAGGATGATAGTCAAAGTTAGTCAGAGAATTCAATAGATGACATCAGTACGAAAACTCACATTTATTTCAGCCTGTTACAGTCAAAAGAAACAAATCTTAAAACACGTGACATTAAGGTCAATCATCCATTTATGTGGCCAAAAGAATTTATGCAGACTGAAAAATAGTATAAAATTCATTTTTTTTTTTTTTTGAATGTGTGTCTCATATTGAAATAAGCTTTCAAATTTATGATCTCTAAAGACAGATCTAATTAATAACAAGAGTCCTTAAAGTGCTCGGATTGAAATTCAATTTTAAAACATTTAATAACTTTATCATATTTTCTATTTAAATTTGAAAAAGAAAAACATTTCTTGTAAAAATTCATTCTTCCTCCGAAAAATATTTTGGTATTAGAAAATATTGTCCTTAATAAGTATTATTTATAAATGCCATTAAAAGCTTTTCTAAAACGATAATGTCTTAGTCTTATATGTTGCTACAATTTAGAGCTGAATTTTAGTTAACTGTGTGATTCGCTTTTACAAAAAAATCCATGAATTATATTCTTCAAAGTCTTCTGCTTTTAACTAATATAATCAATAATAGCATGTCATTGAATTTCTCGAGTTTTCATAAAACTATCTAAGTGGAGGGGTAAAAGCTTTAAGAAAATATTTTTACCATGACTTTTCAAAAAGTTCATGACTAAAATAATTTCATTCATATGTAAATAAGTCCTGAAAGTAGTATTTGATTTTTGTAAAACTTAACAAATCAATATTTTTCATTTGAAAAAAAAGGCACTAAAAAACTAATAGAAAATATTATGTAGGCCGCCGAAGTAAGAAAAAAATTGTTACCAAAGTTTTGAACGTGCTAGAAAGGATGAAAAAAAATAATAAAATAATCAAAAATACTTGCTTTTTCCTCTTAATAATAACAAACATTTTGACGATAAAACTTAGTTTTTATTAAGTTTGAATTTTTTTTTCATCATACTATGCTGTTCTTTCGGCGAATTAATGGAGATAAATTTCAATATTGAATGGGGTGAAAAGTTTTGAAAAGCAATTCTTTAGTAAATGTTTGATTAGAAATTATGTGTTAAACAAAGATTTTATTTAGAAAATAATCTGCGATTCGTTCAAAAGTTGTCCCCCTACATTTTCAAATCGAAGAAAGAACGATATCTGTCTGGAATTCTAAACTTTATCAGAGTTACTATGGTTTTTTAACACTTGTGTAGTTTAATATTTCTAAAAGTTTGTGAGTGCAATTTTCTCCCTTGCTTAAACACAGTAAAATTCCCAGCGGTGAGCTGCTCAAGGCATCCTAGTGGTCCCATTTTAGATTTTCTTTTGTAAAAACAAAATTAACCTAGTAACAATTTTGATATTGCCATGTATGCACAATTTCATCAATATTGGTTCATGGGTTTACGCAGAAACTTGATTCAGACAAGTAGACAGAAATTGCCATTTATATAAATAGATTGGTTATTTCGAAGTAGGAGCCTTATTTTAAATTTGTGGCACCCGAAAATGAAGAAGAAGACTATAAGATACTTGTTATTGAAGATGTACATCGGTAAAATGAAGATAGTAACTGTGTTAAACATCATGAGAGTGCTTTGAACAGTTCAGAAGAAAATAAACACATTTAAAATAGTTTGGAAGACCAGGGTGCGTAAAACATATAATCATTGGCGACATCATTGTTATGGAAATTTCCCAGAACAATTAAGAGAGTGCTCAAGATTTTAATAGTTTTGTTATCGTCTAATCTTTTCCGGCAACTTTCCTTCTACTGTAAAATACCAACTAAGTGTAATAAATATGATGATCTTTGAATTAGCGTTCGAAGAGTGCTGCTTATTAAAGTGATATAATGGAATATGCATACACCTGCGTTCCCCCTCACTGAAATATGATTGGCTGGTGTCCGTCATAAATACAGACGGACGTGTAGGTACGACAGTGTGTAAGTCTGTGACGACGCCCATTGGACTACGCCATTGGCTATTCTATTGGTCTACACTTATTACCTGTGAATACGTCGAGTACCAGTCGATTACTGCTACCGTGTACTACTTGGTTACCGTAGCCAAAACCACTTAGCTACTTCGAGCAAATATATCCCTCTCCGGGATAAATCATAAAGTTACATCATTGCCAATAGAGGTTTTTGTCCAATCTCTTTCCTACATATTCGCTGGGACCATAAACATAAGTTATGACAACGCATGTAGTGGAAAAAAAATAAGAACTAATTTTCCTGTATAATACTCAATTTCAGATTGAGCAATCTGAATAAAATACACATTCTACATGAATCATTACGGCAATTGTTTTTTGTTTCACATTTGGCTTAAGTCTAACAAGCCATTTTAAACAAAATTGGCTTGAATTCGAAATTTATTTACATCTTTGCCAATATTTTAATTTTTTTTTTATTGTCGGAGACAATCTTTCGACACGAAAATCCAAGCTTGTGCATAATCTAAAACAATTTTGATTCTTCTGCATCTGTATAAGCAATATAAACAGTATTGTGCTCATTCAATAATACATTATCACATTCGTATAATGTTACTTACATACGATTTTATACTTAATGTCTCGACTACATGACTTTAAGTGTACTACTCGATTGGCAACTAAAAATCCTCGTTTTACTGTTAAATGACTTAGATTCAACTGTTAGTTCTATTCTAACTGTTTTTTCTCGCAATTTTCAACCGTGGAACTGTCTTCAAATTTATTGCTTCCCTTCCTCCTACATTCTTCAAAAATTTAAATACTACATTAAATTCGCCATATTCCATCTTCTTAAACGTTGTTTATTTATTCACTTTATTCATTTTTCAATAAAACCTTCTCCCTCTCTTTTACTATCTGGAATCCCCCGGGCCTCATAGTAATATCCATTGGGTGAAATGATTAAAAAATAACCCATGTCACGGATGAAATGAATGTTATGATATTTCCCTAAAGAAAGCCTGGATATCTGCTCCACCGATCTTAGAGAATAACCGGGATTGTATTATGCAACCATTTATATAATAATATTTAATAGACAAAATAAGAATATATGATAATAACTATTGTAAAATTAACTGTTTCCATACAAGAAAGATCTGATATGCATTGTTCGAATAGATAGTGTTATTGTTGGACTAAAATGACAAGAGTATTTTTTCAAATGAAAAAACTTCGTAATGTGAAGAGATTATTTGTTACATTGTTCAAGAATGAGATTTATTATGAAATCCTCTAAGGCTTTTTTCCTGGTAGACTCTATCATAGAGCCTACCAGGAAAAAATGTTCATTCTGATTGGCATCTTGCTTTATAAAATATGAGTGTCTCTCTCAGTTCATTTAGACAGAATAATAGTAGTATGTATAAGGGTAGTAATCAAGTAAATTAAGGATATAATGTAAACCTTCCACTAGTAAAAACTAGCAAACATGCATACAGACAATTACAGATCTTTGTCATCTCCTAAGGTTTTCAATGTTACAAAATAGTTTGTAAATGTAATAATGATATAGTGATTGCTTCGGGTTTCATACTTCTACAAATCTATTCACTGTTAATATATACATGATTCTGTTTTAAATTTTACTATTTTGAACAAACATACCCATAGCACATTTCATATACGCAAAGTACCGAGTGTTTTACCGATTTAAATTGGGCGTCTGTCTTCATTGTTAAATATCTTGGAATTTCAAATCAAACGTATTTTTAAAAATCTACTTGTGTAGAATGTTTACATTCCGCTTTCCTTGATTAGGGGATATTCATGTCAGAAAAGACTCAACGGATTCATGATTGAACTAAATCCGTAATTTAGAGATTGAACTCCCAACATCCAAGAAATTAGAGATATGATTATAAAGATTAACAAAAAGTCCATTTACTACTGTAGTCTGTTCTATAGCCATGAATGTCTTAGTGACTGATAGTAGAGTGGCTTCCCTTTCCCATATTGTTATACTATCTCTAGCTAGCAGGCCCTTGAGGACAGAAAAATTGGACACCGAAATACAAAGGCACATTGAAATCAAGAAAGATGCATTCGAAAATTAAGTAACATAAGCAAACTAAAGAATATGGTAAAAGCATAGAATATTTGTCCTCTCATATGTTAGCGAATGTTGAAGAATCGCCTGAAAATTAAAAAGGTGATCACAGAAATTTCGTTTTACAGATGGATGTTCAGTACCCTATGGACTGAATATGAGAATACAGACATAGTGTTGGATATATGTATTCGGCTCTGTACAGAAACACAACCATACATTAATATTTAATATTTCTCGAATATTTTCAGTATCTGTAAGCATTTAATTCAGATGTTCGCCATTCAATTACGTTTCATAAACACGATTATTTGCGTGCCATCTGACAAATGGAAGTAATTTTCAAAGAAACGAAAGTAATCATCTGCCGCAAAATTAATACAGCCTTTTCCAATGTGCACGTCCAATTTATTTTCATTAAAGCATATACAAAAACAAAAAAAATAATAAAAAAATAATATATATGTGTGTGTGTGCATTTTTCTCCAGGATTTAGTTGCCTTAATCTTTGACTTGTCGTTTTAAGAGTTCAGCTCTCAAACGGCAGAAGAGATTACGTCATATCTTTCTCCAAGTAACGATAATCATCTTATATTCAAAAATCTTTCACAGATATCTCGATTCTCTCTCATATTCTCTTAAATTTTCACAAAAAAAAATAACGAGAATACATAGGAAGTACTTCTATTTTAAATAAAGCATATGAATTACGTGCAATACTATCGACTTCTATTAACATATTTACCTATTTATGTATGAGAAGATATTATGCGTCTTTTTATCAATTTTATAAATAAAGACGAAAATATAACTTTTCTTTAGCGATGTTTTTCCTCCTCTGATTATTAACGTAAATGTAAAGATTTCATTTTGCATCAAGTTATGTAAACAGAAGTAAAATATCGTTAGGCTTTCAAGATTTTAAAATTAAAGAACTCTCATAAATAATAATTAGGCTAACAGTAGACGATAAAATATGGATACTACTAAATGATGCAATATATTTCATAATATACCAACGTTAGTAAATGCTGTTATTTTTGTATTTTTTAAAAATTTAATTAATAATTATTACAATGATGTTACCCCTATACAGGGCCCAAGATCCACTCAAGGTAAAGGGTTACCGAATAAGAGATGGAGTTTATCGTGATATATAGGGAAGATACCGAGTGGTTCTAGCATTGAACAGGTTATGTTTGCTTTTATCTGAGATAGAATCGGTTCTACAAAGAAGCGCTTCGTGAGTAGAAGATCATCGAGTAGCACCAATGGAATAGGAAGGGAATGATGGTGAATCACTAGAATCTGCGTGGAATGGCGGGTCTTAGCCGTAATGTTTAGAACAGATGAAACTAAAGAAGGTAGTTTGAACCTGGAGATACTTTTGGATTCTGTAGAGACTGAAAAGGGAATAGTGTATCGCTCCTATCCATTAGCATTATTCCATTTTCGGCCTTATATATCACTTGTAAAGATGTTAGCGGGAAGAGTCAGGTATGACTGTAGCTGTAAATGTAGCAATATATTCTATGTATGGATTCCACTTAAGGAATGAGTAGAGGTTAACTCCCAATAGGCGCGCAATTCACATTCTCTGTTAGGTAATAATTCAGAACATGGTGGTGAAGGGACATCACTAGTTTTTGTTTGAGAAATATCGACCAGACAGATTTTATTTTAATTTCAATTGAGAAATTATTTCTTGTAATAGAAAGCATTGCACATTTTATATTTACTTATGCTCTATTTCATATACTAGTACTAGCCATGAAGATAGCATGCTTTACAAATACTATACTTTATCATATATATATATATATATATATATATATATATATATATATATATATATATATGTATGTATATATATATGATAAAGTATGGTAGATATATATACATATATGTGTGATAAATATATATATATATATGATAAAATATACTACTCATATATATATATATATATATATATATATAACAGTAACAAGTACAAATACAAGTAATACTTATTGGGGTAACATCAGTGTTAAATAAACTGATCTTCCATCTCTTGCACTTTTTGAAAGCTGTTCTGAATATGATAACGGATTCTGTTACACGATTTCCTCTGATGAAGAGCTATGACCACTGGTTATTTGGGCTTAAGACAAGGTTGGTCACTCTTCCTTTGTTGTTGCCTTTTATGCGGGATAAACATTCATTTCGAAAAAGAAACCATTCAAAAATGAGGAGGAATGTACAGTAAACACTATTCCAGAAGAATTATGAGAACGTCCTCAACAATGTAAAATCTTAAACTATCCCAGCCATCTTCATTGTATCAGTGGATGGTCCTATTAAATGTGACATCGGAAGTTTCTTTTGGTTTGGCATAATTTTTCACATTTCTATTGAGTGGTGTGAAGTATCCAAATATGATAACACTTCACCGGAACATTGGTCATGACAGGAGGTAAGAAAGTTTTAAAGTAGTAAAAAAATGTAATAAAGAAAATTTCAATAATAGCCTACAAAATTTGATATATTAGGAAAATTCTTTTGGGACTGACTGGGAAAACCAAGCCACTAGATAAATCCAAGCCTCAACCCACAAAATTTGTTGATGGAAGTTGCGGGCAAGAATTAAGGTGGCCACGTTTGGCCAAAATCAACAAGGTATAGTGACTAGAAAAAGGCAAAATACGTGAAAACAACATAAAAAAGGTACTTGAAAATGGTCTTAAAGTGAGATCAGGGACAGTGGAATTACCTTCATGACTGAAGTTATTGTCGAAATGTATCATCATCATTGCAGAGATCTTGGAGTGAGCCAAAGGATAAAAAAAAACAACTTCTGATTAAAGAGGATTGGGCCCCTAATAATTTCAGAAAGTTAAATCATGAATTGTGTCGGTTTTCATGGTGGACAAGTGTTCAAGTGCAAGATTTGCCGCTCCTTGAAAGACATCGTCATAAAAGCATTGCCTTCCCTGGTGTTTAAGCTCCAAAGAATAATAAAGGACAGGAGTTGTTTCATGTGAAACATACAGTTACCATCGCCATAAGATTACCTAGCTGCTGCAAACCGGGAGTTGATAATGAAGGATTAAATCAGACGGACCGAATGCCAAAGCAGGAGAAAGATCCTAGTGGCAATATTCGAGGTCCAATGACGTTTGCAAGGGGAGCACCTAGTGGCGTACTACGTGAATTACGGGGATATATTGGGTACTCCATTTGAAAACTTAAACGGAGGATGGAGCTTAGATATAATACGTGATCGTGAAACCTTCCCAGCCACAAACAACTGTTTGAATGTAGCGGGCCAGAAGGTGCGGGTCATTGTTACCGGTATAATACCAACTTGATGATTGCCCCAGGAATTCAGGTCTCAATCAACCAAATTTCCCCTCTAGCCGAGTCTTTTAAATTTGCCTAACCTGCAGTGGGCATATCAGCGGATGAAACCAGTGCGGTTAAACACTCGTTTAGGTGGGCTCACACTTTCCCCGAGAAAATTCTGTACGCTGCTAGAGACTATATTCAGGATCTGTTCACTCGAGAACTTGCTCTGAGACCTGCTCAGTTCGACGCCTATATGTCCGACTTTCCACACCTCGAGGTGGGAGGGCCCCATGCATACTCTGATATCTGGGAAGCGCTAATTTGGTTTGACATAATTAAACTCTTGGATTAGTTAATTTCCCTTACGAGCTGTACTTGAGGCAGTCACTCAAACTTGTTCGTTTGCTGATTCTGATCTACAGCAACTGAATGAAGCAGAAGACTATGCCTCAGCTCTGGGAATGTGATCGAATTATTACGCAAGGACAAAAAGCTTCCCTCGCTAATCTGACTGGCTCCGAGCAGAATATACTGTATAACCTTCATTTGGCACGCTTTCTCACCGATCAATTCGACAGTTAAGACGCGTTGATCAATTTACATCAGTCCAAAGCAATAGGGCTGATCTTCAGTTTTTGGAGGCTATTATTCCGGCAGCGGGTTTCAGTCTATACTTTTGCACCTGGATTCAAATCCCCCGGTGTGCTGGTAGAATTGAATGGAATAAGGTCGGAGATTTTTGCCTTGTTACGCTCCATTCCTCAAGGTTGGCCATATTGCCCTTTGCATTATTTTTTGCAATGGAATCTTTCTTTCAGAAGTTAAAGTCAAATCTGGTCCTACGCGGAATTTTATTACCTGGTGCTACCACATCAACTAGGTATTCTTCCTATTGCAACGAAGTTTCAATTCTTGTGTCGATAGTGACAAAGTCGGTCAAGATTTAAAGGGTACGCGACGGTGACAGGGGCAACATCAACATCCATGTCTGTCTGAATTGCGCTTGGACGCGTGGAGGAGAGTTTCGCTCCCCGGCTGCTCTTATAGATGGACGTTCGGGCATAACAAGATAATCGGCGTCTAGTTTGGTCCCGATATTCTTTTGGAAATAAATTAGTTGAAGGTGAAAGAGGATTTCTAGCTTTACATGGTAATCAGATAGGAACGGTTAATTCTGGGAGGAAACACGCGTAGGAACTTCCCATAACTGAGAAGTGTGTACTCGTGCGAAGAAATGGACACCCCCGTCTAAACTCAGGTGATTGCTCCTTTTATAATGGCTGTTGGATTACCAGGAAAGTCCTCTTACATGCGACGGATAGTCTCTTCTACGTCCCGGCATTGTTCCGTAAGACATTATATCGTTTTTAGGCGTCCATTCAATATTGTCTGACAGGCGAGCTCGGTCTAATGAAGCAGAAGACTCTCACCATATGGCCCCGGCAACCGGGTTAAAATAACTCACTGTCGACGAAGCATCTCCCAGCTCGCTGGTGTTGTGAAGAGTTCACTTAGTCGGCAAGAGCCTTTGTTCCGCGAGATTTTGTTCCGTAAGTCCGTTGTGCAAGTTTATTGAAGACATCATAGGCTGTTTAATGCGCAGAAAGTCCCTCCAACAGAATTTGTTAGAAGGCGAGTCTTGCACGTCGTTGCCGAATGAAAGAAGCTGACTTAGAATTGCATTAGGATATTCTTCATTCTCTCTGGTACATTGGCATAGTTAGGTATGATTTGCCCTTCGTTTTTAAGACATCTAACTTAGCTACGGATGTATGCTCATCGGCATATATTATGTTTGTCCTCTCTTTCTTTAGTTTGATATCCCTTCTTCTCCCCCAGTTAGTTGACAGAGATGCCAGTTCTCTGGTGGATGCGTGAAGCCTTTCGAATTTTGTGTTGGCTTTTTGTATTTTTTGGTGTCTGGATAAGTGTATGTTTGAGTGGGTATTTGGCTGACTGATTGCTTTTCAATCATTTTCGCCTTCTATTAAATTCGTCCAGTTAAATATGTTTCTGCTACAAGCTAGCATTTCCGTATTACGAACATGATTTTTTACTGTTTCTTCTATATAAATACCATACATTGTCTAGATTATCGTTTGTTATTACCCCACCACACTGACAAATTGTACATATGAAGTCTTTATTTTTTTTTAAAGGAATTTAATCCCATGCAAGACGGGAGTGCCACTAGTACGCAAGGGGTTACAGACGATTGGGAACAAGAGTAAGGAGGCGTTTTTGAGGAAAGGATACAGAGATGGTCGGGAAAGAAGCTCAGGGTGTCAGATATCGATTGACATTACAGTAGAATATTTTAAGATTATGGTCGTCGAGATTTGGAGATCCTGTATTCTACAAAATACACCTGAGAGAAGGAAAATTAAACCAACGGTGGGAATCCTATTACAGAACAGTGAAACAAATGGGGCCTGCGTAATTCACTATCGGGAAGAGTTAAAAGAGATCATGCTAATGATTTAGAACTAGCGGGGGTTGATGGTTTGGAAGGTCTTGAACTGAAAAATAAAAGAAAGATGATAAGGAGAGTAAAGTAATTGTCATAGAGCCAGAGGAAATGGAATGATTCATAAAAATGAAGAAAGATGGAATCTGAGTAGCTAATTATGTATTGAGAGATCGGAAGGGACAGAAAGGCTTCCAGGAGATTAGCCATAGAATGAAGAAAACAATAACCGTAGCCCTGATTTAGAAGTTATGGAAGAAGAATCATAGATTGTGATGATGATGAGGAATACTTCTCTCCGAGGTCCAGAAACAGTTAAAGGAGAAGAAAAAGCTTTGAGGTTGAGTGAGATTTACCCATCAAGCAAAGATTAGGTGGAGGTGTGGCGAACTGAATCCCAATAAGGGGAAATAAGTGAGAAGAATGGGGAGGGTGGATTCAGTGTCACATGTCATTATGGGAAAGTGAACGCCTGTGAGCGTGGCGACATTGGGTCATGTAAAATAACTTATGCAAAAATATGACAGAAGCTGTTTGGTTGGTGAGGACAGAGGTGTGCTTAGGGGCACGTCATGATGGACAGAAACACTTAATTAGAAGAGCTGTGGTCGGTGTGCACAATGGTCTGTGTATGTCCAACGGTGGTATCAGTGAGATCTGACCTTTTGGGCGAAAGCGCCGCACACCTATCTGAAACCAAATGGTGGAAGTTGATTAACCACACAAATAAGTTGAAATTAAAAAAAAAATAGAAGATAATAAATAATGGTAATATACTAAATAAATACGTCTGTATACACACACTAAATTGTCGGTAGAATAAAGCAAGGAAATCTTGCAGTATTGGCTGGGACGATAAGACTGATACTACTGATAATGATGTTAGCGGTAAGAGTTTTGAAGCATAGCGAAATTATGAATTTCAGAAAGAAGATTGAAGTGACAATGGCAAGATCAAAATGCTTAGTCATTTTCGTGAAAGATTTGAACCCATACGAATTACTTTTGGATAAAATGGAAGGTGAACTCATTAAGCTGAGTGCAGCCATAATAAAAGTAGCGCAAACGTATACCAGAGAACAGTAAATCAGATTAATGTACCCTCTGGGTCCGGAAGAGCCCATAATTGAGTCCCAGTGTAAGGATATGAAAAATTATTTCAAGGGAATTAAATTGCTACTGATAAGCGGGAAAAGATCAATAGTTCCCATATGTTGGGAAGGCTTTAAGCGTTCTGTTCGGAACATTGTCTGAAGAAGGTGTTAAGATCATAAGGGAAAAGACAGAAGGAGTGGCGAAGAATAAGAAAACTTTAGCAAACAGGTTGTATTCTTCAAGCATCAGTTCAGAATAAAGATCAGATCTGATATAATGCGTTTGATGTCGACGGTTTCTGAGAAAGATGGTTCACTATGGTTCATGTGAATGGGGATAGCCTTAATTTTCTCTTTTAAGTCCACTTAATACAACAGGAAGGTTTCCATGGAACCCTTCCATGGTTAAGATAGACACTATATGTTCTGTTAGTTAATCTGATTAAGCGTTGTTCCAGACCTGTTCCTAGCTTTCTTGTTTGATATGAATCATGTTGATATTCCCAACAACAGTTTTTTTTTGTCCCTCGTCGCATTTTTACATTTCCGTTGAGTAACCTTTGATCCCGTCATTCAAACTCATTAATGATTGTCTTCCTTCATTCTGTTTATCGGTAGAATACAGTGTCCGCCCTTATTCTTTTCAGGAGTGGACGAGCATTTGTTATGCTTATTTTCCCTTTCGTTATATTTTTAGTTCGTTTTCTGCTTTCACTTCCTCCACATCATTTCAAGATTCATGGAATATTTACGGATATTTCTAATTTCATCAAATTTTATGTAATGGAGTGCTTTGAAGATACCCTGTGATATACGGTATTGTGATATATGCAGGACTGAGAGGCGATGGAAGTGTTCTGGTGGTGAATGAGTAAATTGTAAACATGAATGGTCGTAATTATGATTTAAATAATATTATAACAGCTAATGAAGACCTGGCTTTCCCCATTTTCGCTTCGGCCTTGGACGAAAATTTACTATTTTTAGAAAATAAATAAACTGTATGTGAAAAGATTAGAATTGGCGAAAAGTATATACTGGTTAATAAGTAATATGCCAGAATCAAGACAAGAAGTGACCAGTATTTACGGAACCATCTCAGATGAATTATGAGTTAAGTATCTTCTTCCAGGGGTATTTTCAATTAATAACAATTGTAAATAAGCAACCAGTGCCTGATGACTGTAACAGCATGTGAGAGCTCAGCTCATTCTGACACTTGAAGGAGTTGCTGTTAAAAAGATGAACCGAATTGCCTCATCATTTAAGGCTGCAGGTAGACCCCACCCAAAAGTTATGTAAATACCACAGAACATTAGGTTGTGTTACTTTGTAAGGAGATAGCAAACTGCTGGTTTTAATGTACCTTTAGTTGCTAGAATTTAATAGAGTAACCCCTGGGATATTCAGCATTCGGAGTATCTCTCTACCTCCCCCATATTATCAGAGCGAAGAAAAATATGAGGTAAAAAAATCATTGGTAAAGTTAATCGAAATAGGCCTGAATAATTGTATAAATTTATGGGAATCAATGGTCGGTAAACTCCCGGAAATGTCCTTGAAAGCGATCCCAAGGTTATTTAAACTGGTAGAGAGAATTAATTTGGACAAAGTGAATGACAAATTGAGTATCATGAGAGAAGAGAGTACAGTTTGGAGAGATAATTCAGAGACCAGAATGAACTGGTCTGTTATGTTAGGTACCTAAGTAGTTATTGCTACCATAATGATATCAATATGGAAGCTGAAGAGACATAAGAGAAAATCAACTAATCCCCAGGTAATGGCGAGTGTGCAGAACAATGATAGCGGGGAACCAATTAGTGTTCTTTAACAAAGCCGAACGGCTACGGAGAAGGAAGTAACCGAGTTGAACTCAGTTGAGAGACTAGGAGCACGAATCGACATCTTTCAAGTGAAAACAAAATAAATCTATTGTGGAGAGAGAGAAAATGGACGAAGATGAACAAGCCATAAAACAAGTGAAATCATGAAATTGTAAGGGGTGATCTGAACTCACAATATGAACGTACATGCTCATGAACCTGAAGAGAATTCTTATGAACAAAGTCCAAATTATTTTTTATAAACACAGAACTTCGACGATTTTTATCGATCGATCATTTCAACTTACAGTAACTTGGATTTTGCTAAGCAGACGCTTCTCTGAGTCTGAATGATTAACAGCACACCATATCAGATGACCTTCCAATTATGGTTACAGGTTCCATTCCTGTCGAACAGCGCATATATTCTGCGAAACTTTCCAAATATTTAGGCCGGTAAATGTAATTAATAAAGTTTAATAAAAAACAGAGCATTTATTTAAATAAATTATATCTATAAAAGTAACGTATAAATAGAAAATATATTATATATTATATTTATATTACATGGAACTTTATATATATATATATATATATATATATATATATATATGCCTGTAAATTCTCGTTAAAGAAGCTGTCTAAAATATTCTGATATCTGCTATATATCATAGTCGAATACTTTCAGCTCCTCTGGTACATACCTCCCAATAAAACCGCAAGTCCTTTCGTCTTCATATGTTCGTATATATATATATATATATATATATATATATATATATATATATATATATATATATACCGTCATGGTCGATTTGTCAGGAAGCAGACTTCTTGATGTTATCGGTCTGGAGGAGACGATCCGGGTGTGCGGCACCATTAGAATGTGCCTGTAAACCATACCATGGATTGGCCCAATCCTCGTGAGTGAAATTAGTCCGACGGAACCCATAGGTGAGAGTGGGCGTTCGATGGCTGTGCAATCACAAGTTCTCGTGATCGAGGCTTTGAGCGCACTGGCCTCGTTCAAGCTTGTTGATTACGTTTAATAACGCACTCTATCCCAGAGTTCTGCTCGGCATAGTTGCAGGAAAAACCAAAGATAGGCTCTGTGGATGTTGAACAGACACAAATGTGAGGCGTCTAAAATGGGGATAAGCTAACCACGCATGTAGACGGGCATCCTCGGATACGAGTGATCAGTCATCATTTATGTATATCAGAAATATAGTGAATTAATTTTTATTGATATAATTTTGCAAAACCTAAACTTGTGAGAAATGTACTGTTATTATATATTATTATGTGTGTATGTATGCATGTTTGTGCATATAAACATAATTTATATCTCTTTACATGAAAACATACACTCATATATATATATATATGTGTGTGTGTGTGTGTGTGTTTATTTCGTTTTCCTCTCACATACTTATAGCATAGCGAAAGAAAACGTCCTTAAATTATGCCTCTAAACCTACCTACGTTCTCAAAACTTCACACATATTTCACGCTCATAATCTACACAAACATAGATTCCTCGCTTTTCATCGCAAACACTCATGTACACTCACTCAGTCACAAGCCTTCGCGTACCGCGTTAACGGCTCTATTGATATAAATGAAATGATAGACGTCAAGTTCGAGGAGGCATCGGTGAACATAAGTGGGTGAAGCGATGCAGAAGGAGGTGGACAGAGGGTCAGTGATCATTGCTGTTAGGGGCCGACCGGGTCGTATTGGCACTGTTAAATTCACCCTCGTTACCGCCTCTACTCCTTACTATCACTCGCTTCCGAGTTACGCGTCTTTCGAAACCAAGATAGATTTATCTCCCGTTTTACTGCTTTCTCCGCTTTCCTGTCTATCTCTTGTAAAGTCATTGCAGATTTAGCTCTGCCTTTGCTAAAAGCACGCGTACACAACATGAGGCATTATCTTTTATTCATCTTTTCAATTCACTTTCTTTTCTTGACTTTTTTCCCTTCTCCGAACCTCGTCAATTTCCTTTAGAGATTTCATCCCAACAAATCACACCCGTTATCTTTTTTTAGCTCGATATATCTCAGGTGGTCTAAATATGCAAGGATTTATTATTCTATTTCTCTGTTGAGACCTCTCGCTTTACTTTTCTTTATTATCTACCTTTCTTCTTTTTTTTTTCTTTCTTTCAATCATTCCTTCAATCTTGCTTTCTTTCTGATTCTGCTTTCTTTATATTTCTTCCTAAAGTATGCTTATTTATTCCTTTCTTTTTATACTTGTTTCTTTGGATGTAAGATTTCATTTTGTATGAGTTACTTTCTTAATTTTGGTTTTATTTCTTCGCTAATTGTGTTTGCTTCATCCCTATCTATTTTAGATTCTTTTACATTTGTCCTTTTTTTTCTTACTTTCATTTTCTCCTGTTTTTTCACCTACGTTTCCTCATATTTCTTGCATACTTCAAATTTATTACTTTCTTTTTTCAACTGTCTCTCTTTGATTTTCATTATTCTTATGTCTCTTCCTTCCTCCCTTCCTCCCTTTCTTTCTTTCTTTCTTTCTTTCTTTCTTTCTTTCTTTCTTGTCTACGCTTCTTTCAATCATTTTTATTTAGATTATCTGTTTCTCTATTTCTTTCAAGCTTATCATTCGTTTTGACTTATTTTTTCATTGAAATTTTACTTGTCTTCTTGCGTTTTTTGTTCATTAAATTTTAAGTCATCTTGTTTCTTTTAACGGCTTTTCTATATTCTTTGTTTCTTCTATTGCACATTGAACCACTCAGTAATTATCTTTTAATTCTTTCATCATGCTCTCATTCATTCTTTTCGCTAAAGCATTGTACCATTTTTCAGTGTTTTGCGCCACTTTAGACTTATTTCCTAATCAAATAATTTCTCTTCATGTTTATCATATTTGAATTGATACATTTTTTCATTGCTGTTTAAATTTTCTTTTGTTTTATTTTTTACATTTTTATTTTTTATTTTTATATTTTGTTTCAATTTGACATTCCTTCTTTCCTTTCTTTCTTTCTTTCTTTCTTTCTTTCTTTCTTATGTATTCACCTTACATCTTTTTTTTTCTGTCTTTCTTACGTATTCACCATATATCTTTTTTCTTTCTTTCTTTCTTTCTTTCTTTCTTTCTTTCTTCCTTTCTTTCTTACTTACGTATTCACCTTATATCTTTTTTCATTCTTTCTTTCTTTCTTCCTTCCTTCCTTTCTTCCTTTCTTTCTTTCTTTCTTTCTTTCTTTCATTTTCTTTCTTTCTTTCTTTCTTTCTTTCTTTCTTTCTTACTTACGTATTCACCTTATATCTTTTTCTTTCTTTCTTTCTTTCTTTCTTTCTTTCTTTCTTTCTTTCTTTCTTTCTTTCTTACGTATTCACCTTATATCTTCTTTCTTTCTTTCTTTCTTACGTATTCACCTTATATCTTCTTTCTTTCTTTCTTTCTTTCTTTCTTTCTTACCTATTAACCTTATATCTTTTTCTTTCTTTCTTTCTTTCTTTTTTTCTTAATATCTTTCAACTTATCTATTTTTGACTATATAGTTCGATGTCTCTTACTGATCAAATTTACAATGGAATTTGTTTTTTTCCGTCCTTTTTTTTCGCCTACATTTTTTGATTGTTGAATATTTTCTCATCTTTTGAAGAGTGTCCCCCCATATTTTTTTTCTTTTCTATCGAAAATCCATTCTTTACTTTTGTACCCTTTTTACATACATAACTCCAAACTATTCAACAGCGTTTTTCTTAACATTTCTCTGTTTTTCCTGGCATTTCTGATTTATTGTGTCATTTTTAACAAGTTCCTGTAATTCTTTTCTTCACTTTCAAATATACAAGTTCTTTTTCTTTTTTGCATTAGCTTAATTCTTCTATTTTTTGATATGACAAAATATATGTCCTCATCAATTTTTATTTCTAGTTGCAGTGAAGAAATATTTATGCTCACAAATATGACACAAATTCCTAAATAGGACCACTGATTGTATTGGTGAATATTTAAAGTAATTTTCATTTTTCGATAACCTTTGCATTAGAACTAATCAAACTGTTCGAAAACTTGAACATCTGTCGTGTAAATTTGAAAGAAAATAAATACTGAAATTCCGCTCAGACTGGGATTCTAACGCATTCTATGTAATATTGATACAATCTGCAAATACACAACAGTTTTTTTCTAACCGGTTTGGATAAGGGAAGTTGATATATGCACCCCTAACCTAGCTTATTAGTGAAATTTAGGATTTCTCGAATTTCTGTCAATTGATTTTGATAAAACTTTTCAGAGATGGTTTGAACAATATGGCAACAGCTTTTTCATTATTTTGTTTAGCGCCATTTATTTTTTTCATATTCGCCAGTATTTGGTTCAAACAACCTAATATATTTTGAATGAATATAGCCCGACTAGATATTTTGGGGCGCAAATGAAGGATAATGATACATATTAAGCATACCTTGAGAATATATTTAACAGAAAATCATCATAATATTATAAGATTTAGTGACATAATGAATTACTTGGCCACATGTGCGCCACTTCGATGGATAACTCCAAAAACCATTTTAGTCATAGAATCTATCAATGTTTTTTTTATAGTAGCAGGTTGGAATCTCTCTGCTACAGCTTTGATTATCGTCTATAAGATGTCTGTCGATGTAATTGACGTCCATCGGCATAAACATCTTCTTTAATGTTGGACCAAAGATTTTCAATAGGGTTGAGATTCGGAAATCTGTTGGTCACACAATCAAACCTTTCACTTTTTATCCCGTAAGAAACTAGGAATACTTCGGTGGCCCTGACAGAGAGGGAAGAAGCGTTGTCATGCTTGAATACTAAAGTCCTTAGAAGTGACAGCTTTATGTCATTTAGCTAGGGATCCAAGACATATTTCAGGAGATTGCGGTAGGTGTCTGTGTTCACTTTAACACCTTCGAGCACACTGGCAGGGTCAACAACTCTGTGCCCAATGACACTGGCCCAAGACATGACCACTCCACTCTGTTGTTGACGGCATTATGTTTGGTGACCCTCACTTCCGAAATAGACCTAACCATTTGCTCAACATTTACGTCCGTCAAGTGTCACTTTCGTCTCCTCAGCGAAAAGAAAACTCATCATCAACGTCACTTACTTCCGAACCCATTGAATCTTAAAATTCCTATGATGAGACATTAAAGGAAACAGTTTCAAGGGAGCTTGCACGGAAGCGGTGGTCCAGAGGATACGACTTCTTGTGGTTTTCGATACATGCGGTAATCCAGCGGCGGTAAAAATAGTGTTGATAATTTGTCGACGTTTCCCACATAACTTGCGGCTAATATTCCTTAAATCCGTAGCTGTCACAGTCCTGTAGGTCCTGTACGATCGTCTTTTCTTTAGCAAAGTGTCCCTCAGGAATTTACTGACCGTGTCCGCATGACGATGTAACAATATCCGAATTGACAAGAAGAATTGTGCCTTTAGTACTTACTTTGATGACAGATTTTTCTTTATCGTTGAGGCGTTTTGCACGTCCCATTTTTCTTAGAACGAAGAAACGCTATTAGCGTGGTTCACCTAGAAACTGTCGAATATAAACTAAAATAAAGGTTGTTACACAGAATAATGAAAACTTAACAATGCTGTTTCCCTATTGTGTAAATCATCTGAGAAAATTATGATCAAAATCAGTTCAAAGAAAACCGAGAAATCCTAAATTTCACTACAAACCTCTCTTACATATTTCAGGGTGAATGATCTATTTGATATCTGGAGGTGTCATCTTTCTTTCACAATGATGTATGGAAAAAATAGCAATCTCTTATTATAGAACTTTTTTATATATTCATGGTAACTGACGAGCACAATTGCTCTCAAAAGCTTACATTCTGATTGAGTTATATACGTAAACAATTAATGATATTCACTTAAAATCTAATAAATTAGATGCATACAAAATGCGAAACTATACATCTCAAGAACAAATTAAAAGGATTTTAAAAATATTCTCATTTAATATATTTTATATTTTTAAATTTAAAACCAGAAGTATTTGGATTTAATTTTAAATAAGTTCTGTCTAATATCGAAGATGTAAAAACGTTTCAAATTACATTCAGTATTCTAGTTATTATATATAAATTGAAACAATATAATTGGATATAATTTATAAAAAAATAAGATGTAAATAAAATATATAAAAAAAAATAGTATTATCTTCTGATGAATGTATTCCAGAAAGTCCGAAATTTCAATAAGAAATTTATAAAAAAATATTATTTATTTATTAAAATATGATTATTATTATTATTATTATTATTATTATTATTATTATTTGTGAATATTTCCTGGTTTGTATTCTCTAAAGCCGGGTTCAAACTATGGTCCTTAGTCCAAATAAGAGAATCGTCATTTAATTAATAGCACTTTTCTTAGTACATGGGATGTTCCTAATATGATGATGTTCTGGGCAAATTTATACGCTGATCTTAACTAGGACACTATGTAAAATTTTTTCATTCTTTTTCTCACAACGCCTGGAGCTCCGTTTACTACTGGTACAGACTCAGTCTTCACTCCCCTCATCCTGTTAATATAAATCTCCAGGTCCTTGTAATTGAACAATTTCTCAATAATTTTCTTGCATGTGTTTCTTTCAGATGGTACCACAATTTATAGACAAAAATGAAAGTCAATGTATTCATCCAATTAAAGGTGCACAATGTTCATACCAACTTTCTCCTTGTGAAACACAATTGGATCAAAAGTAAACCAGACAAATTTTCATGAATGTAGGATGAAAAGTGTTTTATTTTTAGGTTTCGGAAGAATTCCATATGACTAAATGGTGACTATATTGATAATCTATTTTGTAATTTTGAAGAGAAATTCACTTATTTAATTTTCTTTCATTGTCCGTTGAAGTTACCTAAGTAATTGAATAAATAACATGTCATTAGTGTACTGACTCGTCTTAGGAATGAGTTTTTTTCATTTGAGTTCCTTGATATAGTCACATGTTCTTCTCGATAGGCTATATCAGTCAAACCGGATATTTATTTTAAAATTATGCGAACATTAGAATTATTAACGAGAAGTACGAATTCGTATGAGGATTATAAGAGTGGCGATGAGAATTCAAAATTCACGTTTGAAAGAAATATTAGGTTGGTGCAAAAATAATGGCGTAATAATGTCGTTTTTTGACGTATTTTTTAACGTCAAAAACGACATTATTACGTCATTATTTTGCACCAACCTAATAATAATTCAGTCGTTTTAAGGTTTTTGAACTCATGTCAACGAAGGATTTGTGAAAGGCAAAATATGGAGGACTTTAAAAATCGTGGTAAAACATTTATTGAATCATTAGTTATTAGAACTACAGCAAATAAATTTATTGTAACAGAAGCAAAAACAGTTATTGGAACAGCAACAACATCAAGAACGAATACTAAAATTACTGGAACATCGAACAAAACTGATTGAAGGAGTGTTGCAGAAATGAAATGAAACTAATTCCACAGAGTGATTCATGCTTGATGCGGTAGCAAACTCCATTAGCGAAATTTTATCTAACCCTGAGGGTGGTTATATATTTTTGTCGTATTAAAGAAGTTACGGAGGAATTTCGCCAAAAATATTGCCAGAGCTGGCCAGATAAAAGAAATGAGCACGGAAAATAGTGTAATTATATTTTATCTGAAAGAAGAGGATATAACTATGTTGATGAAACATCGTGTCTAAAATTTTCAGTGAAAGAAACTTCCGATTGCATTCATATGATTGATACTCAAAAAATAAAAGGCGAAGATTTTGCAACTTCGACTGGTAATGTCAATTGCGAATACGAAAAAGTTAAACTGAATGTTAAAATATTTAATGTTTTTTTTTTTTTATTAAAGACGCAGAAATTGGCTCGTTCATTCTAACAAAATATGAACAGGGCCCAAAATTAACCTTACAGACAGTGGTTGAATAGTTTCAATTTTAAGACATGAAACTACAAAATTAGAATGTATATTGTTCAAGTGTAGACAATACGACTATAGGGGAAGAAGAAGAAAAAAAAGACTGAAACGAACACGTGTTCCACATACGGAAAACTTTATTTGAATGAAGATTGCGCGCTAAAAAATAAAAAAAAGTGTTTTCAATGTGGAAAATTCGGTGTTCATACATAAAAATCATTGCAAAGTAAAATAATAAAATATAAGTTATTTTCATACAGTAAAAACTGAAATGAAAACCAAAATATAAATTTATCCGAGAACTAAAAATTTTAGAAGATTAGGAAGAATAAATTAATTTGGACGCAGGCAGGAACATTAATATAATTAATGAAAATGTTGGAAAAAATATTTAACCGATATTAACGAAAGCCAAATTAGTTGCCCGTGTAGTCTCATGGGGATATATCTTTTCGAGGTAAAATTGCATGTAATGTCTCATGTACCCATAAAACTTTAAAAACTAAGGCATAGATATTAAAAATAATACGTTGATATTATTTAGCGCGAATCGGATGAAACTGTTCGATTTGTGGAGTGTGTGCGTAAATTTGGTCTGTAAATAAGTGAATTGATTCTCATCTGAACGAAGTAGGATGACTGAAAGTTAAGTGGTTAAAAAATAATTTTACTACAGTGTTCTCCGAAGTTTTTGGAAAAAGGAATAAAGTGAAGGCAATTTTTACATAAAGGTAAATATAGCAGATGTTTTTAAACCTAAACGTAACATGCCTTTTGCAGCTTTGAAATTGTTATATTCCGTACAAGTAGGAATATATAATAGACAGACACGATGGATAAACAGTACGAGGTTTATTGCAGAAATCAGTACAACAAGCAAAGAAGTAATAGTTATGCGCACGCTCGTCGCAAGTCAGTAGCGTTGTGTGCATGCTGCTATCAGAAGACCGCTAGTCACCCAGGTCCAAGCTCGACTATATTTATTGTATAAAAATTCAATAATAGCACACGAACGAAAAGGGGTAAGGGGTTGAGGCTGGTCTTTACTATCTCAAACCTAGATAAACCGGTTCACGACTCATACACTTGTTACAATTTACGCATTCACCACAAAAACTACTACGTCACAAATCATGGACCATAATACCGCATCCTGTCAGGGGGACGTACAAAACGAACCCCGATATTTAAATAAAAAACATGATAACAAATTTTTCATAGATAAAAATTTCATATCTGAAAAATGAGAGGGGAGGATATGAACCCCCAAAATAAACAAACTACCAGCACAAAGCAAACTAAAATATATGTGATGTTAGTAGGGCAGTACAAACTTCAAAAAAGAGAAGCCGTTGTATTCTGTCCATTGGACAAAATGAAGAGAGGGGAAGGAAAAACATACACGGATATGTTAAATATATAAAGCTGTCTCAACTTGAATCATAACCAAAGATGTAGCCAGGAACAGGCCAGGAACAACACTTACACTTACACTAACTAGGTACACAAAGCTTGTCTAGCCTAACCAGGGGGGGAAGGATCCACATGAAACCACCCTAATGTGACATGACCTAAAAGAAAAAAAATCAAATTCAAACGAACCAAGCTCGCCTCAGTCACCCACCTTTCGCTAAAGCCTGTCGAATGCAAGCGTTTTCTATCAGTTCTAATTTTCATTCTGAGCTGATGCTTAAAGAATCGAATCAGATGCCGATGAGAAAGACGCTCACCTCGCAAGACTCCCTCCATTCGCGTCGTCCAGATCACCATGCGGGCCGTGGCCAGCAGCGTTAAAAACATCAACCGTTTCACCCCAGAATACAGGGGGGACACATTGTCACACGCGTACACACTGTCGATGAGCACGACCATTTCGGGAACGATACGAGCCGTCAGCTCGCCGACATGGTTCCATAAGGTGCGGACCCGAGGACAATGTTAGAAGTTGTGCGTAGCCATTTCTTCCAGACCAAGAACACATCGTTCATATTCTGGCAAATCCACCAAGCCCCATATGAAGGTCATGCCATTGAGAGGCAGCCTATTCAGAGCCAAGCGCCAGGTAAGCGGAAACTCAGTGTTACTGAGGTAATCCGCCGCTGCCACTCAAGACCAGAAGGTGAGAAACTCCTCCTCCGACAAGTCGAGCCGTTTACGTAGAGGATCGTTTGCGCCCCGCTCCCCTAGATTACAATAGAAGAACCTCCTAGGCCGAAAAAGGTCACTGATCCGAGGAATGAACTTAGTTGCATCGACGCTCGCGAAGCAAACACGATAGAGCTCGCGGTTTACGACGGCACTCAGCCCACGAGATGCGGAGGAGGGATGATGATAAGGCAAGTGATGGTGTCTCTTACAATCCACCACATAATCAGGTCTCCTTCTGTCAATGTGCGGCTTAGGAAAACCGACCTCGATGCGAGCTTCTGACTGGCCAAGTGTGGCATTACCAGCCGCCTCGCCCCGACCCACGACACAGACGTTGTGCACAGATTTCTTTCTAGACCTAGTGCCTGCGCCCCCTCCACAAAATTAACAGAGATTCCACGTAGGGCCGGGCAGCACGCCTTGTTTCTTAGCCGACGAAGGAGAGGCTCCGCTCTTTGAAGTAGGAGCGACAGTGGACAACCCTGACGAACTGACCGAGACAGCGCAAAAGCGTCCACATCTTCTCGATCACATGTACCACAGCCCTGTGGAGCGATACCAGGCTAACCCAGCGGGCGATATCGGGTTTGAATCCGGCGGCCTGCAGGACAGCAGCAATATAGCGATGGTCAACCCTCTCAAATGCCTTAGATTGATCAGCGTGGCCTCATCATCAGACTAGAGAGGACAACCTGCAAACCCCCGGCTAAAATCTTAGCTAAAATCTTCAACTCTGTGTTTAACATCGTCAAACATCTACCCTATCCGCACCATCTTTGCTCTTGCGAAGGAACTTGATCACATTCCTGGTGAAGCGTTGAGGTATAGATCCCTGCTTCATCCAATTGTTGAAAATCAGTGTCAGCACAGGGACAAAGACGAGCGACCGCCTCAAGTACATTTCGTAAGGAAGACCATCTAATCCCGGTGTCTTGTCCAGACCAACCTGTTTCAGCGTATCCCAGATCTCAGCCTATGGAATGGGACACTCGCACACAGCCGCTTCAGTCACAGCAAGGCAGAGAAAGTCGGCTACATAGACCTCGAACTGCGCAGGGCTCAGACCGGTCTCCCTGGTAAGCAGCTCCTGAAAGTAGTCACGGAAAGCCTCACAAATGACCACATCTGTCGTCACAGTCCGCTTATCCGTCAATGTGATGCTCTCGATATGCCGAATAGATGCCCTACGAACTTCCTCTGCACACAATGAAGCTGACATCTTCGTAGCCTCGCAAGACATTAATTTTAACCTAGCCCTAACTATTAGAGCTTGATCCTTCTTGATAGGCAAGGAGGCCAGCTCCGAATTAGCTAAGGCTACGTCCCAACTATCACGCGATTTGATTGCCCGATCTACTTTTGCTCTCACAAGACTTTTGCGCTGCTAACCATGTTAGTCGGCGTCTAAAATCAGCAGTAAACGACTTAAGTTTGGATTTGAGAGAAACCCATCACTTATTCCCAAACACATCGCCTGAAAAATTCCAGCTGTATCATTAGTAGAATCTGATTCGAGAAATCTTGCTCACCAAATAATGATGAGTTTAATTTCCAGTACTCAGCCATGTTAATCTTAGACTTATCTAAGTTTACCCGAACCCGGACAAGCCTATGATCCGAGTAAACTATAAGATTGAAACTTGGACATACTAAGAGCCCTACTTCGACTCTCTTAACTAGAACTCGGTTGATGTAGCTTGGACTCACCACAGAATCCGAGCTGCCGCTGTTAGTCCAAGTCCATACTACTTCCTGTGGGTGCTCATTTCGATACTTATCTATAAATTTCCGAAACGGCTTAACATTCGGGTTTTTAGTACTCGATTTTTGTCCTATACTATCAATATCGGGATCAAGGACGGCATTCTAATCACCCGCTAAAACTACCGAACGACATAGCATCAAAAACGGCGTGATCTGCCGAAAAAAATCAGACTGCTGCACATTGACATTGGGCGAATAAATTCCAATGAGACGAAGAGCCTTATCCTTATGGTAACATCCAGAACGCAATGCCTGCCCGACAGATCCGCTAAGACACGCCGCCTCCAGGGACTAACTCACCAAATAACCTCGAGCGTCTATCAAAACATGATGAATAGAGGAAGAACCTGTTTGACAGAATGAACTCACTCAATAAAATTGGTCTCCTGCACACAACAAATATCCACACCAGAGTCGCTGAAGATCGGGATCGTGTCTCGCCCTACCAGACTCTGAGCTCCAGCCCCGGGCATTCAAATTTGTTACCCAGAGAGCCATAATGAAAGTTACTTAGTGTTGCTCTCATGTGTTGAACATGGCCGGGGAAAAGAATTCAGACGGCCTCTCCCACCAGTTCCTATCTGAATATTGACGGAGCCATCAGGAGACAGGCCACCGACGTCCAAGGGGAAAGTTAAATTAATAGATCTATACAGGGAGTGGTGAACAAAAAGCGAATTTCGTTATCAAAAAAAGCGAGGTGTGGAAACATAGAGAAAACTTTGTTCACCTCTGCTACGATAGACCAAATCTGCTTCCTTGCCTCACCGGCACGGATGATAGTCAAGACCATCTATTGTATTTGGGAAGTTCATTGGATCTTCAACATCAAGAATTCCAATCATTCTGAGGAGAGTTGGGTAACCGTTTTCTCTTCAGTGATTTCTTAAGTTTGTGTAGCTTTTCCGCCTTCTCAAAGGAAGGCTCATAATTTAGTTGTTATTGCTGCAGTTTGTCTAAATAGCAGGTTAATCTTGAACTGGTAGATTGAATGGTATTGCATTTGTCAGTAACCATGAGGGCTTCATTAAAACGAGGACGCGCTGCCTGGACTTTCCCTTTGTCCTTACCAACAACCTGCAATTCCCACTTTTCCTTCTTCGCAACCGTACTAGCGGTGCGCAAAGGTTTTCGGGGAGTTGGGGCCGAGATATGGTCCCAACCAGAGGTTTTACCACTCCCGTTCTGTATGCTGGCATGCCCATTATAGGCGAGACGGAAGCAACAGTCTTAGTCAAAAGGGAATTGTGGTCGGCGGGGGCCAGTAATCCAGAGACCTTCTTCTCCGGGCAGGAATAGGATATGTGACCAGTTTCTCCACACTTCTAATTGGTCTCCTGCCTGTAACTCTGATAAGAATTTTCTGGCCCTCTACATCCAGGCAGTTGGGGATGGAAACGAAAGCCTGGCAATCAACCATTATTTCAAAGCTCCAGATCATCAGAAGAAGCACTGAGTATCTGCTCGAATTGGCATAGATAAACGGCCAAGTATTCACCGACAATCTGAGGAGGGACCTCATATATTGCCACTAGTTCCAACGACTGCCTTGATCCTCGGTTCTCAGAATCAGATCTTTAGCGATGCAGTCTCGAGTGCTGATAATAATTTAGTTTTAAAAAGAGGGGATGCCTGTATTTTTTCACGCGATCGATACTAAACGAAATATTTGTAAATCTTTGTTAAAAAGGCTTTATATATCTCTAAATTTAAAGAAAATATTTTCTCGATTCATTCTGCTGTTAGAACTGGTGTTAAAGTTAATTTTCACCGAGACAATTCAAAGTTAATATACCCAGACGGAACTGAATTTAATATACAACAAAATGGGCGGTTGTATTATTTGAAAAGTATAAAATCTGTGAAGACAGCCAAGCACGACTTAAGGACTTGGTATAAAATATTAAGCCACTTTAATAATTCGGATGTTAAAAGATTGCAAGAACACATCACTAGAATGAAAAATACATCTCCAAAGGGTTCACAACATTGTGAGTATAGAAATAGGGATCAAATCCCAAAATCAACAGACATCTTGTTCAGAGTTTATTGCGACTTAACGGGTCCAATTTCATCAATTGGTATCGACACCTATCCATATGTATTAAACTTTGTTGACGAATATTCAGGACTTATTATGATATATTTTCTGAAACCCTACAAGCTACAAGAATGTATTTATCTGATATTTCACCTTATAGAAAAGTGTAAATAATGAGAACAGACAATGGTGGAGAATTTACTTCTGATTATTACGAAAACCTAATAAATGAATGCATTAAACATGAGAAAACCTGTGCTTATTCGCCACACCAGAACGCAGTCGCTGAACGCACTTGGAGGACACTTTTTGAAATGACTAGATGTTGGCTAATAGAATCTAAGTTTCCGAAAAATCTGTGGGTTTAAGTATTAAAGACAGCCGTATATATACGAAAACATTGCTATAATACTAGCATTAAAAAGACACCTTACAAGGCTTATACGAATTAAGACCCAACGTAAGTGGTATGCCTATTTTTGCTACAATTTGCTATATATATGTCGACCACAGGGCAAAACTAGATCCCAAAAGTGAAAGAGGCATATTTATTGAGTATGACAAGACAAGTCCAGCCTATATGATCTATTTCCCACAAGGTAAAATAATAAGGAGGATCAGATGCGTCAGATTTACAGATTCCTTTGAGCAAGAAAGGATCCCGAAGAAAAGAACATTAACTGCGAGGAGCTGGTCAAACACAAACTAGTATGGTCTAATTATGAGATAGGCCCTATAAATAGAAAACCCGTTTAAAATTCACAATTAAAGGAAGGTGTTATACCAGATGATATAGACGAGGAAAAATCAGACGCAAAACTTGAGTTAAAAGAAGATACAACCAATAAAGAGGGTCAAATTCCACGTTATCCAACCAGAAATAGAAGAAAGCCACACTATTTTGGAATGGGTCAATATAATATCTGTGACATTGAATGTTGCTATTCGGTGCAATGTATCCCGAAGAACTATTAAGAAGCCATAAATTCTGATAATTTCAAACGATGGATAGCCCCCATCTAAAAAGAAACGGAATCCCTAGTATCAAATGATACTTTTGAATTGTAAATTGCCCCGGATGATAAAAATATTATCGGCAACCGTTAGGTTTATACTGTAAAGAGAACTGAGTATGACTCGCCAGTGTATAAGGCTAGTTTTGTAGCTAACGGATTCTCGCAGATATACGGGGAAGATTATGTAGAAACATTCAGTCCAACAACAAACATGACAACAATCAGAATTTTGATTAAAAGGGCCGCACATTGTGGTATGGATATGCACCATATGGATGTTAAAGCAGCCTACTTGAATGCTCCGATTGACTATGAAATATACATATAACCGCCAAGTTTTGAAAAACGTGATAATTATGTATGGAAACTCAAAAAGTCACTATATAGGGTCAAACAAAGCGGAAGAACGTGGAATAAATTACTACATTCCTATTTAATTGAACAACATTTTGAACCCTCCCCAGTTGACCCATGCCTATATACAAGAATATTTCATAATGAAATATTAGCAATTCTGATTATTTGGGTCGACGATATGTTAATTGCTTCAAAATGTGAAGCTGCTCTTTTAAAAATTTAAAAGAAATCCTTAAATATAAGGTTTAAAATGACCGACTTTGGTCGACTATCATCGTTTCTCGGTATACAGTTCGAATTTAAGAACAACATTTTGCAATGAATAAATCCAGATACATCGAAAATCTCTTATCTAAATTCAGCATGCAAAATTGTAAAATACGAACTACTCCAAGTGAAATGGATTTAAACACAATTATGAATAATGAAGATGGTATAGCGGCGTGTGAGAAAGAATACAGAATATTGATTGGAAATCTTATTTACGTCATGACATCAACAAGACCAGACATCTGCTATCCGGTTACTAAGTTGTCCTAAAACTTAAATAAACCGAGAAATGTGCATTTAACAAGAGCTAAGCAAGTATACGTTATTTAGAGGGAAGTAAAAACCAGTTCCTAGTATTTCGACAATCAAAAACCTACTACAACTGGAAGGATTTTGTGATGCGGGATTGGGCAAATTCACCAGATCGTAAAAGTATCACAGACTATTGCTTTAGATTGGCAAAAGATAATCCAGTAATTGGCTGGAAATCTAAGAAACAGGTAATGATTACACTTTCAACATGTGAGGCGGAATATGTTGCATTGTTGCAAGCAATACAAGAGGCTATGTTTCTTAAATTACTAATAAAAGCAATTACAACACTGATAATAAGTGAGCCTATAACTATTTACTGTGATAATCAGGTCAGTATTGCTTTGGCTAAATAATCCAATAATACATCAAAGATCAAAGCATATTGATGTTAAATATAAATTTGTAAGGGATCTGGTACAAAAGAAAACACTACAAATTGAATATGTTCAATCGGAAGATAACGTGTCAGATTTATTGACAATGCCAATTACAAAATCGAAATTACGGGCTTCCATTCCTGTCATATTTGGTACTGACCAATAAGGTCCTTATTAATCCTGGGCAGGACGTAAAACTGCATACATTAACTCTCTCTAAGGTCATTATTAGTCCTAGGCAGGACCTAAAACTGCATCCATCAAGTCTCTCTAAGGTCCTTATTAATCCTGGGTAGGACGTAAAACTGCATCCATTAGTTATTGTCTTAAGAGACGTCAGTTTTTGGTATGAATGTGAGTCCTTAGTTTAGAGGTATAAATGTAAATAGTCCTACTTTTAGCCCAATCCTCATCTGAATGACTCTTAGGATCACTCTAACCCGGAGTGATAGTGACTATTTTAATGGGTCCCAGCTATGGGTAAAATAACCACTTTTTCCGACTTTTTCGCGTGATCACAACCCAAATTTATAATATTTTTATTAATGCTTATTAACCTGAAATACTTAACAGTAGACAAAATGATATAACTAATTTTTGTGGATATTAATTTAAAAAAAAATACAAAACAAAAAAAATTGCAAAACAAAAAAAAAATATATTTTTATGAATACTAATGTATTTGTTCCATATGCATATATTGACTTTACTAATATTTTGAAAGAAGATTCAATAATGTACCTAAAATGGTGCAGGATTGAAATTTTTCGGTACCTTGATGTACTAGTGAGCCAGCCAAAATGAGCTGACTCATTTTATAGTTCGTCAATAGAAGGGTTAACCAATCAGACGGCTCAAAATATTCATTGGGACTTGTATAAAGCCGGACATGTTTTTCCTGAATATTCACTGCCAGCCTTTGATATCGAAGACTGACGAATTAGGGAACAGCTGCTGGTGGTATTGGCGATATAGTCAGATTCAGTAGAGTGTCTGACTCATGAGTATTAATCTTTAACGTTGTTTCATGGAACAGATTACATACTGCACTGTATTCTATATTCATAGACTATGGTGAACATGATTAACACAAGACCTAGCTACGAATTAAAACTAGCTGCGTGGTGCTTGTTTCTGGCCCTACCCGCAACGAGCAAGTTTCATTTTTTCCATCTTCAAAACGGCATAAGTAGCAGGCAAAGGCTTTGCAGGGAATGTGGGCTTTGAAGCCCATAGAAGCCAAAACTGAATTCGAAGAGGCGAACATAGGTGGGGGATTTTGATCGTCAGGATCCTGTCTTCCTGAGGCCTTATTCCCTAAGCAGCAAGAGAAGAGGTGACCAGTCTCTCCACATTTCCAGGACACAGGTTTGCGAGCGGTCATGATGACTTATATGATGACATAATTTTAGGCTCCTATATTAGGGTGGTAATAGACAGGAAGGTTTGACAATATAAAATAATTTCTAAATTCGATCACATGATGGTTGCAACCATCATTTGGCGATACTTCTGGTTAGATGCTTCTCAATATCTCGAGGGGATAAGGAGCGGACACAAAGGCGAACAGAGGGGGATATTGACAGACAGGAGACTGTATTCGAGTGGATTTATTCCCTGGGCAGCAAGAGGAGAGACGACCACTCTCTACACATTTCCAGCAAGAAGTTGTGCGACCGGTCATGATGACTTGCAGTTTCAGGCGCTCTATATCAATTTGGGGATATGGAGAAGGGTTTCACAATATAAAATAATTTCGAGATTTTATCCCTTGATGGTCGCCCCAAGAATCTGACCATAATTCTGGTTACATTCTTCCCAGTATCCTTAAGGAGTGACCTCGGATATAGCTACGCTGACACTGCGCTTGCTTATGTAATAACATCAAATTTTTAGTTAAAAGATCTCGAGTGATCATTTAAACACATTTTCCTGACGTTAGTGGTTATACATCTCACTATCCTCTGTGGCTTGAATCTGCAAAACCTGCAGTGAGTTTTCCACTGTTTCTTTCGTGATGCGATAATATTGGCAAGAACGCTTGTCCACGACGAAGAATGACACAACTTTTTATTGATTTTGCTTATGTTCTTTTGGGTCTACAAAGATTTTATAATGATTTACAAGATGAACGTAGGCCTTGGCTCACTCTAAGAATTCTTCATTGTTGATTATACATTTAGGTGGGAACTTCCAGCAACAGGGCGAATACCAAGCCTCAGCTTTTTCGTTCTTTGGTCAGGATGAAAAGTATGGTCCTCCATACATTTTTCTTGATTTGCTTTCTGGTCATTTATTTTTTTTCATTTTGTCAATTATTGGATTCCGTATGATTGATTTAAAATATTTGGCCCTTATTTACATCCAAAAGTTGTTCATTGTACTTAAGAGCAGTGCATACTACTCTGGTGTCTTTAGTCGGTGGATATGACGATTGCATATAGCATGAAACAAACTGTCGCCTGTTGACTTCTATGTTCACTTATATATATATATATATATATATATATATATATATACGATAAATTAACTGATTTAAAATATAGGTTTTTCGCTACAGAGTAATAACCATGTTTCAAAAATGGAATCTAAAAGCTTGAAATTAAATTAAAAACATTAGTTCCATTTCATCCTGAAGCAAATTTTAGAGTAACTTATTTTTTTTAATTTACTGTGTTTTAAAGGCATAGAAATTTCATGATTCCCTGTTTCCAAGGATACAGAGAGATACAACCATTCAGACAAGGAGTGGTAGTGTGTTCATTTTTATCAACTTTTGTTGTATCTATTATTAGTTACATTTGAAAAATGTGTCATGTTTAGTTAGTGGTAGGGATGTATTTTTCAACGAATTCTGACATCCATTAAATGCATGTCGTCTGGAGTTTTTTTTTCTTTTAAATTATTGCTAACGACAAAACAATTATTACGGCATTTTTTCTATCTATATACTTAAATATTTTTTGGGTATCTTTAGGTTAGAATACGTTTTAATTAACTACAATTTTAAAATATTTTCACTTTTAATTTTAGTTCAGAAGTGGAAATCTGAAAGCCGAATTATATTCACTTACATACAAATAAGTTTCGGAAAGGTGGAAAGATACGAATCCACCTCTTCTCCCACAGATATGGGTTAATTAGTATAAGGTATTAATAAATTCTTGTTGTCTTAAAACTTCCTTAAATTCTGAAAATATTTTCTGACTTTAAATAATCTTCAAATAGATGTAGGCTGTAAAAATATAAAGAGATTCATCTAAATCTAAAACCAATGCAGCAGCCAGTAAGGAAAATTCTAGGTAAGCCATCGTACTCACCGGCAGCTTAAATTTCCTCATGCAGAAAGCCAAGATCCTGCAAGAAAACTGATTTGTAATAAATGTGTTGTGAATTACAATTCCCTTTGAACAACGAATTTCTGTTATCTTCATTCATCCACAAAAGCAAGTTTCTTTCAGAGAAATCCAATGAAATTCATTTATTTATAACCGACATATTTATTTATATCATATTCTTTCAAAAGGAAAAACTTAAATTCTATATTGCACGGGTATTTCATTTATTTCATTTATATCTGTATAGATATTTAAAACGAGCTGCTGTACGACATGTGAACATTTACAAATTATTTTCCTATTGTATCCTTAACTATTGTTTAGGACTGATATTTTTCTAATATTTGATATTATTATTCATATTTCAATTGGTATGTGAACCGGGGAAAAACAAAATAAGAAATTAACAGTAATAAAGTTTGATTTAACACCGACAAGGTTATCTTTACTCCCTTCATATAAATATGGCGAAATATTATTATCTGCATTGAGTTTTTAATATTTACACTATATAATTATGCGCTTGTTTACGAATGAACATGTGCGTATGTGTTAGAGAGAGGGAGAGTGAGAGAGAGAGATAGAGAGGGAGAGAGAGAGGGAGAGAGAGAGAATTAAAGATAGAAAGTATGGCGCGGTGGAGTTAGTAAGTGAACACACTCCACTTCACGAACATACTGTAAACATACTGAGTGAATGTCGGGTGGCCCAAGGGCCGACAAATCGTTGCCATTAAAAGTCAATACATTACGAAAAGAATTTATGACTAGTAAATGAACGATGTGAGGCAACGCTAGTTCTGAGATAATTAATAGATCTGTGTTTGTTCGTACACCAAGCGAACAATTTTCACGCCATATTTGTCCCCTTTTTCCATCGCAAAGCACATCACTCGTCGTATTACCGTGTCGAAATCCTCTTGCATAATGTAGAAGCAATAGACAATATCAGTTTGTCAAAGAAAAGATATTATTTATTCACTATTGAAAATAACACAGGGGGTGTGGATTTTGAACATAATTTCTGTTGAGTTCGTGTTTTCACTTGAATTAAACTAAAATTGGCATGCTGATTACAAAACTACAAACAGTTCCTTCTATCATGTCAGTTATTTTCCCTACAGCTCACACCCCAGAAAAATCACAGTTGTACTGATATGCTAATTGCGTCTCTTTATGAGTTGAGGTCAAAAGGTTGATACTGAATGTAAGGGGATTATATAGTGGATTAACGGGTCGGGCAGAGAAGGTGATGCCTATTCAATTTCACATGAAACAGTGCGGTGAGAGGTTTCTGTGGTCTATATAGGTGAGTCGTATTCTGAAAATAAAACAAAATTTTGTATACAAGTTTCTAGACTATATTACTGTGTTTTTGTTGTTTTTTAAAGCTTGTGACTAGTCTACTTATTGTCTACCGTAATATTTATTTCCATACTTCCAGATAATGTCTGCCTCAGCTACTTCTTGTCGCAAGTGCCTAAACAGTCCTGATTCATTTTGCTATATATGTGTCAGTTTCCCCATTCCCAGTCAAAGGGCAAACATCAGAAAATTTGTCAAGCAAGCCTATTTCGCATATTTTAAAGTAAAGCTTGGCGATCAAATGTTTTGGGCCCCTCAAAAGGTGTACAGGCAGTGTGTCATTTTGGCATTTCCTGGCCTGTTAATTGAAAAACAAATCAAGGCTGCTATATTTGATGGTCCAGAGATTCGGCACCTAATTAATGATGATCATTTCATCGTTACAATGTCAGAACTTGAAAAGAATGCTTGGTCATCATTCAAAGACACCGTCAAGAACTTTCTTGGAAATAACCGAGCTAAGAATTACGCTGAAATTGGCTATAGACTATTCGAGATCTACAAAGCCCTTGGATGAAAAATGAGAATCAAGTTGCATTTTCTGCACAGAAATCTTCCTAACTTCCTGGAAAACATTGGTGAAATCAGCGATGAACGATTCCACTATGATTTGAAGTTCAAGTAACACGATAGATGGGATGTAAATAAGATGACTGACAATTGGAGCATAAAGCGAGATTGTCCACAAACGGTACATTCCAGGAAGTACTATAAGTGGAAATATTTACCTTAAATAGTTATGCACAAGTTGAGTTACAGTAATAATATCCTTTGAACAAAATATATTTGTAGAAATAGCAATCCTTTATTATTTTCCATGGGATGAAAATTTTTTAACCATACAATAAAATGAGACCAAATATACTATATACAGTATTTTATGTCTCTTTATACAAAGTGAGGGTATCCTGTAGTATGCAAACCTGACGTGATTGGAAAAAAACTGCGGTCATTTTTGGATTTAGAAGCGAAAAGTTAGTCAAAATCAAGTGTGAAACCTAACTCAACGAAAATTGTGTTCCAAGTGTAATGAAAAGAAAGGAAAGCATTTTCTGATGTAATGGTGTCAGAAGCCAGCTTTATATATATTTATATAGAGGCTTCTGTGAAATCTTCTCTTCTATGACGTCAGTTTCAACAAACTCAAAGCTTTGCATAATACACAGGGGTTTATGAATGTAACTTGAAACTATAATGCATTTCGTTGACGTGGTAGCATAGGGAATAATTTATACAGATGAATAAGAGCTTTTGTATTTTAAAGATAAAATCATATCTATACATTCTAGTACGAAAGTCCACTATATTAAAAGAAAACTTTTAGAAATTATTACAAAGTTAGCTAAAGGCAGTATTTTACCTAATCTAGTATTAAAAAATAATCAGTACATTACTCGGCGCTCACGGATATTCTGAGAACATTTAGGTAAAATACATAGGGTAATTGTTACCCAGTTTAAATCAACCTCAATAAATTCATAGTTTTATTTGCTAGTGTGTTACTCAGAATTCGACGGGGAAGCATACAAAATGTATAAAAATATTAGAACAATTGCTACGTAATTACACTATATATGTGT
>OZ010574.1:129982414-130297414 GCA_963932145.1 Acanthosepion lycidas
AAGACCCACAGTCTCTCATGTTTCTCACTTGCATACTTACCCTTCCAATAAAAAATGTAGCCTGCCTTTTTATCCATCAGTTGATTCTCATCTCTAACGCAGGTCTCAGAGAGAGCCACTATGTCAATATTATACAATATTGTATTGATAATATATTTGCTACAATGGCAGTTTTGCGTTCAGGTCTTTTACTTCGATTACTATCTAAAAAGATTTTCACATTGCAAGAACAAACTTTCATGAAGTGTCTCTTATGATGAAAATTTGATTCTATATTTTACCTGTAAAAATGAACAGCAGCCGACGGCAGGAAGCTTGACACCTTGAAAAAGAAATAGATATTTTGTTTGGGTTACATTTTCTAGACCCTTCCCAAATTCATGGCTGAGCAATTTTTTTTTTTGACAAGGGTTGCTCAGATGCTAGGGAATTCTCTGAAGTTTACTGCTGTTCAACCAGCAAAACAGAGATGTTAGATAATCCAAAGCCACCTTTGTGGCTATGTGCTCCGAGCCCGTCAAGCCTGCATATACCGCTACCCTTCCATTGTCATAAGACTTTGTGGATATATCTGCACATTAAGATGTGTGATATGTCATGCTTGAGGGACACATATGATAGCCTCCCTACTTCTTTAAGCAAGTATACGCTAGTTGACTGGACACCTAATGGGATTTTTTTTATAACAGAGTTTAATCTCCTCTGTTGGCTGAACAGATTGTAGTGGTTTACAACTTTACATTATCAGTCTCACCAAATATCTGGAATGACCTGACACTATATATATATATATATATATATATATATATATTTGTATTTATATATATGTTTGTACATATGGTGACTATTTAGGATTTTCATTGAGACAATGAGGTAACTTGGTGGATATAGAAATAAAGATTGGCCTGTCGATTGCGCACAGCATGAAACAGCCTGTCGCCGCTGAGTGAAATCTATGAATAATCAATCTCTGTAATTAAATAAAATACGATTTTCGACAAAGTTTTTTAATATCTCTATAACATTTTTAAAAACCTTAGAAAAACGAACTTACAGACTAATGTAGCTCTAGTTACTGAGTAAATAATTTCTTATGAGAAATCTAAGCGTCAATAAATGTGGTGTATTATCTTACACACCAATTGTGGTTAACTGATGCACATCTCAAAATCATTTCCCACAAAATGAATGAAAGAGAGAGAGGGAGATAGAGATAGTGAGAGAGAGAGAATGAATGAATCAGAGAGAGAGAGGAAGAGAGAAAATTGCCAAGATTCCATTTCCTTTGGATTCCATAATCCAAAAAATTCAACAATATTTGGAAGTTGCATATATGAAGAGATCACCTACTATATAGAAAATAAACTTCGCAGCAACTTGATTTATTTAAAAGTATAACTATTTAGAATTATAAAAAATAAAGTTTCTCAATTAAAAATAAAAGAAACAAACAACCAAACACTCGTCTTGATTGTTGCTGATAATAATTGGACTTTAACTTTCTTTCGCTTTCCGCCTCTGTCTTCAACTTATTATTTGCTCTTAAAATTATTCTGAAAATCAATAAAGATAAATATTTACATAACAAATATTGCTCAACAGAATATTGATACTTAAGCGTAATAAATATCACCAAACGATGACATCCTTTCTACTTTTCAAAGGGATGTTCACTTAAAACATTATTTTTGTTGTTGTAAGTTTTTATTTTAATTGATTCCTATCGAAATGTAAACAGAAATAATTTCAAAGGACAAAAACATCGCAGTGTAACTGTTAAGAGAAACAGAATAATATTGAATAAAAGAAAGATAATTACGTAGACAAACATGACAAACTTTAAATATTGATTGGCCTGATAAAATGGCATTTTACTTTAGCTACTGCTATGGTCATTACAATCATTTTCCCAAATGTTAGTGATAATGATTAAAATAATTATGTTTCTCTATTTTCACAATAGCAAAACAAGTAGCATCGTATTAATGACGCTTACAATGAAGTAATAGCAAAAAGTATCAAAATACCTCTAAGAAATAGAATACTAATCATTGATATAAGAAAGAATGGCGAAAGTAAAAACCTGTATCTAAACCAAATTTAATGATTGTGAAAGTAATATCAACGAAATAATCATTGTAAATGGTTTTGATCCGTATAATCATCATTTAGACAACCGTTAGCGTCATACGAGGTGCTGTATCCAACACTCATATCACTGATAATAATGTGTCCAGAGGTTGTTTGATAGTGGCTACTCAATATATGATGACACAGATACCAGTGATTGATATTTTAAGAGCGCAAACAGAAATTGGCTTCTTCCTTTAGAGATTAATTTTGTTGATTAGAAGTTTACCTAATCCGTTATATCCGGGAGTAGGCGAAGAGCAATTGGGGATTTATGTAAAGAGTCAGCAAAGAAAAACAAAAAAAAACACAACAACAAAAAGAACGAGGTAATTTTGGGGTTTCCACTGAAAAAAAAAGAGAAAGAATTAAACGGGGTTAAATAAACAAGTGGAATGTATGCTGTGAAGCAGGAATAATATCTCTGAAAAATTAGTATCTGTTTAGGTAGAATTGGTTGTATAGCGATGTTCGGATGAAATGCAATTGAAATTTGTCTAAGTGAAGTGTATTTCGTATATCGGTTCTGGTCTTGTGCTATGCGTGAGACTGACTTAGTAATATTTTTGTGTGACTTTTGGAGGCTTGAGCGTAAAAAAAATCTTGTTCAAACTGACAGTCAAATGGAAAACAGTTTTGTAGTTCTTTTATTGGCGTATTTGGCACCATTGAATTTTATTCATTATATCCATCACGCGAATACTAACTGCGGAAAAGAAAAACATGTCAGTTTTCTTTTAGTTAATGCATTCCAACTCCAACGATCACTATTTTTCATGTATATGATGAATTCTTTGCAGGTATTTCAATAATAATCTTGATATTTTTATCAACAGAAAATAAGTTTCAATATGTTTTCCCATTCCGTTTCAGATTTACTCTATAATTTATTGAAATAACAAATCTACTATTTGCAGGTTTTCTTTATTTCTTGGAAATAGGCATTATCATTTTACATGCGTTGTTTAATTTTAAAATCCTCTTTTGTGTTAAATTTGAGGTCATAATAAAATGTAGGAAACAATATGTTACATTGTTATGGAAGAATATTAACAACACCACCATCATAAGTGACATCAACAAATACAATATTCATAAAAGAGAAAACCAGGCAGGTGGCTAATGAAAGAATATGGACATATTTGCGAGCGACATATGTGAAGAAAATGGTTACCGATTAATGGCGAAACAATCAATAATATTGTTGTCATGATCGATAACATTGGTCTGCGATGTCTTCAAGGTCGAATATATAATAGCAGTTTTTAAGGTAGCTTTTTACGCTGAATCCAAAAATCATACTCATTTATTTCAAATTTTTAAGATACAAATTTTTAAGATATAAGTTTTTACTTGTATAGAACAGTATTGTGACTATTTATTTTTTGTTGAATTAAACAAATGCTAAATTTAGGGGTAATATAGACGATGAAAGCTCACATTGAGGCATAATAAACTGAAAAATACACAAAAGAAGCTATTCCTGGATGAAAGGTCTCTTTAGGGGCTTCCACCTGTGTTCGGCAGCCCCCAAATCCCGTTTCAAGCACCAGCAGTGGTCAGAGAGAAAGTTTACATACCCCCGGCCTTGATAGGATTCTTTCATAATGCAAATGTCTTGGTGAAAGCGCTCAACCTGCTCTTCACTCAAATCTCCATAATTTTTTGGAAAATAGTCAAAGTGTGACTGCATAAAATGCAGTTTCACTGACAGTCATGCCTCGAGTTGGCGCAAACTCTTCAGTAGCTTTTCAATTTCCTTCTCGTACTTCTCACTCCGGTGGATTCCCAGGCATTTTTGACTTCAGGCAGACAGTTCAGCTTCGCCTAGTGCTTTGTCAAACATTGGGTTCTTCACCGTCAAATATACCACCTTGAGTTTCTCTAAGCTTATTCGTGGGAACTTCTCCTCTAGGAAAAGAAACCTGATACCTTCCCTTTCCATTGTCTTCCCAAAGTTCTTCATTACTCCTAACTTGATATGCAACGGTTGAAGCAGTATTTTGTTTGGTTCAACGAGAGTGTGAGACTGAACGTTATGCAAGCCAGGTTTTACCCCTTGACTTAACAACCATTCTTATGTGACATGTACATATTCATAGCTATATTCCATCTTATCAGGAACAGGAAGGTCTGGTCCATGAAGGGTTGGTCGTATGGCATAAGGAACATCGGGGAATTTGACATAGCTTGTTCTTACGATTTATTCCTTTTAAATATATGCAGAAATAGCAGCCCTTCCCTCCAGACCATGGGAATGGCAAACGGCATACTCTTCCTTTTACCGTTCCTTTAATACCTCATGTTCTGCACGCTTGTTTTACAGAAAACGCGGGGAGCGAATGGATTATCCTGATCCCCTAGTTTGACTTCAAAGCAATAGCGACATGACTTCTTCACAAAGTCAGTGATATTTGCTTGATGGTTAGGAAGAACCACATTAGCACAGATATAAGAGAACATGACAGGATTATTCTTTCTTTTGCGATTCATTCTTACAGATATACAAATGTCAATTATTTACATTATTCGGACTATTGTCCTCATCTTTGTCGCCATATTTATTACAACGTTTTGGCCGTTGTACGCTCCGGCCTTTTTTAGGTGGTTGGAATGTCGAACTGAACCTCACTGGGGTAGAATGTTCTAGTTAACGTGACATGTGTTAATGGGTTTCAGTTATCAGTTATCTCCTGTTAATTTTCCCTCTGAAATTCTCCACTGCATTAACCGGATATTGAATTCACACTCTTTGGGTTCTGTTAATGGATCTAACCAACGCCTTTATCCACTGTGCCATGTGTCCTGAAGAAGGGCGGAGCGTACAACAGCCGAAACGGTGTAATAAATATGGCGACAAAGATGAGGACAATAGTCCAAATAATGTAAATAATGTACATAATACTTTTTCTTAGAAATATAGACAGATATAGAAATGTCAAACTGATAAGAAAAAAATAAATCTGCACTCAGCTATTATTTGATACTTGACAGAGTATATTTAAAATCGTTTTAAGCTGAGAATTATTAAAATCGTTTTAAGCTGAGAATTAAACCCCTCTTGGTATATGGGCATTAGCGAGTAGGTTTGTACATTGTCGTTAGGTGCACATACAACATTATGTTTATACTAAACAACAGACACCCACGATCAGCTAGAGTTCACAGGCTTTTGAATAAGTGTACTTACTGTGCATAACTTGTGGAGTATTAAAACACATCTAAAAAAAAAAAAAAAGAAAGACCTGAGCGAACAAAATGAATTGTATTTTCGAATTCAGTATAAAATGGCGAATATATATTACTTGATAAACCTTTTGTCTTTGGGAAAAATAACGCAGGCGAGTGTAATTCGTAGCAAATAAAAAGCATGCAAAGATGGATTTGTCATTAAACAAAACAATGCTACTCGTCTGGCAAGTAGATATCAAATTTTTGCTGTTGAGTTAGGTATATTCAACAGTAGGTTCTATGGTAATGGTTTCTTTTTTTACACTAAAATCTTCAAAAATTTAAAATCAATTCCAATCGCCATCTCCTGCCTCCCTGAGTCGTGTTCTTTTATTGCCCTTTCCACTCAATAAAATCTCCACTACCAGCAACCTGTTGTGTTTTTGTGGTATTATTGACTTGTTTGGGGGTGAAATTATGAAAATATAAAGAAAAGTTAACCCTGAACGAATAAATAAATAAGTATTATTTAATGGGAAATATGACAAAAAAAAAAAAAAAAAAGGTGCAAAATTGCACTTTTACAATGCAAATCAATTGTACGTATAAAACCTGGAACTTGTTTCAAAGAATGAAAGGCATAAAAGACTGGGACTTCCTATAAGAAGATCTAATACACCAGTCACTACCTGTAGTGAAATTGAGAGTTAGTGATTGATGAACCTGGCGAAGCTACACCAGAATCTGAAAAAATAAACAAAAAAAAAAAAAAAAAAGAAAAAAAAAAGAAAGAAAAAAATGACATACAACTATTCTGGTTAATTATTAACAGTAACATATTTTAAATTTCCATTGTTAATGTTGGCAGAAGCTTATACGTTGTAGATTTACCTTAGATTTTTCGATTAATTCAGTTGGACATAATATTTGCAAATGTTTGAAAAACCTAGGCTTCTTGCTCGTAAAAGTACCAATTATTTATCCATGTCTGCAACTACTATTTCTACTCTTGTTGTCTTTCCAAAATTCTTATTTTTTTAATACCCGGGTTTCCCCTATTCGCTAACAGAAACGAGAATAATAAAAGGGCGTATATTGAAATAATTAATTTAGAGAATTTCCGTATATGAGAGATGAAGTTTGATAGTATTTTAAAACAATATTTTCTTGGAAGGAAAACATTCCTTAGGGAAATCAAATTCTGCGACACCAAGGTGTCATTCTCTACGTCTGATAAATCGAGCAATCAACTGAAAAACACAATGTACTTATTTCCAGTTAGACTAAAGAAAAAATGAACGAATTAGTTAGTCAGTAGAATAAATGGTTAGTTTACCATTGAAAAAAGAAAAGAAAATATCTTTCACTAGATATGAATAAATGTAAGACTGAAAATAAAATACAATAAATTGAAGACGCGATCCATCAAGAAACACTACTCTCGAGAGAAATGCTAATGATACTAATTAGAATAGGTTAATAGGAAATAGAAGAGCTGCAAATTGATAGGAACTCGTCGCCGAGTAATTGGTAGCAAAACGGACTGGTATATTATTATTTGTATGTAATTTGCCTTGATTATGACGATAATCTACATCTGGCGCAAGGAAACTGAGGTTCTCAGGATCATCGAATCCCCTTTTAAATACTTTTGTTCCATGCCCACCTTGAACCAGAGAGGTAGTATCTGTTAGTTTCCAAGGTATGATCTTATATGAACCTACCAAACAAAAACCAACAATATGAACATGCCATCAATACATTATTTAAAAAATTACCAACAGTACATATTTATATTGAAATTACCATCTATAGTATTAAATGATCAGCAACACATTTTATAATGGAATTTCAAACAAAACATTTTAAAGGAAGATGACCAACAATACATTGTATCTGTAGGTAAAGGCAAACAGCTGCATTCAAAATACATTTAATTGAACTGATAAAATTGTGTTTAAAATATTTTGATTTTGATATTAAATAACCAACAAATGTTGCGATAACGCTAAATAAAATCAGCCAAACAACTCAAACTTCTGAGTAGTTCAATCCTCGGAAACTACTGTATAAATGTGCCCCAACGATAAACTAGTGACAACGTATCCAGTAACTCTATGGTGACGGACTGTTCAAATATCTGATTGTGTGTGTATGTTTGTGTATGTAAATACTGGACTTCAGATAATCTGCCAGAGGTACACACATCCCTGTATATATATATATATATATATATATATATATATATATATATATCAGGCAATAGTTTTGACTTACCTACTACTTGCTTAGGATTAGCTAATTTGTCTGTCCATGAATCAGAAAATAACCGATAATTTTCAGAAATAAATGAATAGATTGAACGTAGCATTATTTAAAATTGTCTTGTGTCCCGATGATAGACTCCCTAAATAAGCTAACTGAATTAAATTTTAAAGAATAGCAAGACGCTCCATAACGCAAACCTAAATACCACGTTTTTTTTAAATTTTTAATGAATATCTCGATATTTACTTAGTTAAAATATAGTTACTATAGATAGGCCTCCTATGACACAATCCATGATCCTACCTCTTTTCCTGAAAGGGAGTAGAGGCTCATCTCTTGCTTCCTGATTAGAAAAGAATTTCCGGTTCGTTTCTTACTCTGAAGCCTTAACAGTGGATCTATCATGCGTTTTATGGACATAGGAGGATAATGGTTAAGTCTTTTCCTACTTTAGATTCCGAGTTGGCAGATTTCTGGTTGCTGCTTCCGATTGGTGGTTAGGAGACAAACTTTCGCGTAGGGTTTAGAGAGGCTACACTTATCAACAGTCGTATAATATCGTTGTTTTTGAAATTTCTTGTCGCAAGAACCTCTTGTGGTCAACCCCGAGGTCACAGCCCGCACATGTTCCCTTAGAAAGTGCGAGCGCTACTGCTAGTCTCAACCTTTTCCTAATCTAAATAACACACAATGACGATAAGCAGCGTACAAAATAAATATCATGACGATAAACAAACCATAAAATAGAAACAAATCAGCTCAAGAAAAAATAGCTAAATCCGTTATTCTCCCCAATATTCGTTATTCGCTATGTGGAATTGTTCCTCTTCGAATATTCTCCGGCAAACCTAGACCTCTGCGAAGCTAAACTTAACTCTGTAATTCCATCCTTGGAATTCTCGATTTCTGGCTGTTGTGTCGATATGCATGACATGAGATTTAATGTTTGGGAACATCTCACGTTCGTTAGGGAAATCTCGAGTCTCCAGACAATTTGTACATGTGTCTCCGTCTTTCTCTAATAAACTCAATCAGTTATCTCAAGGCCCACCATACCAAATTACTTAATCATTGTCACTGACCTCGATGGCATCCAACCCTGAACTTCTTCATCACTTACACAAGTAGTGGTCTTCTCCACGCGTTTCCTCTGTCCTATTGATGGACACGCATCTAGTCTTGATATCTTCTTTACCTATACCCTTGACTCATCAGTGTTTTTGATTAATTTAAACGCCAATTTATCCCTAAAAACTTATATATATATATATATATATATATATATATATATATATATATATATAATATAATATATATATATATATATATATATATAGTTAAAACTAGAGAGCCAGACAAACCTACTAAGGTTTCACTTAAGCTGGATTTCCCTGAAGATCCGCTTAGATAAAATCTTGGTAGTTTTTTCTGGCTCTCTAGGTTTAACTAGGTCTGCTCTAATTGTATTGAGCACTTTTAGTTATTTTGGGTACTCGCATCGCGGTGTTTTTCTTTCGGCCTTGGACTTACATGCTAGACGATTATTTTCGGCTAACTTGCATGTTCTTGGTTCTTTCTTTTTTATATACCTTTTTTTTAACCTTTGATATTGTCTCGTTTATTTGCTAATCAACATACCGAGCGAGTTTTGTTTCTTATTCTTATATATATATATATATATATATATATATATATATATATATATATATATATATATATATATATATATATATATGGTCCGGTTCCTTGTACCACGTTGATAGTCCAAGGTAGAACCAATAAAGAAGAACTCGAACACGGATATGGAATAACACAGATATATTACAAACAGGAATATATACAGAGAAGTAGAAAGTGTTAGTACGAAAAATCAGGTTTAGTAGTAATTGTCTGAACGCGACTCTGTTTTGGACTGCCTCTGACATGACTGACAGACTCGCTCGCTCTGACTAACTGACAGACTCCTGACGGATTTCACTCCAGACTTCAGACTGAACTCTAGACTTCAGACAGAACCCTAGACTTCAGACGGAAGGATATTTATTTGTATATAATACAAAATGTGGCACAAGGCCTAAAAGGGTGATGGGAAAGGACGGTCATCTTCTGTCATCTAAACTTAGCTAGTCTCAGACATGGACCCAAACACAGCAATAATGTCCCAATCACCAAAACAACACAGTCACTCCTACCTTTCTTTCTACTTCCACCATAATGCCTCAAATTCTCTATGAAGTCCTAACTAGTCCCCTTATGTACAAAAATTGTCTGTGGGGGGAGGGTCAATAAAATAACAACTTTTAAAAGATCCCCAAATGAGTATTTACAATATGTCTTAAATATTTACAATAAAACTAAACAAAACTGTGTTAGTAATAAAAACTAGACGAAATCAATGCGGGACTAAGAAAAATAACAAAAAAAAACATTCATTTCTCCAAGCATTCACACAGACACACACACATTCATAGACAACAACAAATACGAAAATTCACACACACGAAACGAAAGGCGCCCCGCATCCACCAGAGAACTGATATCACTGACCACCTAACGAGGGAGGGGATGGGGATTTAAACAAAAGAAAAATAGGAACAGAAATAAAAGGGACCAATGCGCATGCGTACCCTAGCTAAGTCTACTAGAAAAACGGGAAAACTAAAGATTCAAAATAGAAAACCTAGTCTAATCTAAAATCTGGGTGGGTTGCCTATGTTCAACCCTGTTAGGACAAAATCCTGTACCTAACTGACATCCAAGTGCCACTCTAGGTCAGCCCCTTTCACTCTACACATTCGTGCAAGATTCACCCACCTTTTGCCAAATTCCAATGAGGTAAGCCGCTGCCTTTCCGTCCTAATCTTGACTTTAAGCTGATGCTTAAAGAACAAGATCAGTTGGGAAGAGGTGAACCTCTCGCCATCATGGAATCCCTTCTGACGCGTCGTCCAAATCACGACTCTCATAATCCCTAGTAAGCAAAAGAACACATAATATTCAGCCTTCGTCAATTGCGGCACCACATTGCTACAAACAGAACTGGCTTCGAGGACAAAAAACTTTCCCTGCAGCATGCGAACCCCGGGGCCTTCAACAAACCTGCACAACGGCACTACCGTCTTGCACTGAAAAAAGGCGTGACCAATGGTCTCGACTTCCCCAGTACAGCGACGACAGTTTGGATATTTTGCTGAACAAAGTCATTTGCCGACCCAGAGGGCCCCACGAATCATCAGCCAGGTGAGTGATGCATCATTATTACTGAGATATTTCAACCCAGGCGCCCAAGGCCATATCGAGCGAGCTTCCTGCTTCGTAAGACCGAGGCTCGTCGATCAGATCATCTTGAACGGACCCCCTAACTAACAATTGATACAATGCCTTACGAGACAACGCCTGGGCGTCGGAGAGGCCATCCGTCGTCCGTAAGAGGAGCTTCAAAGCACGACGACATTCGCGGTAGGAGGAGCACTCGGCACGAGGTCTACGGCCGGCCTCCTCCTCGCACGAGTGCACACTTCTAAGGGATGGGAAATGTTTTCGGACATCTTCTTTCCAAAAGGTGCCCACCTCATCCAATCCGCGACACATTCTGTCTAGAAAGGTAATGCGAAGCATATATTGACGAATCTCAATGCTAGGGATACCCAGACCGCCCTCATAGGGATGAAGGCAACAGATCTCGCGAGATACCAAAGGGGCCTTGTCTCTCCACAAGAAAGAGAACAAGGTCCGGACTAACGACATTAGTCTGGAATACGGGAGTGGAAGCACAGAGAGTCGGTAAAGGAGAATCGGATATATTTGAGAAACACATACCTCCGCCCTTCCCTTCAGGGAAAGTCTCCTCCGAGAACACAGATTAACCGCGATCTCGGCCTTCCCTTGTACCTCCGACCAATTCATTTCCAACTGGAGATCAGGACCGAACCAGACGTCGAGTATCTTGATCGGCCCATCCGTCCAGAGGAAAGGTCCGGGAAGAGAAACTCCCTTCCACGCACCCAACCGCAAGCCCACAGACTTATCGCGGTTGATCTTGGCCCCTGTCACCATCTCATACCCACTGATCTCTTTGCTGACTTCGTCAATCTCGGCTTTGCTCGACACAAGAACCGAAACGTCGTCAGCATAGGCAGAATACCTGGCTGAGTTGGAAGCCCCAGGCAGGGAAATTCTGCGCAGGTCCGGATTCGCCTTTAACTTACGAAGGAATTGATCCAACGCAAGAACGTAAAGCAGAGGCGAGATCGGACAACCTTGACGAATGGACCGAGACAATACGTAAGGCTTCGATTTTACCCCATTCACTTCCACCAGCGCACCGGGGGTCGCATACAAAAGACGGATCCAGGAGCGAAAGTCGGCTCCGAAACCGGCCGCCGAAAGGACAGCCTCCAGAAATCGATGGTCAACCCTATCGAAGGCCTTGGACTAATCTAAATTTATCAGCGCGGCTTCACTGTCGACTTGTTCTAAGATCAAGCGTACCATATGAAGGTTATCCTGAATAGTCCTACCCTTCACAGCACAAGTCTGTTCAGGGTCAATCAGACTAGCCAGGACAAGCTGCAAACGGTTGGCTAAGATCTTCGCCAAAATCTTTAAGTCAGTGTTTAACATCGTTAAAGGGCGAAAATTCCCTAACCCATCCCCACCGTCCTTGTCCTTACGCAGCAACTTGATCACACCCCTGGTGAAGCGTTGAGGCAAAGATCCCTGCCTCTTCCAGTTGTTGTAAATCAGTTCCAGCAAAGGAACAAAAACGTGCGAAAACCTCAAGTAATACTTCGTAGGGAAGACCATCTAAACCCGGAGACTTATCCAGGCCAACCTGCTTCAGCGCTTCCCAGATTTCCAACTCTGTAATGGGACCCTCGCACCTAGCCACTTCAGCTGCCTCGGGGCAGGGAAAGTCAGCTAAATAGGCGTCGAACTGAGCAGAGCTCAGACCGGGCTCATTGGTGAAAAGATCCTGAAAGTAGTCCCGAAAAATCTCTCATATGCCCGCGTTTGTAGTCACGGTTCGCTTATCTGTCAATGTGACGCACGCTATATGACGCCTAGACGCGTTTTGATTCTCCTCTGCACGCAGTTCAGCGACCATATTCATTGCCTCAGAAGACATTCTTTTTAACCTAGCCCTAACTCCCAGAGCTTGATCCTTCTTGATAAGCAAGGGGGACAACTCTGCCTTAGCTAAAGCTATATCCCCACGGGATATACACGGGATTTCACAGCCCGATCAACTTTATCTTCTAAAACCGTTTGCGCCGCTAATCTATCTAGATTGATTCGACGACTAAAATCGGCAGCAAACGTTCGAATTTTAGATTTTAAATTTCCCCACCAGGCATTTCCCACAACTGCACCCGCCAATTCCCTTTGTATCATTAGTAAAAGCTGGTCCCGGAAACTCTGATCACCAAAAAGTGAACAGTTCAATTTCCAGTAACCAGCCAATCTAACCTTAGGCTTATCTAAGTTTACACGGATCCGGACAAGCCTATGATCCGTATAAACTATGTAATGGAAACTTGGACACCCTAAGAGCCCTACATCGACTCTCCTAACTAAGACTCGGTCCAGGTAGCTCCCAAGCGTCCCAGGAGCCGAGTTGCCACTAGTTGTCCAAGTCCATGCTACCTCCCGAGGGTGTTCATTCCGGAACTTATCGACAAGATCAAACTCATCGATAAAGTCCCGAAATGGTTTCACATCCGGGTTGTTAGTACCTTGTTTATGCCCTATACGATCTATATTGGGGTCAAGGACGGCATTCCAATCCCCCGCTAAACCTACCCGACGAGACGTCGTCAAGAACGGCGCGATCTGCCGAAACAAAGCAGGCCGCTCGGAATTGGTATTGGGCGCATAAACCCCAATGAGACGTAGAACCTTATCCTTTATGGTAACATCCAGCATGCAAAGTCTTCCCGCCGGATCCGCGAAGACAAGGGTACAAGCAGCCTTCAAAGACTTGCTCACCAGGCAAGAGACACCCATCGAACGCCCATCAAAACACGCTGAATAAAGGGCGAACCACTTAGACAGTATGTCCTCACGATCATGAGAAGAAAAATGGATCTCTTGTATACAACATACATTCACTGCGAGACTCGGACCTCAGGCCCCGGATATTTAAACTAGCTAACCAGAGAGCCATTATCAAATCGAATTAGGGTTGACCTTCAGGATAGAACATGGCTGGGGTGAGGACACCGACAGCTCGTCCCATAGAACCGGACGCCATCTCATTATCGACAGTATCATCCCGAGACAAGCCGCCGATGTACGAGGGGTAAGTTAATTTGTGAGCCCTATAAAGGGATGGGTTAACAAAAACGAGGATCCTTGCTTTGAGCTTTTGATCTGTTTCATCTGTTTCAGGATCGAGAAGATAGGCAGCTGGGAGCACCATTTTTAGGGACGACTGGGCCTCCTCTATCATGCCCCAAATCTCCCGCGTACCCGGGCCAGATCTGATGACAGTTTGGTCTCTACCTGCAGAAGGGAAATTACCCGGATTTTCCACCTCCACGCCATTAATTTTCTGGAAATTCCATAGAACTTTTAAGTCTTTGGGATTCCTGGTCTTTCCGCCTGGTCCCGGGATACGCGGCAAACGCCTTCCCCTGGGAGATAAGGTTGTTTTATTTTCTTTTTCTTGGTAACAGCTTGTGACTCTGGACTTCTGCCACTTTTTTTTTGTGGTGAATGAATTGGAGTTGCTATGGGTGTGAGATCTGGAGTCATTGAGGGAGTCCAACCAGTAGGGGTCCTCACTGGGGAGGGTTTGGACGAATGCAGCGTTTTGACTGGTGAGTTTGACGCAGATTTGGCGGGGGTAGCTTGGTGAATTTAGTTTTAGATGAAGACGGGGAAGACGGGGCAGAGGAAAGGGGGCCCGGCTCCCCCCGCGATTTTTGATTTTTCCCGCGCTTCGTCTCCAATTTTTCTTTTAGCTTCTTTAGGTCTAAAATCTTTTCCCAGCTTGGCTCATTTAATTTTTGGGCTTTTGTTGCGGTTTTTGCATAAGACGCCGAGGCGTCGCCCTCAGAGCTGGTAGAGGGAATGGGGCTGTAGGTGCTATTGTCCTTGGTGTCATGATGGGACTGAGGAACCGCTGTTTGGGTCTTCCCCTAACTACAAGGCGCCATTTCCCCTCATCCTTCTCCTTATCCACACTTGTGGCAGGCGTCGGGTTATGGGGTAACGTGGGTACAGACCCAACCGAGGGATTATCAGCACCGGTCCGCCTCGCAGCTAGGCCCACTACAGGCGCCGCGGATTTGACATTTTCGGCCAAAGGGGGATTTTGGTAGCCTGCAACCGGAACTCCAGGGGCCTTCTTCCCCGGGCAGGAGGAGGAAAGGTGACCAGTCTCTCCACACCTCCAGCAAGTTGGTTTCTACCGGTCACTATGACCGGCATTTTCCGGTCGCCAAAACCCAAACAGTTGGGGACGGACTTGAAGGCCTTCTGATCGATCATGATATCAAAAGTTCATCCCCCGTTCAAGTTATCGGAGAGAGCCTCTAAGATTTGGCCGTACTGCATGAAAAATGCAGCCAGGTGCTCCTCCGGAATTTGAGAGGGAACCTCGAAAACGGCCACCCTGGTCCTTCTGCGGCCTTCGTATTCTGTTCTGAGAATTAAATCTTTAGTTATTAATTCTTTTTTGGCCATAGCCAAGCAATCTTCTGGTGTGGGTAGCAGAATGTCCCACATAAAAAAAAAGCAGTACCATTTTTTACTCTTTGCGGTTTTATCCCCAGGGACAGAAGTGATTTAATCACTGTGTCTTTTGTGGAGCGACAAATTTTACGAGACATTTTGTCGACCACAAAAACGGACACCATTCTCTTTGCGAACACGTTTGGTTCTTGGTCATTATCGACAAGCCCATCTTTATTAACAAGATGAGCCTAACCTTTTGCCTTTTCCAAGAAATCCGCCATGTTCAAAATACAACTTGGGGAGGGGGACTTCCAGCAGGAGGGGATTTCTTCGGCCGTCTTGTTTTGTGCCTCCTTCGGCACCTCGACACTTTTGCCAGTTTCTCCTTTTTTGGCTCCGCTAGCACCTTCTTTCAATATTGGGCTGGCATTAGCTGCTTTTTATCAGATTTATCGGGCGGGTCGGCTTTAGCCGCCGTCCCGAAAAGGTCTTTTTTTACGTTGGACCGACTGGCTTCGTCGGCCATAATGAAAAACGTGCGGAGACTTCAAGCTGCAGGTCTCTAAAAATTGGGGAAAGGAGTTGGAAAAAAAAATTGAAAGCCTGGTTAACCCACGAAATAAAAATACAAAAACCAAGCAATAAACTTTAAAAATAAATAAACTGAGAGAAATACAAAAATTAAAATAAAAGACAAACTAGATTAATTGAAATAAATAAATAAAGTAATAGTTTTTTTTTTTTTAAACAAAAATAAAATTGGCGCCCAAAGGCTGCCGGAAATAAAAGAAAAACAAAACACAATAACAGAAACTCCTCTTTTTTCTGGTCAAAAATTCAAAAAAATGTACAAATTTAATCACTGTGTCTTTTGTGGAGCGACAAATCTTTCTAGTTTTCTTATCCACCACAAAAACGGTCACCATTCTTTTTGAGAACACATCGAGTTCTTGGACAATATCGACGAACCCATCTTTATTAACAAGATGGGCGTACCCCTTCGCCTTATCCAAGAAATCCGCCATGTTCAGAATACAACTTTGGGGGGACTTCCAACATGAGGGCAATTCCTCGGCAGTCTTTTGTGCCTCCTTTGGCACCTCGACATTTTTACTGGTATCTCCTTTTTTGGAGACACTAGGGACTTTCTTCAAAATTGGGCTAGCATTAGCCTGCTTTTTCGTGGGGTTATCCGGCGGGTCTGATTTCGCCGCGGACCCAAAAAGGTCTTTTTTTACATTAGACCGACTGGCTTTTTCGGCCATGGTGGATTAGAGTGGAGATTTCCACCTGCAGGTCCAAATTTTGGGGAAAGGAGTTGGGAGAAGGTAGAAAAAAAGAGAAATTAAACAAATAAAGAAAACGCCTGGATGTACCAGTAAATAAAAATAGCAAAGACAAAAAAATAAATAAACTGGGCACAATAAAAAACAAAGTAGATCAAACAGAAAGAAATAAACAGACAGGTAAGATTAAAAAATAAAGATGGCGCTCAAAGGCTGCCGAAAATAAAAGAAAAACAAAAACAGAAACTCCTTTCTTTTTTTCAAAAATTCAAATAAAATGTACAGGAAGAAAAAGAAAAGAAAAAGTCTGGTTTGTTACCAGAAGAAAAAAAAAAATAAAAGTTTGCGGCCGAAGCCGCTAAAGAAAATAAATTAAAATCAAAAGAAAAACAAACTAGTCAAACCAAAAAGAAAGAATGCGACCGAAGTCGCTAATAAAAAGAAGGTGGGTATAAAAATTAAAAACGAAATAAAAAACAAAGCTTTCTTTTTCTTTTTTTCCTTATAAAGTACTTATTGTTTTTTAAACAAAAAAAAAAAAAAATAAAAAATTATGTGGGCCGAAGCCCCCCCCAAAAAATAAAACAAACAAAAGAAATGGAAGAATAAAAATTAAAACTTAAACAATAACTTAGCAAAATGTCTTGGTGTGATCAAAGAATATCGTCAATCCGAAAAAGTTCGCCAAGCAAATGCTCGTGGCCAAAAAAATCAGGTTCGTCGCTCTGCAACACAAGAAAACAATTAGACGAATCCAAAAACACTGGTCACAAAAAGACGGAGGACTGAACTCCCTGCTTCCTCTTGAGGCGCAGTATTTATTACGTATGGAATAGTCCATTATGTTATTATGGGTAAGGTACCATAACACCCCACTTCCGAAAATTTTGTGCAGCACGGGTTTTTTAATGTCGTTTTTTCTTTGCATCTATTTCCAAATATTCAGTAAATTTTCTTTTTCTAGACGATTTTCTTGGTTCTGTCGTTATTTGCGGTCTTGTTATATCGAATGTGTCAAAAATCGTGTCCAATACCCCTTCTTGATGTGGACCGTTAGCATCCTGTAACAGTCTCTTCCTTATTTGGTTTACGTGTCTTCTGTTTGAGAATTTTTTCCTTAAACTATGTACATCATATTGCCAATTCTTTTCTCAATTATCCCTTGTTCCCAGCAAGAGGTATTATTTTTGTATGGCTTAAAAAAAAAAAAACTTTTTCCCATTGTGGCACCATTTATCGAGGCAGAAAAGGAAAAGAAAGAAAAGAAGAAAAAGAGAGGCTAAGAATCGTGAGTGTTAAGCAAGAACACACACACAGCTAAGGGACAATGGATAAAAGCATATTTTGATAAGTAACAAATGGCGAAAGAGTGTCATTACAATGGCAGGGAAATTCTGAGTAAAAAGAAAGGGAAGGAAGGAAAGAATCAGATATGTTTTGGCATCGGCCGTGTTATCTAAGGGTATGAAAATAGACCGACTGGCCAGAGAGAGAGGGAAAAATTCAAATGAAAATGTTATTTCGTTAAGTGACGAAAAACAGACAAAAAGACTTAGACAGATATGAAAAATTAAAAAAAATACCGACAAGCATCCTTGGCCAGCGATAATAAAAATTTGTTATCAGGAATTTGTACCGAAGGAAATGAATGTGTTTTCTTTCTTTCTTCGAGGCGACAGACGGACTGGAACTTTGGAGATGTTTCTTTTTGAGACCATGTCGAGAAGACCACACATTCTGATAATTAGCGATAAAACACCTGACGTAAACCACGTGTAGAACAAGAGTTATGACCGCCATTGTCATATTGTCCCGTTCGCACCTGGAGAAATGATAAACCATTAAGGGGAAGAAAAAAGAAAGAAAAAGAATGATATTTTTTTTTCATGAAACAAAGCCGCAGATTCGTCCACGCCCGACTAAGACATCATTGGTCGAGTGGTGATCACGTGATGCACGAGGGAGGCTGATGCCGCCCATCTGGAGGATGAGTAAGAGAGGTTGCCACGAAGATGTGAGGAGGGCAGTTCACGCCCATGAATTATGATGAGAAGGTGGGAGTGAGGAAAGGTTCCCAAAAATGGAAAAAGGTGGAAATTTCTAACCAGGTGGATATGTATTTAGAATTATCGAGGAATCCCCCGGCGCCGACAAACCCACCCCGGTTTTGGTCGGCGCCCATATAAACGAAGCCACAACGAACAGAAGTGAGTCGAGGTCCAGCAGTCTTCAGTTGAAGCAAGCCTCGCAGATAGCTGACCAGATTACTGCACATTTTCCAGACCCACATCTTCAAACCAAGAACAATTATTTTGAAGAGCGACTTAGATCCAGATCACCGAAATAAGTTTTTCTTTTGACTTTCGTTCAAAGACCCACCGAAACACCAATTTCTTAAAGAGCAGACGACTTGAAGTGTTAAAACTTGCCTAGCGGAAAACGACGTGTCACAATCCATAGAACGGGTCGGGAGATAGATGCAGTCCTATGTATCGAACAACTAGACATAAAGTTTGTTACCTTTTTCTTTGATACTTTGAACTTTTGAGTTTTCATTTTATTGCCTTTTACGCGTATTTTTGTGGTATCACCCCCGTAGGACTCGGTTTGCAGTACGGCCCCGATGACTGATTGATTTCCTCTGCCTAGATCAAATCACAACGTTGGTAGGCAGACTGGGAATCAAAGTAGGACGTCACAGTTAGTGCCGTGGTAGACTGGGATACAACGACACGGTTGGCGCTACGACCAGGGGACGACGTCACACCATGGGAGGAATTTTCTTTTTGGTGTGTAGGATTGTGTTACTTGTTTTGTTTTACTTGCTAGTAATTTATCGGACACTGATCTGATTTTCCTAGCAAACATGATATCTGCTGGTGATAATGTTGATGGTGTCACATTATTTGGCGTTATTCTATATACCTGTAGGAATTACTGTAATGCTTTCTCCGTAGGCAAATAGTACGCATTTCGTAATTCTCTTTTGAGAGTATCCACAAATCTCTCCTCTTGTCCATTTGATCTTGGATGGTAAGGCGGGGATTTTATATGTTTTGCTTGATAGATTTCGCAAAACTCTTGGAAATCTGCTGACATGAAGTGTGTTCCGTTATCTGTTACTAAACAATCCACTACGCCAAACCCGAGCGAATAGCTCGTGTAAGAAATTTATGGTCATTTCTGTAGTAGGATTTTTGCAACTAAACATCTCTGGCCATTTACTGTAGCTATCAACTATGATTAAATAGTAGAACCCGTCAATTGGTCCTGCATAATCTGCGTGTATTCTTGACCATGGACGATCCGTTTCAGGCCAACGCATGATTGGCGGTGCTTTAGTTGCTAAATTACAACACTTGCACATATCCACCATTTGAGAAATATCCTGGTCCATATTCTTCCAATACACATAGCTTCGCATTAGCGACTTCATTCTATTTTTACCTGGCTGTGCTTTGTGGAAATCCTTTAGTATCCGTTTTTGTAAAGTTTTGGGAATTACAACCCTTTCGTTGTAAAGTAGCGCATTATCGCATAGAGAAAAGTTGTCGGAAATTCTCTCATTTATTTCTGCTATTTTTGCTTTTGTTTCATTAATAAATTCGTCATTTTTGGCTTCATTTTTTATGTCTTGCAATGTGACTGGGAGGTTTCTGACTGTACAACATAGTACTGTCCTTCTGTCTTATTCATTTTTTAGGGCTGCGATTACCGTATCTTCCAATGGCTCTGTCTTTGTTGTTATAAGTCTCGACAGACCACCCGCGTGCCCGATTCTTTTCATTGGTAAGTATTCCAATCTGAAATTATAGTTCAGAAGCATCGTTCCCCATCTAAGTAGCCTATTTGCAGTGTAAACCGGTAGATTTTTTTTTGAACCAAAAATTTTTATTAACGATTTGTGATCTGTCTGCAGAGTAAAGTGTCTACCATAGATGTATCTATGGAATCTTTTTACTGCGAAGATAATTGCTCGAGCTTCCTTCTCAATTTGTGAATGTTTTTTTTTCCGGTGTTAGTCGGGTTCGTGAAGCATGTGCGATTAGGTTTTATTGTCTCATCTGGTATTTTATGTAATATACACGCTCCGAGAGCGTAGGCGCTCGCATCACTTGCTAGAATAATCTCTAGTTTAGGATCATAGTGTGCCAAAAATGAATCCGATGTTAATGTCTTTGAAAAATATTTTCCGCCATTTAATTTAGTGAATACTTGTTCAAAACTAGGTAGTTGCTAGTCGCAGTCCTTTATTGCTGCGTTCAAGCCTGTAGAAAAATCATCACAATCTCGAATTTCTCCTGATTTCTTCTTAACGTAGACCGTCGGAGTGACCCTTTTGCTGTACTCTACTTTTTTCAATATGCCCGTATTTTCGAGTCTAGATAATTCTTGGTCAATCTTTTCTATTGATGCAAACGGTACACTCCTTTTTTTCTTAAAAATAAGTTGAACATTATTCTTTACTTTGATATTAGCTGCCATTTTCTTGCATCTTCCGAGACCTGCTGAAAATACTTCGGGGAAACTCGTTTTTAGTTTTCCTTTTAATTTGTCTGCCTCGGTTGATAAGCTTTTTAGATTCTGGCAGTAGGTGCTAATAGGTAGATCCCACAATTCGAATTTTTGCATCCAGTCTTGTCCGAATAGGTTTTCGGTATTTTTTAAGACATACATTTTTAGTTTTTTCGTCATTCCGTTAAATGTTACGTTTGTGATTATTTCACCCTCGAATTTTATCTTTCTCCCCGTAACTGCTCTAGCAATTTTATCCGTTTTTAACATGACAGGTTTGTTCAGTTTTCTCCATGTTTGTAGGTATATGATAGTTAAGTCTGAGCCAGAATCCAGCTGTAACCTAACTTTTCTGTTTTGCATTTCAACTTGTACACATTTTCTTATATTAGTCTCATTTGTTTGGTCGATCCTCGTAATTCTTATTCTGATTTCTTTTCTATACCAACAGTGAGAACTTTTGTGACCAATTTTTTTTACATGATAGACAAGTTTTAGCACGATACATACAGACTTTAACCCAATGCCAAGTCCCACAACGATAACATGGACTTGGTGGTAGTTTCTTTTTATGTTGATTATAAATAGAAAACGTTGTTTTACCTGTTCTTGAGGCGGTAAAATCAGTTTGCTTTGTTTGTGAGGAGGGAAAATTTGTTTGTCTTCGTACTTTGCGTATGTATGCTATGCCAGCTTGTTCTATGTCTTTAGAGGTTTTTTTACGCTGACGCATCTCTGGCAGTCTTCGCCTAGTTTTTGAAGTGTCAGAACTTGTTCATTTTCCAATTTATTAAGTATTCTACGTATCATTTCTGCGTCTTTGGTTGAAACCAGACCTTGGACGTAAATTAAGCTTTTGAAGTTGTTACCGCTGAGTTTCGATAATTTGAAGTCGTCACACTATTTATTAACAATGGATGCGAAAGTTACGTAATGTTCGCTATCCTTTTTTGTAAGGTTCATGCATTTCCATCTTTTATGAAATGGTGAAGTATTATGGCTGAAAAGTTCCGTTAGCAATTTTATAGATTCTTTGAACGTTAACTCGCTTGTTTTTCTGGGAAGGATATATTAAACGAATTTAGTATGTTCACCTGTGCCTAATTTTCTCAATAAAAAGCGTACTTTACATCCGTCTGACCAATCTTTGCAGTCAGAATCATATAGATCTTCATACCTTCGGAAGTAATTTGCAAAAGTTTTATCTTCGTCGGTTGCGTACTTGAAATTTTCGATATTACTCCAAATAGCGTCTTGAGAGAGAACTGGTCCGTTCTCGGGATATGCTCTTTATTTGCCATTGCACGTATCAATAATTCTTGCATTTCTAGATGATTTTGTTCGTATCTTTGTTGTTGTTCAAACTAGATTTTGATAAGTTCCATAATGGTTGACTTAAGATCTTCCAAGTTAACGTATTTTTTGTGTGTAACCTGATATTCTGTAGCCTGTGCCCTCAAAAAAACTTTCCTTTGTTGTCACTGAAATTTGATATAAAGCGAAGAATTTTTTTTTTTTTAGAATTTAATCGTCGTCCACTCTTACATACGACAGATAGCAAAAAACAATGTCCTCCGAGTACGGAGTTTGTTTTTCTTTAGGGGTTTTCTAGATCGCCACTTGTTATATGTAATGTATAGCAATATATATATATATATATATATATATATATATATATATATATATATATATATATATATATATATATAAGTCCTCCGTGTATAGAGTTTGTATTTCATTTTTAGGGGTTTCTTCGTTGTCACTTGTTATGTTGACGAGTGAGGATTTTGTTGCTTATTCTTTACGTGAGTGTTCGAATCTTCGTCGCCACTGTTTTACTGAGGCAAACGAATTTTTTATTCTCTTTCTCCGATGATTTCGAATCGCTCGTCGCCACTGCTATGCTCCGGTTCCTTGTATCACGTTGATAGTCCAAGGTAGAACCAATAAAGAAGAACTCGAATACAGATATGGAATGACAGAGATATATTACAAACAGGAATATATACAGAGAAGTAGAAAGTGTTAGTACGAACAATCAGGTCTAATAGTAATTGTCTGACTGCGACTGTTTCGGACTGCCTCTGACTCGACTGACAGACTCGCTCGCTCTGACTGACTGACTGACAGACTGACAGACTCCTGACGGACTTCACTCCAGATTTCAGACTGAACTCCAGACTTCTTACGGAACCCTAGACTTCAGGCGGAACTCCCTACTTCCTCTCGAGGCGCAGTATTTATTACGTATGGAATAGCCCATTATGTTATCATGTATAAGGCCCGATAACAATATATATATATATATATATATATATATATATAGAGAGAGAGAGAGAGAGAGAGAGAGAGAGAGTGAGAGAGAGAGAGAGAGAGAGAGAGAGAGAGAGAGCGAGAGAATCCATATATGACGCAAGGGGGATTTCTGGTTGTAGGTTGATTTCTGTTGGTTTTAAGTTTTGTTCTTGTTTTTCGAACACTGTTGACTTGGTGATTTTGCATAATTGGTTTATTGTTTGATTAACAACCGTCTGTTGAGTATTTTCTCATTCATTATATATCTTACTTTCTACAAATTAGTATTCCGTGAATTCCTTTGGTCAAGATTGAGAGCTATGGACAATAAGTAGATTTTAGATCTATATTTTCCCACAACCTCTTCTGTTCCAGTTTTTATTTTTATTTTACAATTTCATTTTCTTTTTTTCTATCCCATCTACTGAGACTTTGATTATTGTTGTCAATGTAATATTCATACCACTGCTATTGTCATATTAGTGTAAGTAACATGTTTTTGTTGCTGAAATATCATAATCACATAATTGTCACTGTCATATTCATATCGTTTTCAGTATTATATTCGCGTTTTTTTTTTCAATATCATCATCATATCATTGTTAGCATCATATTTCTATAGCTGTGAGTATTATATTCACGCCGTTTTCATTAGATTAATCGCATCGTTGTCAGTAACATATTTGTACCGTTGTCAGTATTATATTCACGTCTTTCTCAATATTATTTGTATCTTTTGTTAAAGTTGGAATTATTTCGGATGTATAGGTATATTCCGGTTTTTATTTACAACCTGTTTAATTGTTATCAATGTTTAAAGGGAAACTAAATATTTGTTTATTTTTTTATCCATTATTTTATATTTCTTATTTAATAGTTTGTTTTTATCTGGCTTTTAGGTGCATTAAATATTAGAGTATTTATTATGGAAGGTTATGTTTATCTATCTATCTATCTATCTATCTATCTATCTATCTATATATATATATATATATATATATATATATATCGAAGTATGTTTGGTTAAATAATCATTGATTGCATCTCTGACAAGAAGTAAATACATATGTTGACTTCAAGACAACAATATTATCAAGACAGCTTTCACACCATGCTCATTCGCACAACATTTAAACACGCATACCTGTCTACCTTCAAAATACGGAAAAAAATACCTATTGATAAAGGTAGTACAATGCACAAAAAAAATCAAATTTTCAAGGCCCTCTATATAAGAGCAAACAATTAACAGTAAATAAATTCCCCCCTGAAGATGATCTTAAATGGGATTAAATATACTTTTGAAAAATAATATACACACAAGAATAGAAAAAAAACAATACCAAAAAAAAAAAAAACAACAGCTTTCTTAATGAATTTAATATCAACATTAGGTTGTCGATAAGAGAATTAGAGATGATCACAAAAAATAAATAGACATTTATTCAACAAAACTTGCTTAAATGAAGATATGCTGCCGAAACACACACACACGGAGATAGATAGATAGATAGATATATAGATAGATAGATAGATAGATAGATAGATAGATAGATAGATAGGCCTGCGTATCATATACTGTTAGCTTTATAACAAGTGTAATTCCTGGTAAGTTTCCTAGTTAGGATGCGCATTTTTTTCCTTACGCCCATTTTTATTCTATTTTATTTATTCAACTTATGTTATAACCGTATGCAGCCAATTTGTTCCCTGGATCAATGTCTTTCCCAAAAAGATAATTAATTTTTACGGTTTTTAATTCAAATTCTTTTCATTTTCATCATCTAAGTATCTTTGACTATTGGGAACCATGCTACCGCTTTGATCCGGTCATTTGTTTATGGAATGGTACCCCGTATTTGTTATTACTTTTAAGCGATGTGACTCTTAAATTTTCTTTCTCAGTTGTGCGTCTCCAATATTCGCAAATATCTCTCCCTGGTTTAATTATGAGTTAAACATCATTAAACAAGTCATAGGTTTGTTAGTCATTTGGACAGGAATATACAACTCTAAGAAATATATCAGTACTAACCGGATTGTCAAAGACGCTCTACATTTTCTATAATAAATGTTAGAACAAGAACGATTGATTTATCATAATCAGCTACATGCATTTGGAATTAGGGGAAAACAGGAGACTGTTTTAAAAGCCATTCAAAGTTTCGTTTGTCCAGATAAGTAAATTTTAACCCACCTGCACCGTTATCATCTTTATGGATAATTTGGTTTCTCAACCCGGACAGAAAAAAAAAACATACAAAAGCACTACATTCCAGATTCACTAAGGACTTCATTATGGATAGTATAGGCCTAATTCTAAATAATAAGAGCTTCGAATTTGACCACAAAAACTATATCCAAACTCTAGTTACTACAAGAGGAAAGAAAATAGTACGTACATATACCACCCTAACATTAGCTTACCTAGAGGAAAACCTGTATGAAAAGACAGAAGAAATACCCCCGAAAAACCTGCCTAGAAAAACTACATAGAGCTCTAAAACAAACGATGCGACTTGAATCCTGTGTAGACAAATTATGGAAAATAAAGTATATATTTGAAAAAAGAAATCCACATTACAACCAAAAAGATTTGAGGTTTCTCTCTTCTTTTTAAAATATACAATTTTATCTCGTTGGAATAACCATAACCTCTTTCCTATATATACGGATCTTTTCGAAAATATCATTTTGACAAATAATTTCACAATTACGCTCATTTTAAGGAATTATCTCAAAAATGTCAAACAAGAGAACTAAATTATAAGTTATCAGTCAGATTAATGACGAAAGATTAGTTTTCTTTAAAAGCGACACTAAAGACATTGAAACTGATCTGCACTGAAGAACGAAAATCCGTAATAGATACATAACAAATAGGAACATGACTGAATGGCATGCCCGACATCCATTGTAGAACCTTGAGTAAACTGCCATCTAATGAAACTCCAACTAATAATTCAGGTGTAAAACAAACATGCTTATTTTTTATTGTTTGGAGAATCTGAAAAATCATAAAACCATGTGAAAATAACTTGAGAAAGTTATTTAATAATCTCGGAAAAAAATTCTTGAAAAACTATTCAGAAGAGATTCACATCAATCAGTGGGTTGGGGAAATGCGTTTTCCTATCAGGTATGTTCACTTTCATATATCCAATGCTTCCCACGAAGCCAACATCCAAATTGTTCTTAATAATCCGGGGAAAAGTGTTGGTCTTCTCCTCGATAAAAATGCAGACCTTGTAGTCTTCGGGAAAGGGATTTGTTTGGCCACACTTTTGTAGTTGACATGATTCGGAAACATTCACAGTGATTCGATACTTGCTCACTTGGAGAATGTTATGCGATAGAAAACTTACGAAAACCACACAGTAAAAGACTGCAGAGAAGTCAAGAAACATCACGTGGCCAATATCATTGATCTATTTTGAAGGCAGCCGAGCGACCTGGCGTGAGACTCTGTTCCTGATGACTAGCAGTAAGTCAAACGACATTAACGTGGTATGAAACACTTTCCGTACATTCACGATATCTGCACATGCTACCCAATGGCATCTGATGTGGTAGTTCATATAGGTATGTGCATATATATATATATATATATATATATATATATATATATATATATATATATATATATATATAATGTCCCATGTCCTCAAAAATGATCATACTATCAGGTTAGTGCAAAAATAATGTCGTAATAATGTCGTTTTTTGACGTTAAAAATACGTCAAAAAACGACATTATTACGTCATTATTTTTGCTCCAACCAAATAGAAATATTCATTAACTAGAATGAATGAATTCTTTACTTCTATTTAATAGCAACAGCTGTTTCAGAAATTTTCACAATAAAGTATACAATCTGTGTCATGAATAATATCAGCAGAATTATATGAATTGGTTATGAACAACATTGTGTTCTTAGATATACGTTTTTTGTGTGTAATGCATATGTTTTGTCATTACATTCTTATCAATTTATCTAGATTTCCAAAGAGGATCCTTTCATCATTTTGGAATTTACATGAAAATGATGTTTTCGAGTTTCGTTATTAGAATTTCTGTGATTAACTCTATGTAACTGATATCATATCACATCCCTATATGTATGCTTATACCAGACTAACTACAGTATCCTATCAATTTTTCTCTATTGAATTATATTTGCATATACGTTTGCAAACCTATATAAGTTGCAACTTATTTACATTATGTGCGAAAGTAATCATGTTAAGTAACATATAATATACACAATTACATATTGTTGCGCAAACAAGCACAACTGTTTGTGTATATGTTTGCGTGTGTGTTTGTGTGTGTGTGCGTGCAGGTTCTTTTTTTTCGAGAAAATCGGTTTGTAATCATGCAAGCCAACGTATCGATCGTTGTCGTAAATTTCTCCAATATACCGGATACAATAATATCAATTTAATGGGGAGCACTGCTGTACAGCGTACACGTCCCTTTGTATTTTCATCACGAAGAAGAGCTCTATTGATTTATACTGAGCCAAAATGTTGACTATATAGATTTCTTCGTTCATGTACATACACTAGTTATTTTTTAATCTATTCTTTTTTTCTTTTGGGAAGCAACAATATTATTATGTTCATATTTGTTGTTGTGATTTTATACATATCTCCAACGCGAATAATCAATTAGCGGATTAAATAAGGCAGAAATATTGGATAAAAATTTACCAAAAAAATAAATAAAAATAATGTAATGAGAGTAATACGCATTCATACAAATGTGCACAAAACATATACTTTCTAGGACACAGGATTAAAAACTCAAAAACATATATATATATATATATATATATATATACCAATCAATGAAAGCAATATGAAAAATCAGTTTATAGAAATATGGAAAAAGAACTTAAAAAATAGACACTATACATGTTTGTGTATGTGTATGTTTGCTCATGTGTGTGTATGTACGTTCCATCAAAAATAAGAAAGTATTTTGTGAAGCTTTTTTTTTATTATGACTTCTATTGAGAGATAAACGTATTTTCATACCTGAACCTGTTATAACTCATAGATACAAGGAGAGTTCAGCGAATAAACAACAATTTACATATATAAGTTTAAACAAAGGTATATATTCTTTAAGTACACTTGTATTAGAAATGGATTGCTGACCAAATGCACATCTATCTATCTATCTATCTATCTATCTATCTATCTATCTATCTATATATATATATATATATATATATATAGAGAGAGAGAGAGAACGAGAGAAAGAGAGAGAGAGAACAGACATATTCAGAATCCACATTTCTTATGTTTTACTTTTTAAAAGTGCTCAATATAACGTAGAGCAAAATAGTATTATAATATTTTTATTATAATATTTTACATCACTACATAAAAATTTCCATGTTTCGCAAATACTTAACAATAATCTGATCCACTTTTCCCCTCCAATATTTTTTAAATTAAGAAATTCGATTAGTTTAGTGTCTTTGTTGCTGTTTTTTTTGTGGACTAGACATTTATGTTGTTACACGATTTTGACAATTTTGCTGTTACATCCAGTATATATATATATATATATATATATATATATATATATATATATATATATATATATTAAGACGTAAGGCATTTTTATGTTTATACCTTCTTTTTATAGATACAAATATTTAAATAAATGCTCTGCTTATAATAAACAGTATTAAACAACATTTACCGGCTTGAATGTCCGAGAAACTTTCATAGAAAATATTCGTCCTCCGACGGTAATCGAACCTGTATCTTATATGGAACCGTCATATAGTCTGGCGTGCCTTTAACTGATTTGTTTACATTTGGAAACGCCCTGAGCAGATATGAATGTACGTGAAAGAATCATGGAAGATTGTAGTTTAAAGAGAGTAAAATTTTAGAGAGTAAAATCGACCTTGCTAACCGAACGCTCTTCTGTGGTTAAATCGGTTAAAGGCACGTCAAGCTATATGACATTTTCGTATAGGATAGAGGTTCGATTCCTGCCGGAAGACGAACATTTTCTATGAAAATTTCACTTATTCACTTATTATATTACTTATCTACGAAGTCCTTTCCACCAAAACTGTGACCAAATGAACCAACATTAGATAAGATCTCCAAGATAAATCTCCGTACACGATTATGCAAAATATATCTATTATCCACAAGCAATCCAAAATACAATCGGAGATTAGAGTTAGAATACGAAAAATTCACTTACGCACAAGTGACTTGAGGATAAGCTATGAATCCATCTAATCCTCCAGTCTATGGATTAAATAGTAAGACATGCAGTTAGAAAAAAAAATCAGTGGTATTCTAAAAATATTAAGGCAATATTCACTCTCAAAAATTATGATTCGTCTGGAAATTTCCTACAAAGTCTTCATATGACGTAAAAAACGCTAAATAATCTATTCGCCACAAAAATACTGCTGAGGCAAATTCTAATAATTTAAACAATGACAGTGAAAACATTTTAAAACAAGCAAAAAAGATAAAAGGAAAACAAGTTAAAGCAATATTAAGCATCTAATACCATAGTGGGTGACAACATTAAAATTTAATGATGAACCTTCTGTATCTTAAACTTTTCATTGTAAACCGCGTTTATTATATTCTTTCCAGGCTCTTTTATAGCGTAACTATTACTAAGCGTATCCCCGATGTAGCACAAGGCCGAAAGTAGCACCCATTGATTGTCTTGCGAGACAAGCTTGCTAACTATTGCATCGTGGCTAAAAGAACCGAAAGTGATTTTCTGAGCGAAGCTCAAATTTGCATAAGAACGAAAGTACCCAGTAAGGGACGAACTCACTGTTAAATCGTAATTGATCTAACAAAAGGATTGACAACCAGGAGAGTTCGAATCTCTTGTGATTCGAGGTAATATCCGTGGTGGGGAGAAGCCAAATGATATTTCAACTTTTTTGTTTATATTAAGTGTAATAACCTATATATTCAAGATTAAAAAAAAGTCCAAATTAAAGATAAGGATATAGTCTTTTTATCTGCTTTTAAGTTATAGGGACATTTCATCCTAACTAAATCGAAAGACATATTGAGATTTTAACTCTTCATTTAAATGATAACGGTAACATTTTTAAACAATTAAAACATCCCTGTCTGCGTACTCAATTCCAGAAAATCATTGTTGACAACACAACTATATTTAAACATGAAAACAATAGACAAAAATGAAAAAATCTTGAATCTATATACATAAAACAGTTGAAACCTAACCTGAACAAAATAAACTATGAAATCTCCACAAATATTCTTAAATGCTTATAATTAGTAACAGAAGCCATTGGTTTATACCAACGGCTTCCCATACTTATGTTATAGTGGAACCCACCTATTCTATAGTTGATAGACTCTCCCACCTATAATAATTAGGAGTAGTAACGAGTGAGTCGCTCACTGAATTTTACTCCCTTGACTTTTTGTCGTTATTTTTTTTTGACCGTTGCTGAAAGCTCTTTATCGCCCCACTCTTTTTGTTGGATTTTACCCTTTTGCGTTTGAACTTCATTTTCATTAAGTTTGTTTATTTTATTATTACCTTTTTACTATTGATTTTAATTTTACCCCCTTTTAATTCTAGTTTTCCTTTTTCATATTCATTTTCTTTAATTTCTTTTTTAAATCTCTCTTCGTTTTCATTATTCTGTGTTTCGTTTTATTTTTTGAGTAAATTTAATTTCTTGTTTATTTAATTGTTTCTATCTTTCCTTTAATTTTTACGTGTTTTTGTCTGTAATCGTTGTATTGTCCAATTTATCTGTTTATTTTCTTTTTTGTTTATTGATTCGAATCGCGTTCTTAGTGTCCGCCATTTTGAATTATTTGTAACTAGCTTCGCCTATTGTCCACGTTTCGTATATTCTTTTGTTTATTGGTTCGACTCGGTTTTCTTAAATGTCGGACATTTTGAATTTTTTTAACTAGCTTTGGCTTTTGTCGAAGTTTCGTACATTCTTTGTTTTCCTTTTTCATTGTCTAACATTTTTGTTTTATTGTTTATTGTTTTTGTTTTATAGTTTATTTTCCTTATCGATTTTTCTTTTATTGTTTCACCTCTAGGTGATATTTGTCCTTTATTGTTTTTTCTAATTTTTATTGTATTTTTTAAAATGTGTTATACGTATAAGCGAACCGTGTTTTATTTGTTCTCTCTCGTCATATAATTTTTTTTTTGTGTGTGTGTGCATATTTGCTGTCTCGCTTTCGGGTGAGCCAGTTTATTTTTTGACTGTTAATTTATTTATTTAATTTTTTTTCTTTCGCCTATAAGGCGAAACTTGTTTAACTATTTCCCCCTTTTTCACCCCTCCCCTTCTCTTTGAAAAATGGATAAGAAGGAAAAAATGTGCCTTCTTTTTTAATTTTAAAGAAAAAACCGAATATCGCTTCTTTCCGTCGAACTGTTAGAAAGCACTTATTTAGCACCAAAAAAGATCCGCCGGACAAGGATAATGTTGAAGGATATCCCGCTCTTCCCACAGTACCTACGAACGAAGAAATTGTAGAAGTACTCAAAAACTCCTCCAAAAATATGGATGCCGAAAAGAGCAACAATGTAGACAAGACAAATGACAACTCAACTACTAATGCAGAGGCCGGGGAATCGCCCTCTTGTTGGAAGTCCCCTCCTAAATGCATTATCGATATTGCAGAGTTCTTAGATCGTGCCAAGGGTTACGCACAGCTTGTGGTGAAAGGTGGGCTCTTGCAGGATCCAGTTGAACTGAAGAAAATCGAGAAAAGAATAGTGTCAGTTTTTGTCGTCGACAAGCGATCTTGCAAGATTTCTCATTCGACTAAAGACACAGTGTTCAAATCACTGGAGTCCCATGGGTTTAAGCTCCTCCGAATTGTTAAGGGCAAGGGAGTTTTCATGTGGGACGTCCTGTTACCTACCGACGAAGACTGCATAAGAGCCACAACCAGGGATATTATAACAAAAGAATTGATCCTCCGTACAAAGTACGAGGGCAGGCAAAGCGTAGCGGTATATGAGGTGCATCCTCACGTTATCGGAAAGCACGTGGCGGCATTCTTGTCCCAATACGGGAAGATTCTGGGTGTCCCATGTGATAGCCTGCTTTGATATGATGTCCGATCGTAATGCCTTCGACTGTATCCGCAACTGTCTTGACGTTGGTGACCTGAAGCTGGCGGTCATCGTGTCCGGCCGTAAACCAGTTTGCTGAAAGTGTGGAGTGACTGGTCACCTCTCTCCTCTTCCTGCCCAGAGAAGAAGGCCTCTGGATCCAAGGTCCCATCGACCAAACCCTCCATCTGACCGAGTCTTCAAAAACCGCCACGCCTGTCATGGGCATGCCAGCTACCAGGACCGGAGCGGTTGTACCCCCGGTTTGGTCATCATCAAAGTCCCCATTCCCCGAAGAGCCTTCTTCCACTGCATGTGTGGTTGAGGAGAGGGAAAAGGCGGAATGGCAGGCAGTTAGCAGGGAAGCGTCAGACAGCGGTCCCTCGCTCCCCTAAAGCCTCTGGGACTAAGGACACATACAGCCTCACTCCCTCTGATATTAGTAAGGCGATGCCCCGGCCTCTATTACGACCATCGAAGAGTTACAAAAAAGTATGATCCTGTATTAAAACCGAAAAAATTAAGGAGTTAAAAAACAAATTAGATGAACAAAGAAAAGAAAAATCGTCTCCAATCAAGAAGTCTCTCACCACGCAGTCTTCACAGCCCTCTATATCCCGTCTACAAAAGTTCCCCTCTACAAAGAAATCCACTCCCACCACCTTCTCCCCGTCCCTCAAACTCTCTTTGTAGAAGGAAACATCCACTTGCTTCTCCTTCCACTTCTGCCCAGTCCCAAATTCCTCTCAGTAGAGACCTCAGCCCATTTAGACAACCATATACACCCCGCAATACCCTCAGTCCTTCCCCTACTAAATCTTCTGTAATGCCCCCTCCAGTTAACAAAAGATATAGAAGCCCCACACAAGATTCCACAGGAGAAAAAAGAAAAAACCTAAACACATCTTTAATACAGGTACTGATGTCTGTAAAATTTCTCCATTACAAGCGGATAAGGCCAAAGACTATGGCAACAGAATTACAAATTTGAAGTACATACTCTCGATAAAGCAATTAGCCGATAAGCACATAGATGATCCAAACAATTTCCCAAACGCTCAAAGGGTTTTAACAGTGATTAGATCTGAGCCGGGGGCGAAACATATTTGGGTCATGTTGGACTAGGCAATAACTTCGTTCAGCATGACCCCGCCCATTGCCATCGTAGAAACCGAAAAGTTAAGAAAAATGAAGCAATTTTGTGCAGGGAGGGTCCCGGTTTTCGTTCACCCTTCCCTTTATAGATCACTAAAATTGACTTTCCCCTGGGATATTGGCGGAATCTCCCAAGACGGTACCATCAAAACTGAGATGAGCCATGGGTCTATGGGAGAGGCTGTCGGTATCCTTACCCCGGCCATGTTCAATTCAGGTAAACAACCCTAATCGGGGGCTCTGGTTAGCTAGTTTAAATAAGGGGCCTGAGGTCCGAGTCTCGCAGGGGTGTCTCTTGGCTAGTGAGCAGGTCTTTGAAAGCTGCATGTACCCTTGTCTTCGCAGATCCGGCGGGGAGGCTTTGTGTGCTGGATGTTAACATAAAGGATAAGTCTTTGCGTCTCATTGGGGTTTATGCGCCCAATAACCATGCTGAGCAGCCTGCTTTGTTTCGGCAGATAGAGCCGTTTTTGATGACATCTCATCGGGAAGTTTTAGCGGGGGATTGTAATGCCGTCCTTGACACCGATATAAATCGTATAGGGCAAAATCCGGGTACTAATAATCCTGATGTGAAGGCATTTTGGGACTTTATCGGCGGGTTTGATCTTGTCGATAAGTACCGGAATGAGTACCCTCGGGAGGTATCATGGACTTGGATAAATAGTGGCAACTCGGCTCCTGGGACGATTGCTAGCGAGCTTGACCGAATCTTAGATAAGAGAGTGGATGTAGGGCTCTTAGGGTGTCCAAGTTTCCACTATATAATTGATACGGATCATAGGCTAGTCAGGGTCCGTGTAAACGTAGATAAGCCTAAGGTTAGAATGGCTGGTTACTGGAAATTTAACTGTTCATTATTTGGTGAGCAGGGTTTCCTGAACCTACTAATGATTCAGAGGGAATTGGATAGCGTGCCTTCACTGTCGACTTGTGGGGAACGCCTGGTGGGATAAATTAAAATCCAAAATTAGAACGTTTGCTGCCGATTTTAGTCGTCTAGATAGATTAGCGGAGCAAACGGTTTTAGGAGAAAAAGTTGATCGGGTCGTGAAATCCCGTATTAGTGGTGAAATAGCCATAGCTAAAGCAGATTTGTTCTCCTTGCTTATCAAGATGGTCTTCCCTACGAAGTTTACTTGAGGGAGTCGCCCGTTTTTGTTCCTTTGTAGGAACTGATTTTCAACCACTGGATTAAGCAGGGGTCTATACCTCAACACTTCACCAAGAGTGTAATCAAGTTACTGCGTAAGGACAAGAACGGTGGGGATGGGTTAGGGAATTTTCGCCCTTTAAACATGTTAAACACTGCGTTAAAGATGTTGGCGAAGATCTTAGACAAACGATTGAGGCTTGTCCTGTCTAATCTGGTTAGCCCCGAACGGACTTGTTCTGTGAAAGGCAGGACTATTCAGGATAACATTCATATGGTAGGCTTGATCTTAGAACAAGTCGACAGTGAAGGCCCGCTATTCAATTTAGATCAGTCCAAGGCCTTCGATAGGGTTGAACATCGTTTTCTGGAGGCTGTCATTTCGGCGGCCGGTTTCGGAGCCGACTTTCGCTCCTGGATCTGACTTTTGTATGCGACCCCCGGTTCGCTGGTGGAAGTGAATGGGGTAAGATCAAAACCTTTCATATTGTCTAAATCCATTCGTCAAGGTTGTCCGTTTTCGCCTTTGCTTTACGTTCTTGCGTTAAAACCATTCCTTCGCAAGTTAAAGGCGAATCCGTTCCTGCGCGGAATTTCCCTGCCTGGAGCTACCACCTCTGAGGACGTTTCCGTTGTTGTATCGAGCAGAGCCGTGATTGACGAAGTCAGCAAAGAGATCAGTGGCTATGAGATGGTGACAGGGGCCAAGATCAACTGCGATAAGTCTGTGGGCTTGCGGTTGGGTGCGTGGAAGGGAGTTTCTCTTCCCGGACCTTTCCTATGGACGGATGGGCCAATCAAGATACTCGGCGTCTGGTTCCGTCCTGATCTCCAGTTGGAAATGAATTGGTTGGAGATAGAAGGGAAGGCCGAGATCGCGGTTAATCTGTGGTCTCGCAGGAGACTTTCCCTGAAAGGAAGGGCGGAAGTATGTGTTTTACACATCTACCCGATTCTCCCGTACCAACTCTCTGTACTTCCACTCCCGTATGCCAGACTAATATTGTTAGTACGGACCTTGTTCTCTTTCTTGTGGAAAGACAAGGCCCCTATGGTATCTCGCGAGATCTGTTCCCTTCATCCCTCTGAGGGCGGCCTGGGTATGCCTAGCATTGAGATTTGTCAACATATGCTGCGCATCACCTTTCTAGACCGAATGTGTCGCGGATCGCATGAGGTGGGCCCCTTCTGGAAAGAAGACGTCCGTAAACATTTCCCATCCTTGAGAAGTGTGCACTCGTGCGAGGAAGAGGCCGGACTTATATCCCGAGACGAGTGCTCTTTCTACCGCGAATGTCGTCGTGCTTTGAAGCTCCTCTTACGGACTTCGGATGGCCTCTCCAACGCCAAGACGTTGTCTCTTAAGGCATTGTATCAACTGTTAGTTAGGGGGGCGTTCAAGATGATCTGATTGGCGAGATCGGTCTTACGAAGCAGGAGGCTCGCTCGATATGGCCTTGGGCGCCTGGGTTGAAATGCTTCAATAATGATGAGGCATCGCTCACCTGGCTGGGTCGGCAAGAGACTTTGTTCAGCAGGCTTGGAGAAATATCCAAACTGTCGTCGATGTACGGGGGAAGTCGAGACCATTGGTCACGACTACTTTCAGTGCAGGGCGGTAGTGCTGTTGTCCAGGTTTGTTGAAGGCCTCATGGTTCGCATCTTGCAGGAAAAGTTTTTTGTCCTTGAAGCCAGTTCTGTTTGTAGCAAAGTGGTGCCGTAGATGACGAAGGCTGAACATTATGTGTTCTGTTGCTTACTAGGCGTTATGAGAGTCGTGATTTGAACGACGCGTCAGAAGGAATTCTATGAAGGCGAGATGTTCACCTCTTCCCAACTGATCTTGTTCTTTAAGCATCAGCTTAAAGTCAAGATTAGGACGGAAAGGCGGCGGCTCACCTCATCAGAATTTGGCAAAAGGTGGGTGAATCTTGCGCGTGTGTGCCGAGTGAAATGGGCTGACATTAGGCATCAGGATATTGTTTTCCTGGGTTGAACTTGGGCAACCTACTCCTGGTTTTAGGCTAGAGTAGGTTTTTGGTTTTGAATTTTTAGTTTTTCTTTTCGCTTTCTGTAAACTTAGCTAGGGTATGTTTGCTCATTGCCCCACCTTTTTTTTCTGTCCCCTTTTCTTTTCGTTTAGTTTAACTCCCCATCCCATCCCTCGTTAGGCGGTCAGTGATTTCAGATCTCAGGTGGATGCGGGACGCCTTTCGTTTCGAGGGTGTGTTTTTTCGTATTTATTGTTGTATCTGAATCAGTGCGTGTTTGTGTGAGTGGTTGGGAGGGATGAATTTTTTCTATATTTTTTTTAAAGTCACGTGTCAATTTCGTCTAGTTAATTGATTTTACTGCCACATTTAGGGTTTGTGGGGGTATTACTAGCATGATTTTGTTTAGTTTCATATTAATTTTTTTTAAGTCATATTGTATATATTCATTTGAGTTGTTTTACTTGTAACATTTATCCCCCCCCACAAACATTATTTGTACATATGGGGTTTAATTAGGATTCTCATTGAGGCAATGAGGTATTTTGGTGGATGTAGTAAGAAAGGTAATTATGAATGTGTTGTTTTGGTGGTAGGATTATTGTTTTGTATGTTTGGGTCAGTGTTTGTGGCTAGCTAAGTTTAAAATTAAGTCAAATGATGACCGTCCTTTTTCCCCAACCACTCTTTTGGCCTTGTGCCACATTGGCTGTACATACAGTAATAAATATCGTCGCTCAGTGATTCGGTCTGAGTTCATTCAGAAGTCGGACGACTGGCTGACTGGTTGAACTCTCTGCCTTCGGTGGGGGAACCCGAACGTGGCTACGCCGAAGGGTGGAGTCTCTTTCGGGGAGGTAAACCGACCCTGAACCCGTTTAAACGGGGTTTAAAAGGGCATAATTTTGGCCGAGCCCACGGGCTCGGAGATCCCGCGTTAAACCGGCCTTGTCCCACATGATGCCTTCGTGGGGGGTGACTGAACATCGCTCAGTGGTTCGGTCAGTCAGTCGATGCCGTACGACCGATAGTCGGATACTAAAGTATCAGCGACCACAACTAGTTTTCTCTGTCTCATTACCCATTATATCAAGTTCCTAACGTTTTGTACGTCGAACCTATTTTAGGACCGACTTAGTACAAATACAAGCCTCCACTGTGAAACCACTCCATAACAACTTAATACTTCTCGTTTTTCACTCTCGCGTGGTCACGTGTGACGTCTCGACTTTCGACGGTATTTTCGCTTCTGCGTCTCGTATATACGAGTTTGTCCTCACTTTGAAATTTTCAAGCAGCAAAGGCGGATTATTATTGTGGTTTCGTCTGTGTGTTGTTTGATTTATTGAAATTGTAAACTTTGATAATATCTTATGTAAGCCGAAAGCTTAGATTGGATTTAAACATGTATCAATATGGTCATTCCCTTTCGTCTTTCAATGATAATGTCATTAAGCTTATCAGACAATATGAAAGGAACTTACTTAAAAAACTTTTCCATATTATTTAATGAAACATGCATTAATATATATATATATATATATATATATATATATATAATCAATTTTTTAAAGGAAGTAAACAACAACCCCATGAAAAACCACGCCAACACCACACTACTTCAATATTTGTCATCAAAAGAAATCCCACTATAGACAAAATTCGTCCTAATTATTTGTGAAAAGGCGAATCAGAAATCATCTGAATACATAAATAGACCAACAAGTGTAGATAACTGCCAAACCTCGGATGTACAGACACAATTCTGGAGAAAAACCACACAATCCAAGAAAAAAGCTACAAAAACATACATATATCTAGAGAACAACAAATAGAAACTAAACTTCAGAGAAAACAGACCACACAATCGGAACTACTGAAATAACTCCAGACTGAACCAAAGTCAACCAGGTGCAGAACAACAGATACAATACAGTAATAACAATAAAAAATACATCAACATAAAAACTAATTACTGTTGAAATAATATAGATTAATCCCACCCTAATAACCGTTTTTATTTAGAGAGAAACCAGAGGTGCATGGACAACAGATGGTCAACAAACGAGAAACCAAAAGTAATGAATGTTTCTGTTATGGTCCGGTTCCTTGTACCACGGTGATAGTGCAAGGTAGAACCAATAAAGAAGAACTCGAATACGGATATGGAATAACACAGATATATTACAAAGAGAAATATATACAGAGAAGTAGAAAGTGTTAGTACGAACAATCAGGTTTAGTAGTAATTGTCTGAACGCGATTCTGTTTCGGTCTGCCTCTGATTCGACTGACTGACTGACTACTGACGGACTTCACTCCAGACTTCAAACGGAACCCTAAAATTCAGACGGAACTCCCTGCTTCCTCTTGAGGCGCAGTATTTATTACGTATGGACTAGTCCATTATCTTATTATGGGTAAGGTCCCATAACACCCCACTTCCGAAAATTTTGCGTAGCAGGTGTTTTTTAATATCTTTTTTTCTTTGGATCTATTTCTAAAGGTTCATGCATTTCCATCTTTTATGAAATAGAGAAGTATTATGGCTGAAAGTTCCATTAACAGTTTTATGGATTCTTTGAACGTTAATTCGCTTGTCTTTCTGGGAAGGATATAGCCTACGAATTTAGTATAATCGCCTGTGCCTAATTTTCTTAATAAAAGGCATACTTTACGTGCGTCTGACCAATCTTTGCAGTCAAAATGATATAGATCTTTTTGATAAGTTCCATAATGGTTGACTTAAGATCTTCCATGTTAAAGTATTTTTTGTGTAACCTGATATTCTGTAACCTGTGCTCGCAAAAAAACATTCCTTTGTTGTTAGTGAAATTTGATATCAAGAAAATAATTTTTTTTTTTTAGAATTTAATTGTCGTCCACTGTTACATACGACAGATAGCAAAAAAAAAATGTCCTCCGAGTAGGGAGTTTTTTTTTTCTTTAAGGGTTTTCTAGATCGCCACATGTTATGTGTGACGTATAGCAAAAAAGTAACTCCCCCGTGTATAGAGTTCGTATTTCCTTTTTAGTGTTTTTTCGTCGTCACTTGTTATGTTGACGAGTGAGGATTTTGTTGTTTGTTCTTCACGTGAGAGTTCGAAAACGGATTTTTTTTTCTCTTCCACCGAATGAGTTCGAATCGCTCGTCGCCACTGCTATGGTCCGGTTCCTTGTACCACGGTGATAGTCCAAAGTAGAACCAATAAAGAAGAACACGAATACGGATATGGAATAACACAGATATATTACAAACAAGAATATATACAGAGAGGTAGAAAGTGTTAGTACGAACAATCAGGTTTAATAGTAATTGTCTGAACGCGACTCTGTTTCGGTCTGCCTCTGACTCGCTCTGACCGACTGACAGACTCCTGACAGACTTCACTCCAGACTTCAGACTTCACTCCAGACTTCAGATGGAACTCTGAATTCCCGGCTTCCTCTTGAGGCTCAGTATTTATTACGTATGGACTAGTCCATTATGTTATTATGGGTAAGGTCCCAAAGCAGTTTCACAAGAATCCGTAACAACCACACAAATAGCCATCCGATGTAAAGTGCTAAAATCCACATCAACAACCCAAGAAACAAATGTAGAAGAAATGAAATATGGTATTACGGAATACTGAATTGAAGAATACTAGAAGATGTTGAAGAAAAAATGACAAATAGCTAGTAAAAAGCGACGAAAAAAAGTTTAACCAGCTCTAGGTCGCGAAAATGCAGCTGTTGATGAATTCTGTAATTACAATTTGAGTTTCACATTTGACAAACTGGAAATCCGCCGAACAAAATGCAATTTCACCAGACAAAACTGGAACCAAAAGAACGATCTAAAATTGGTTCAAAATATTTTTATAAAAGAATTTGATGGAGAATGTGTAGTTCTTATGGATACAAAAAATACACAAATATCATACAAGATATGCTATAGGACGATACCTACTATGAAGAAACCAGCTAATACCAACCTCATAAATCACCTCACCAATTTAATACATCCATACCGAGACTGTATAACATCAAGTGAATGTCACTATTTTAACAACTTTAGATGTAAATCAAATAATATTTATGGATTACCTACAGTACATAAAAGTAAACTTCGTAACATAACAAGCACTATAACAAAAGCCAATTGTATGAACATATACACAACAACCGACCTAAAACTAAGACATATAATAGCAACCGCACTTTGCGAGACACACTGCCAAACATTCCCTCGATACCCTATTAAAACCTCTCATCAAACACGTTCAAAGCTTCATAGGGGATTATTTAACTTTCTAGAACCATGTACAAAGGATAATAATTGCATAGTCTCAATAGATGTTGTAAACCTATATAGCAACATCCCAGACGTCTACAGAAGAGGCCATCAAATACTGGCGAGAAACGTTTACTCATGAGCTACCAACTTGTATCAATGGAAATAACATCATAGAAAGACACGAATACATCTTAAAAAAACAAGTATTTAAGTATTTTATGTTTTGCGAAACACCCTACCGACAAAAAATGAGTAAGAGCCATGAGGACAAAGGTTGCACCAAAATATTCCAAAATATTCCAAACTGTTCATGAATACCATGAACAAAAACAAAACAAAACAATAAAGCACCTCTGAAATCGATGGGAATGACTTCAGCTACTACATAAAAGAAAACGAGAATGGATATATTGATGATTGCTTAATTCTGTGGAATTAAAATTCTGTTAAACCAAGGACATTCCAAGCATCCATTAACAATATAAATCCTAGCATCCAATTTGCCATGGAGTACAGAAAGAAAGACAAAACTAGAAACCGACATATATTTTAAAACTACCGCCTCTCGCTAATATCTTTTTCATCTTCCCATTCGAAACACACTCTTACCAACATTCCACTCAACAGAGCCAAGCAAATCTGTAAAATACTCTCAAAGGGAACAAAAAGAGTCTGCAGACTAGAAAAGATGGATGGAAAAAATGTCCTCAAAATTTAATCAACAATAGCCCTGAAAAAGCAAAACAAAATAATATCCACGCACTCCGAGAAAGATCAGCAAAAAGAAATAAAAGTAGGTCATCTCTTATATCTCAATCAAAAGAACACAGAAATTTACCCACACATAAAAATAAATCTACCAATCCTACTATAGGAAAAATATATTACAAAAATGACCAATCATAAACGTAAATAGCAACCAAAACTGCAGACCACAATTAAAGGGCCTCAGTTGAGATGATGCAACCGACTTCTCTGCGGAGTATGCAGCTACCGATTAGAAAGCAACGGATATTAATTTATAGACATGTCCAGATTCAAAAAATTCAAAACTATTTCACTGGAAACTCAGAGAATTTACTATACATAATAACCTGCTAGTTACATAGACCAAACCGGTCATACACTCCGACACAGTATGACAGTTCATCGTCAACTAATTAGGGATCCCCAAACCAGAAAAAATATCCCTTAGCGAACATATAGAGGAATGCAGAGGGCGAAATATGCCAAATTTTAATGTCTTCCATTCTATCAATGCAATTACAAAACCACTGAAAAAGCGTATTAATATAGAAAGATTTTTTATCAGCAAGTTTAATGCAACTTTAAACCAATACTCATTTCAATGTATGAACCAGAGTCACGTCTCTCAAAATAGATTCTATCATATTTTCATTACTATATGCGACATAGAATACGAGATACGGCCTTTAATTTTTCATTTGTTCATGGTATAAGTATCAACACGTGTCAGCATTAGAATATTTTGAAAACCTAAAAGCTGGGTAAAGTAATTTTTTCGGAAAATCCACTTGTAAGTAAAACAATTTTAATTTTGATATATCTCTGTAAAAATACATGTATTAAAAATATTAGGTGTTTTCGCAAATCGATATATATATATATATATATATATATATATATATATATATATATATATATATATATATATATATACACACACATACACACACATATATATATGAATATATGTACATTTATATATATTGACGGTAAAGGAAAACTGCAAAATTCTTAATGTGTTTAAATTTATTTAAGATAAAATTCGTATGTGTTTATATATATGGATAAAGCAAATGATTACGAATTGTGTGTACGCTTAGAACATTATGATACTGTAACCTGGTTTAAATCAGCGTCTTTCTTCAGATTTTCGCAATTTCTGTTTCCCTCAATGTAATTCATATTTAATTTACATACGAGAATAGTTAATTTTGTCCGTAATTCTTGCATAAAAAATAATTACTAATGTACATTTAAATATTATTTGATCGAAGACCAGGCGTCTTTTTGGGGAATTAGAACATGAGAGAATTCTGTCTGTGGATATATTTAATGAATATTCTTCATGTCATGTAAAATATTTTTGTCATAACATCACACTCGTACTTGAACAAAGCTTTCTGACAGCATTTGAAAACATTGTGTCTTATTTTTATTGAGTTAAGTGAGGGATTTATCTCTAATTGTGTTAGAGAATTTAGAATATATTAGAAAAACTCTGGGTCTTTATGGAGTAATTATACTTTATTGATTTCAATTTTGTTTTAATAGCCTTGTCAGATTGAGGCTTCTTTATGGAATAATTGCATGGTGCCAAATATGTTTAGATATATCTAATTTATCAGTTGGTTGTAACCGCTGTTTCAAATCAGAGGTAATAAATGAAGCATGCATGTCATTGCGACTACCATATTCTTTGTATCATGTAAGAATAACAAAAAAGAACACTGAACCAAATAAAACTTACCAGATCTCTTGAGGACTTTCAAAAATAGCAGCAATTAAAATAGATAGCATATTTAACCCGACAAGAGACTAATGTCATAATCAAAATATTGACGTTTCACAACACTTCAAATAAAATCACCCGTTGGCGTACCATCAGTGAAGTTAAGTAACGTCGAGTCTGGTCACTACCTAGATGGGTGACCTCTTGTGAAACCGGGTGCTGTAAGCTTGTATGTTTGAGTGGTGGAATGAACAATAGCTTAGAATTTTTATTCGGAGAGCTGAGTTCCAATTCCATTTGGGTTCGTTATATCACCCCATGCACAAATACAATTGGGAAAGATATTACTCCACCTTTCTCCCTACATCTATGGATTAATTAGTAAAACTTGTATCTCAAAAGAATCTTAAAATGTTAAAAAAATATCTGACCATAAATAACCAGCTCAGGGTTGATAAGTCGTAGAAAACGAATCAATGAAACTGAATTAGGAAGAAAGCCATACTGGAAAGAGCAAAAGCATTTACTTGAAAATATTCCTGAAAGTATTCTGCTAACAGAACGAATTTTATTAATGTCCACTAAAAATAGCTTTGGTTAATCGGACAATAAATCTCAATAATTTTCTTATAATGAAAGAACGATTATTACCATTAACTTCGGGTTTACTTCGCATGACAACAATACTGTTAAAACGACGCACTTTCGAAAAATCCGTAATTTATAAACAAAACACACATTTAAATACTATTTAAAACAGAATGTATAATACATAATATTGAACATATATTTGACATAATAAGGTTGATCTTACGCTGCTTTTGGGGGCTATAGAAAAATCAACTTCAATATTTAAAGAGCAGGCTTACAATTACTCGGCTTCTTATTCTCTGGTCACAAGCCAACAGCGGTGAACAAACAGATCTAAAATTCAAGGCAGGGTATATATTGTTGATATTTTTTAAATCGGGAAATCAGCGTTCCTAGTTGACCAAGTCACGGTGATATTAAACAGAGATCAGTCCAAAGATTGTCGGTCGACATAATCTCGCTGCTGCAGAAGACATTTTCAGTGAAGTACTGATCCTATTGAATTTCAATTCATAGTTGGACAATTATATCATTAACTTATATTCAGTATTTGTCTGGACATTCTAGAAAGGACGATAATGCAGAGTGTAAACTCTGTTATTTGGGAAATGTTTGTACATAAGCCAACTTGACAATAGAACATGTTTGGTAAACAGGTATACTATGTATACGGGCTGAGATGGGACGCTACGGAGTGAATGTTACGCGATTAATTTTCCTAAACACTGTTACTGCGTTCGATACATAGGTGAGGCAGACTTGTTGTTAAGGTTTAGATAAAATTATCTAATTATAATCGTTATTAATAGTATAGAAACAATGCTATTACGTGGTTGATGTTTTTTTCTTCTTCTCGTTAATGGGCCGAATTCATTCATGGATTTGGTAACCATGGTTTTCCAGAGCTTCCTTGTCTTTGTAGATCTTACAAATATTTGTTATTTAGCTATCACTCCCAGCAAATTCTCCAAGGCATCATATTCCATCATGCGGCGAAACGTTTTTACTCTTTAATGCTGAACGAAATTACTATAAATGCCGATTGTTTTGTGGATTAGATATTTATATAGCCATTACCAGAGTCCAAAAAAGTTATCTGAACTCATATAAACGGCAAGAATAGGAAAGTTGATTTTAAATACAAGCAAATTATCTTCACCAGAAAAGTAACGTGATGCACAATACTTGTTTAATTTTATTTTGCAGCCCTGGCTACTAGTTTAGCAAATATACGTGAAGATGAACTGTTTCAGAGAATTATTACACTGATTACAATAGGGAAGGATACATCGCATCGCCGCCAGCAATTTAAATTAAGAGGAAATTTTGCGGTTACCTATCATCTATCGAAATGTCGACGAAGAATTTAATTAAAAAATCGAGTCAGCAAATGTCATAAAAACCAAAGGCATCAAAATCTCAATATCTCATTCAATTTGTCTTTACACAGATACACATATGTGTGTGCGAGTACGCGCGCGTGTGTGAACGCGCGCATGCGTGTGTGCGTGCGTGAACTACTTGAAGAAAACAGAAGAAAATGAAGAACTTTGTAATATTCATATGCAATAATTATTCCCATTTTCATCAAATGGAATTTCGAACAGTAAAAAAAATTGGTAAACATTTTTGTGTGTGTATATATATTTATAACTTCGTATATATATAAATATGTGTGCGCGTATGCGGATTGCAATAAGCACAAGAGAAGTGGGCATATTGAGATATAAATATCGACAAATATAATGATATTTAAATACTCACCCACCCATATTGTCTCAGGCATGTAGGTGTACAGCCGTCTTGAAAGACGCATAACGTTTCACCCAAATATGCATGCAGCCATGCATGCAATGACCCTGGGATAAGGAATGAATTAAATAATGCACAATGTTATTCCCATTGATGAAAAAAAAAACAAGGAAGTCACACAATGCGCATTAACATCTAGTATACATCATTATAGATGTAACTAGCTGTAATTCATTTACACACTTGTAAGCACATGTGCATGCATATAATCCATGATTTACAGAAAGACACAATGGGTTGCGATATTTTCGGTCCCTTAAACGGAAATCTACTAACAGGTTCATACTCAATACGTCTACAAAATTATTCCTCAACCTGTGCGCATAAATGTAAGCTTATTACGTAGTCTAAGTAGATTCGTACGTGTATTCATGATGTTTTTTTGTTTTATGCGCTGTGTAACTTTGACGAATTTGATTTGTATTTGAAACTTTAAACAATAATCAGAAACATCGCCATTAGCAAATGGTGCTTTAGTCAACAATTACTCGGTAAGCGACTGTGTCACTGTGAAATTTGCTCTTAGCTGACCTCTCGTTTTCCTTTTCGACAGGGTTTATAGTTTTTTGTGCCTATTTAAAAAAAAAATCTAAAACCAAAATAAAAAAAACAAAACAAAAAAAAAGAAGCTGTTTCTTTGTTTTGTTTTTTGTTGAATCTCAACACATCTGTTTAACGTATATAACAAGATGATACTAATAGAATTAGCCCACAAACAAGTGGTTGGGTCTTCTCAAGTTAATAGTTTCCGCTGACATGACTCAGAGCGACTATATTGAATCCATTGCTAGATCAGCTCCTAAAATTTATTTCACTGTGTCGCGCGAGATTTTTTTCTCCAGAATCTATCTTACATAACTATATATCTACCATGCGTCCATAGTGTCCCTGCTATTTACCTTGACCACCTTGATATAATCTAAAGAAGAATCAACAATATTATTTTTCCTGATCTGGGGGCTCAATTTTAGTCATTTTGCCACGGACGCAATTTTGCCTCTCTGTCTTTTCTATAAATAATTTCATGGTAATTATTCGGATGAGTTCTTCGTTATGGTACATAGACCTTTTAAATTTAATCGCAGTACTAGACTGGCGTCAGGATCTCATCAATCTACAGTTGAGCTTGTTAGATGTAGCCGTAAAGTCTTTTCTCTTCCTGCTCATTAATAATGTTCCTGTTACTAATTCTTCCACACCTTGTAATCACTTGTGTATTAGTAGATTTACTGGCTTACACGGGGTGATACCTTTCTTTTTAAAGTAAAAGAAATAAAAATAATGTTTTATTAAATTTTGAATATGTGATCGTCAGCAAAATGCAGCATAAGAAATGACTACCCTTTGAGACTTGAAAATCAAGCGAATCTCTCTAGTTAGTGTTGTAACAAATGAAGGGTAAGTTACAAGTATCCTAAAGTATAAGGAAGAACCAAAGTGTTTTCTAGAAGCTAAGTAAAATATTAAGAAAGAGAAAAACAACATAAAAAAACAATTAAACTTTTTAGCAAAAAGACACAGCAGGAAACGTTTTCTTAAAATTCATAGAAATACTATAATGTTATCGGTCGTGACCTGGCAACTAGATATCAGTCGCTTTCTGCGGCCGTGACCTGGCTTATTTATGAATTTTCTATCAATATTGTAATGCCAGTTGTTCTAATAAACTCTTCTCCTCGGTACCTCGACCGCATAAAAAAGTACTATCGATGGGTAAATAGGTTTCAGCATTTTACTGTTAAAATAGCAAAATGTAACCGTAACTTGTATTATAATTGTTTATACCGTCGCCTTTCTTACATGTAGAAATCTTTTCCGATTTGTTGCTTAACTCTAAACTACAATCTCTTAAAGTTTAAATAAAATCTCAATCGTCATTTTTTTTATCTTTCTGGAGACCATACATTTATTGCTTTTTCTCCTCATTGTCTTTTTATTCTCACTGCCAGAAAAAAAAAAAAAAAAAAAAAAAAAAACAAAACTTGCGTTATAGTAGCATTATCCTCTTATTTGCAGGTGAAATGATTAAAAAGGAAGAAAAAAGTACAATCGGAGGGAAAGATTTTTTAAAATTTCTGAGACACCTTTAAGACATAATATGCTGTGGAAGAGGGCTTACATTTTTTTGTCATTTCTTTCTTTATTTGCAGGGAAATAGTTTGTACGTACTTGAATTTAGACTTAAAATTTTGTACTTTTGTTTGATTTTTACAAATCGCTCAATCAAGTCATAGTTTATTAAGGGATTGCAAAATCATGGTGCCTTGCTGTTTCAAAGACTCACTTAATGAGAAGACCCAATAACGCGTTTTGCGAATGACAGGGTGCTTTTGTCAAACATACATTGACGATCTCCCGTGAGTTGTTGCTTTGGGTTTTATTGCATATTAACCACTATGAGTTATTTAATACCAAATCCAGTTTGCTCATATATATTAAATATATATACTTTGTAAACATAATTTGAGGATAGCGTCCTTAAACCACAGCTTGTTTATTCTTACTCAAGTAAATGGTTTCAAATGTTTCTATCTGGCATGAGTTAGTTATTTATATTAAATAAACTAATTCATTTGCATAACCAATTGATGTAAATTTTTCATTACCAGTTTTATTTGCAATGAATAAAGGCCAAATGTAGTATTATCCAACAGTAGGTTGATTGTTTGGGTTTTTATGGTATATCAAGCGCGATCGGTTGAATATTCTGGGTTATGACGAGATATTATATTTTTAGATATATACTTGTCTCTCTCAAGAAAGAGAGAACATCACCCACGTCCACATTCACAAACATATTTCTCATATTATCTATTTTAAAATACCGCTCTCTTGTTCTAGCTAGCGCACCACATTCCATTAGAATATGTTTGATCGTGTAAGGTGTTTGATAACTCACTGTGGCGGTTGTTCCTGCGTGAGTATAAATGAATGAGTGTAAAATACGCAATCATGATATGATGATTTGCTCTTTCCTTGATTTTCTGAAAGCTGGTCTCCATTCTCCCAGAATAGGCTTTATTTGGAAGAGTTTGTTGTTAGTGTGAGATTTTCTGCATAGAGGAACTGAAAATCCAAAGAATATAAAAAAGAGAAGCCAACGAGTGATTGTACTCAAATTGGAAGAAGTTGAAGTTCATTTTTCTTTTGTCTTTAATTCAAGATGAGCGAAAGACTATGATATGATTACTCATTTTATGCTGTTTACATTTTATCCTGTTTGATGTCAAATCTAATTTGATTTCATTTTATGTCGATAGAGAGAATTTATCAAACAACTTTGCCAACACATAATTCCATACCTGTATTTTTATGCATGTATATAGATACATTACTAATTTACTGAAAAAAAAAAACAAACAAACAAAAAAACAGTATAGCATGAAAATAAATGCCACAAACTTAATAAATACAAATTTTAATCGTCAAAATATTTATGTTATTACTGAAAGGAAAGACCAAAGTATTTTTCATCAGTCCCAGGATTGCGGCAAGACAATTGCTCTGTCTTCGGGTAGAAGGTGACCACACATCCGTCTTCAGACAATGAGTGACTCAGTCGGATCTCTGTCTTCAAATAGAGACTCAACTGAGAAAAACAGAAAAGTACTATACCCGAGCTCACTTTTGCGGGGATTGAGTAAATTTTAAGCAATGGTCCGGTTGGAAACGTTCTCCACATACAGCTTGACCTTATGTCATCTATGTCACATCTAGTTCTTAGTGTAGTAAATACCAATCGAACTGGAGTCAATCCCAGTCTTCTGTCTTGCGGCAGAGGTTTAGAGGTTCATCTTCGGACAGAGTGTTACAAAACCCCCTTCTTCGCGCAGATTGTGACATAGTCGGAGCTCTGTCTTCCGATAGTGAATCTGCTCTCAAAAACTGGCCAGTTGGTATCAGACAGTTGACTGTCTGGCTTGTAACTGACATGCCCTCTGTGATCGAACAGAAGGTGACAAGACCTTCGTTTTCGGGAATAGGATGACTTAATCGGGGCTTAATCTCCAAATTGTGACTCGGCTGAGAGAACAGGCAGGTAATACATCCGAGTCTGCTTTTGCGTGAACTGGGTAAATTTTGAACAATGCCCCGGGTGGAAATGCTTGTGTTTCCGACTGTAAACTTGAACATTGTGTCATATCCTATTTCACTGGGGAGGACGGAGTAGATACTAGTCGCATCTGAGGCAGGCACTTCTCTGCCAATTTCGAGATAGACAAGACTCTTGTCTTCGGGCAGAGGGTGAAAAGATCTCTGTCTTTGGGCAGAGGGTGACTCAATCTCGGCTTAGTCTTCGGACAGAGACGCCGCTGAATAAAACAGAAAAGAAATATTGTATCGATCCCACTTTTGTCCTTGCTGGGTAAATTTTAGCCAATGTCACGGGTGGAAACCCTCAGATTCCCAGCAGTAATCTCGACCTTGTCTCACAACTAATCTCTGTGGTGGGGATAGTATATAACAGTGTGATTGTAGTCTGTGTTTATACTATCTAAACAGGTGTTACGGCAATTGACTATGCCTTACATATAGCACATTCTTATCAAATTACGTTATATTAAGTACGAGTATGTGTTTTAAGAATAAGTTTTCAAAATGAAGTTAAAATATCATTTTTAAATATTCATTTTAAACTTTAGGTATCACGAATTACATGTGGTACCTTATGTTTACTCACATATTGATATTTATTAAATGGGGTACCATAAATACAATCTAATTTATCTCTTAAGATTGATATATTCAACCTGGGTGTAACATTTCGAAAAATTCAAACATTATACATTCTAGTCGTCTTCAGGTCTTAGTTGATGCATGCGTTTGCAGTCTTGTAATTTTGAACAGAAACACAATTATATTCCCGCGTGTTAATATCTATCACTTTATAGTTATCAGTTTTATTTGAATTTGTGACACTTGCCTGTTTCTTGTAATAAAACAGAGCATATGACTTTTCATCTCTATTAAATCCGCTGAAATGTCATCGAGTAAGATATGAGACGAAGTGGTGCATAGATAGCCTCTCTGATTTACGAATCGGAGAGACGCGTTGGAATACCAGTGAAGTTTTTTACATTTATTTATGGGAATTTGGATCAAATATGGATCAGAATCCGACCAAATGATAAGATAAAAAAAGAAATAGGAAACGTTAACTAACATGTTTGACAGTTATTAAAGGTTCATCAGAGAATCAAGTATTGTGAAAAGAATACATATCTTCTGATATCTTTATTTTTGTGTTGATAACATATGTTTTACAAATAGTACTCTCACTAAAAAAAAGAATACCATTTTTTTACGTCAAAACTATATCAAAGAATAGCTAATAAATATATTACCAACAATAAATCTTTATGAAAAATATAATACATTACAAAGTCTTATTTTTTGTTTATATCAGCGTGTTGGTTTGCGTCATTTTACTAATGTTCTTTAAGGCCGATTTCATTTATTCATAAAAAAGCATGGTTTGTGAAATTATTAATTTAAGTCGTGAGTTTTGTATATAGCGATGTAACAAATTTGGTGTGAAGTCAAAAATTATAAAGGAACATGTTCAAAGTAGATGTAATTTTCGGAGATTTACGCGTCATCTAGGAAAAAAGATAGTGAAAAGTACGGCTGATTTAATTTGTATTTGAAGTGGCAGATTACTGTTATTTTGCTGATTAACACGTGACAGGAAATTAAATTGGTAGCATGGGTACTACTGTTCTTTGTTCAAAGAATTGAAAAGTCCGTCTTCTGTCAAGGTATGTTATGGTATGACCAATATTGTTTTTGCTAATTTGATGTGACGTGAAATTAATCAATGTCTTAAAAGACGTTTCCAGCACATTTTACTTAATAGGAAATCTTCAACAAATAATTGCTGTCTAAATTATTTAAATCATTTCACCCCAAGCAGAGATGCAACAGTTTACTGAGTGTGAGAAATACGCGAAAAATAAATTGTTATTAAGGAGAAAGAACAAAAAAAAAAGGAATTTAAACGATAGAAGATAACGATTGACACAACATTTAAGATCAAAGTTGACTGGAAAACAAGAAACGGAAGATACTCCTATAAAACGACGGAAGAATCTGTTAGCTTAAAACATACAGTTACATATAGTCTTTTCAATAATTTCTCTCTCACCATATATATATATATATATATATATATATATATATATATATATATATATATATATATATATATATATATATATATATATATGGGGGTGTAGTGGGCTAATTGTCGCTCTTATACTTTTTTAATTTCACGCATACACTTTTTTTATTTTATCGACTGCACAGTATGTTAAGGATTGTTAGTCACCATCCGCGAGAGAAAGAGTAACAGCGCAATTAACCCCTCCAGAAATTTGGAAAAAGACATGCTGAATGCTAAGGATTCTCTCCGGAAGCTCCAATAATAACATTTCAGAGTGGTTTTGTGTCAATCTGAGTAGAGTGCACAGGATTCGGAAAGTGTTGGATGAGTCTAATTGTGATTACGAAGGTAGAGCAGCTTGGAAATCTCCCTCAGATCGTTCTGATGAGAAAAGAACTATTGAATCGGAGGAGGCCTATATCAAGTATCTTGGGGAAGTAGCGCTGCCTTAGAGTGTGTTTGCTGGAAGCCCCATATCTGGCAACAATACTCGAACGCATGCCACAAAAGCAGGTAAACCCAGTCATGGCTGTCAAACAATTTCTGCGACCGCATCATCCCGTACATCTGGTCACCTAACTCCGCAGACCGCAATCCCCTTTTTTATTATGAGTTGGTCAGTTCAGCGAGAGACTAACAAATCATTTTGTAGCATGAAATATGATCTGAAGCCAAGGATTATGGCAGCATTCACAAACTTAAATAAGGAAACCGTTCACAAGAGTTGCAGGAGATACCGAAGTCGTCTGGAGGCCGTATTTGAAGTCAATGCCGATTTTATTGTTTACATTTACGCTTTAGTATTTCAAGATATTTTTGTGTAATCTTGGTAACTATATCCGTTAAAATGAGATGTTAGTATTCTTTTCATTTAAGCTAATTTAGACGACAATTTATCCATCTCACTCTGTATATGAGGCCGTGAAGAATTTGTTAAATTTATGACAGACGCAAAATGTTATAGTATTCTTTTTTTCTGATTGGGCTTACACTGCGTGTAAATCGAGAAACTTTATACAGGAAATGATTATTAAAACATATATGCACATTTTATCGTTCTCATAACTAAATACTAAGAGTGAGTTTTAGACGACACCTTGCAAACATTTCTGATGGTTCATTCATATTTAGTAAATAATATCCCTTTGATAAATTTTCAGCACCTCCAGCCTATATGGTTTTCAATCTAAAACAATTTTACGAACCGTTAAATCACGAGCATTCACACCCTAATGTTTCTAAAAGAGTCTCATGGGACTCATGATAGTTAATGGTGCGAGTCGCGCATGCTCAAAGAAGACATTACTCCCTGACGGTCTCTCGTGGTATTTATTCTCATACGGAACCTTACTGAGCTGAAATTGTTTGATAGCAAATAGATTTAGTTGACTGCAATTTTTTATCAACTTAGAGAAACCTTCTGCGCAAAGCTATTTCTCCCATGATCATTATTATTTCAAATCAATTTTTCTTTTTAAATTTGTCAACTGGTTTAAACACTATTTATTCAAAGCATAACTTTTCTTCTTGAATTAAAAATAAATTTAATAATTTTGTTGATGCGTATAAAATTATACAGAATTATTCAAAAAACTGAAATATTATTTAGAATTTCAGTTTCTAATAAATGCTGAGCATTGCAGACTGACATTACATAATAAAAAATAACGGTACAAAATATTCAAAAAAAACAAATCAGTTGATGAGTTTAAAATAGATACAATATGTCATTCGAAGAGAATGTAATGATATAATCAAGAGGTTTACGTTCCACAATACTAGGAACAAAATATTTGGAAAAATGTAGTTATAAAACGTGTAAAACGTGTTTTACTGAATATTGTTTTTAATAGAAATATTTTATAAATTTGATCGGACATTAGCGCTAACTAATGGGTCAATTAAGATTTTCCAGGCATCTTGTTCAGAAATTTATTCCCTAATATTTTTTTCTACTATAACAATTATAGCAGATGCTCAAAGATTGTATTTACTCAGCTACCTGCATACTTTGAAAGAAGTATTACGATCAAAATGAACTGTCAAAGAACAAAGACCGCATATTTTTGGGAATTTCAACAACGCATCAATTCATATGGTATCTCGAATACAGAATAATTACATAATCAAGATGTTGATAATCAAGGCAAATTCAATGAAAAGTAATTAAGAAAGACCGCGTCAGTATTGGAAAGTGTAATAATAGGTACATGACTCGAGAATACTATTTTGCTGATAAATGTCTTTAAAGAAAATATTTTACAAATTTCAAATGGAATTAGCACTGGCTGTTGGGTCAATAAATGCGAAATATTTTTTCTTATAATGAACATAATAATAATAATACCATTACCCTTTCATATAAATAATAATTTAATCAAGTATATGGGATAATGAGTGAATGAAATATAATTATGCGTTGGCTGCATTCCATTAATGTAATAATAGATAAACATTTATCTTTCACTTATTTTCTTTGAATAATTTAAAACGAGACTTCCAAACAAGTTATAATATAAATATTAATGAGCAAAATTAAACGATGTTTTTTTCAGTATACATCAACGGGACGTTTAGCCATCGTCTTTGTAAAAATACATTTGTCAAGTTAGTCTCTTGAGTTACTCACTTGCAACGCAATGGAAGTTATCGTTTTACCCTTGGGAAGAATATAATTTCTTTATCTTTTTCTATTAAGACAAGCATTAAATAATAATTTATGTAAATCAGCGATATCAGTTTTTCTAGATGGGAGTGAAATCTGGGCAATTTCCTCTCATAGGTAGAAGAAACTTGAAGCAACAGGAATGTGATTCTTCAGAAGGATTCTGAGGATAACATGGAAGTTTGTAAATATTAACAAAAGGACACAAATACTTAACCTAAGAAAAAACAGTTGAAATTACAGGGGATCATAATGAAGAAAGATAGCTTGAAAGATTTGATACTCACAGGACAGATTGAAGGCAGTAGAGACAAGAGGAAAAAACGCATAACTTACCTTGTGGGCTTGAGTAAATCAATGACAAAAAACAGGTTTTTGGAGCGATGACAAAACTGGCTTTAGGAGCGGTAACAAAAAGAAAAAAAAACGTTATAAAGCGCATAAAACTAGAAAAAGAAACCCTTCAAATACGTCGGTGTAGGAATCAATTACATTTTCAGTGATAATGAAATTGATTAGGTTTCGCTAGGTATACTTTGCATAGCACCGTAACATGCTTGAAATCATAATATGGTTTACAGTTCATAATCAAACGCTCATTAAATCTAGACGCGCATGTGGATGTCATGCATGGTATTCAACTCATTCTGGAGGTTCTAAACTAATATTTCTCGATATTTTCACCACATTGGAACCCTTGAAGTAATATTCTTTTCTCAGGGAATTCCTGCATAAAATTATTATATAACATTATTAATATCTATATCTTTTCTTTTTGTGGAAATATAGGCTTCCAGCAAACACTGGTTTAAACGACCACTTACAATTTTTTAACAGATCATTCAGTAAAAGTGGTTTCAAACGAATGAATCCGTTAATTCCTAAAAACCCTTAGGTATTTAGATCTTACATCAGAGACTATAATATAACGTGAGCAAATTCGAAATAAGTGGTTTTACCAAAAAAGAAATCGAACACTTACAAGAGTAACAATATAAGGGAACTGTAACACCTGTAGAATGGAAGTTATTGATAAAATTATTTTGATAACTTTTCACAAATAACTAAAAGTTTTGGAAAAATTTCCCCCAAATACTAGATAGAGTTATTATATTTATTGGGCATGAGAAGTTCAAATTTATTGAAGAAATTAATTAAAAAAATTGGTAAATATCAACCGACATTAACACTAACATCTTGCCTAATAAAGTCAAATATCTCCTTTATGGAAATGGCTAAATTTACTGTTATGACTACTATTATATTATCAGTATTATAGAAACTATGTACCTAAAGTTTGGCGCGAACTCCGTTTAAAACGTACGGACTCGCATCAAATATGAAATAACGAGACACAATCTGCATAAGGAAATATTAGGTTGGTGCAAAAATAATGTCGTTTTCCCACATGTGAGAAAACGACATTATTTTTGCACCAACCTAATATTACATTTAAATCCAAATATCTTTGTTTGAGATAACACACTATAAGTACGTATTCTAAGTAAAGTGAGTCTTTTCCAAATTATTGTTATTAGTCTGACACAAGTCTAAACTTGATTTGAATCATTGATTATAAAAATATATATATATATATTTGCTGCAATCGGGAAGCATTTATGCCTTATAAACATGAAAAAAGCTTTTCTCCAATTTCGACTATTTGTTTACCACTGACATCGATGGAAAATATGCAGTAATGTCATCCAGAAAATAATAATTAGAATATAATTATAAAAAAAAAAGATTTTTAAATGCATTTAAGTGATATCATGTGTGATAAATACATTTGACATATCCCTATGGGAATTCTAATTCCGTATTAACATAAAGGGGGAGACATACAGAATGCTTAAAAGAACTATATTGCCGATGACATATAATAGGTGAAATAATACATTTCTTTTAACCCGAAAGGGAACAGACGAAGAAACAGATGAAAAAAGACACAACCCATTCATTCCTTTCAAATTTTTTTAAAATAATATTTTCTTTAATTTTTCTTCTTGTTAATCCTTTTAGAAGAGCGTCAAAAGGAATCTGTGAAAACATGAGAATAAAATGACAGTTTCCTTCCAGCAAAGAATAAAAAAAAACAAAAAAAAAAACGTTTGAGCAACATCATCAAAATACGTGATCTCTTTCATGACGTCATGTTCACACGTGTGTTTCAAGTCTTTGAAGCAGTTCTTGTTACATGTGCAAAACAAAATGATAAAACCATACAATTTTCCAAATTTTCAAAACGAAAAAGAAATAGTTTTCCACATTTTAGGAAAAACCCTACAGTTAAATATAATTAATAATTTCATTCATCGCGTGTACTCTCATTAATATTGAACATGAATGAAAAGGCACGTTGCAACCAATGATGACGAAAAAACCATATTGATCATTGTTGATAATACTAAAAAAGAAAAAGGGAGAAAAGTAAGGAGGGAAGCCATAACGACAACAGCAATAATAATAATAATAATAATAATAATAATAATAGATGAACTCGCTTCCATGTGTGTCCTTTGTTTCCACCAATGCCAACGTTGCCAACTTCGTCATGTTTTTACAGTTAAAAGAAGATACCTCAAATTGCTCGCTGAAAAAAAAAGTCCACAAATTTAAAAAAAATTGTCGTCAAAATGTTTATGATATTATTAAGAAGGCAGACCAAGTTATTTTTTTATTATTTTGTTAAATTGTTGAATCCATTTTAGCACGTTCGAAATTTTGGTTAAAAATTCATTTTTTTAAGTCAGCAGTCGACGTAATGTTTACGCTTTTTTGTGACTTTTTTCAGCTGAAAAACACATTGATTTGGAAATTCTTACTTTCTTGGATTTTAATAAAAATTTCAGGACTTATTCACAAAAGAATGAAATTATTTTTGCGATCTATATTTTAGAAAATCTTGATAAAAATATATTTTCGCATATGTTACCCCTGTTTCCACTTATTTAATTTTTTGAAATTTCAAGAATTTTACTTTCAGTCCCCAAATTTGTTTCATCAGTTAAAAGAAGGTCCCTTGGAGAATTTAATATCATCAGGGATTATTTTGTAAAACAGGACTCCCAGTTACTGAACATCTGTTCTGAATCGTAAAAGAAAAAAAATATACAAAAAAAAAATGTAGTAAATCTATGATATTATTTAATAAGAAACTTTTTTAATTGCTTTTATAAATCAAGAAAAAATTGATGAATAAAGAATTTTTACGAGAAGTGTTTTACTTTTTTTAAAATTTTAATTATAATAATTTTAATCGTTTGACATTCTGCATTACTTATTATCCGGTTAGGTGATATTGTCACTAAGTGAAAACCATATTTATGAATCAAAAACTGAAAAGCTTAATAAAAGTCGTTTACCCCAATATTTTAAAAATAATTAAAATTTTTTTTAGCGTAGATACATTTCATTTTTCTAAGTATGGATGCCCATCACGTATTTTATGTGTTGTCCTCCCAAAAATCCTGGTCGTCTGCAATTCTTTCATTTCCTTTCTGTGTTTATATCTCAACAGACCTTGCAAATCAGTCCTTAAAAAAATTTTACAATTTAAAGTAAATTTAAAGTACATTTTTAAAATTCTTATTTCACTAAATAGCGTTTTTTTTTTTAATTTTATCTATTTATTTTAGTGTCGGTCATGTAAAATAATCTGGAGACAAACCCAATATGTTTCTACTGAAAAATAATTTTTACTTTAACTTAAATTAAATTTTTCCTATTCAATATCCATTTGAAGTTCTTATTTTCTTAGCTTGCATGTCAATTTGAAATTCCCTTTCAGATAATTATTACTTTACTTCCTATTTCATAAAATTGTTTATTGCTAGTAGTTATTTACTTTCTACTTTTAAGATTTTTTTTCTTCATGACACTTATTTTTATAAAAAAGTAAAACTATGAATAAATATATAAGTAACAGAAATTCAATGAAATATCAGATAATTGTGGAAATTATTATGTTAATTTGAAAATATTTCTAAGTATTTAAAAAACAAAAACAAAACATTCGCTTAAATCTCGTAACTTTATGTCCATTTCTGGTCAGCTATATTTAACTTTTCATCACCTTCGGCTGCCAATCAGTCGATTAACTCGATAGAAAAGCATAACCCTGTGGTTATGTAAGTAATATTTGTTTCAAATCAGATTAACTTAATTCGCATTTGCTAATTTTCCTCAAATAACATAACACACATATATATTTTATTTTTGGAAGATTTTTAAAACCGAGAATTAAGTTTTGCTTGTAAATCTGTCAGAATGGCCGATATCGAAAATCTGAGATTCAAATCAATATAACTTCTATTTAAAATGCACCAAACTATTTTGCTTACATTTCATCATTTTGCTTTCGCTTAGAGCTAAATAGAAAGCTTAAAGAATGCATTTTCATTTTGGAAAAGACATTTTAAAAGTTAGTTAACGGAAATTTAGTGGAGGTCTCTAATTACATATCACAGTTTTCATGACAGGAAGTCAAATAGGAAACGTGGAAATCTAAAAAGAATAAAAGAAATCGAAGGGGTTTAGACAATTGCATATGTATTTTAGACAACATGATGAAGTAATTTCAGTTGATACTACCAGAATTATGTTCTCAACTTTGAAGACTAGAATTAGTTAGTGGATCGTTTCTAATGACTACTAAAAATATTAAGTTTCATCTGATAACCAAACCATTCTGATACCTTATAAGAAGCATCAAGCGAATTAATGTATGGTTTAAATTTACAAAAGGCGTATGATAACCTGCCTCATTCATAGATAATTCAATACTTGGTATGTTCTAGTTTAAATAAATAAAATAGCCGAGAAAAATAACAGCACACGTGGCCTGACGATTGCATATAGCATGAAACAGACTGTCGCCTCTAAGTGTTGACTTCTATGTTCACTTTTATATTTATATATATATATATATATATATATATATATATATATATATATATATATATATATATATCGATGTTGTGAGGTATTTTTAATGAGAATTGGTTTCACCCTTCTTATAGCATTTCTAGGTATCTCTATGTACTCAGGAAGATAAGAATGGGTTAGCAGTTTGGAGAGCATAGAACTGTTCTAAATTACTTTCTTTTAAACAATGATTTGAAGCTTTTTGGAAAAATCGGAGAGCCACATTGATTCCCGCGTGAATAGATTTCATCATAGTAATGATGCAGTAAAGATGTAACAATGCGTTTAGGGATTTCCAACTGTACCCTGTTGTCTATAGAGAGAATATTGAAGGCAATTTTTTATATCATTGAACTATCATCTGAAGGAGTCATGATTAATACAAATGAAAGAGAGATTAGGATTTGAAAACCGTGAAACAAGCTCTTAATTAGTTCCCAGATCCACCATGACCCGAGCTGGTAATACCTCTTAGGATCCAGGCTATAAACAAAACATAAGGAAAGCATAAAAATACATATTTATATAGTCAAATTACCACCTTTTCCATCTCCCTCTGGATATCTCAAATACTTGCATGCCTAATATATATATATATATATATATATATTTGTTTATAGAAAAGAAATAGCAAAAGTATTATTACAAGGGCTGTGCACAAACGGCAACAAAAGTAGAAAGGATGAAAAAGTGCAGGAAATAAACATTACCCGGTGGAGAGAAAAATGTCATGAAGAAAAATTCCTTGTCTTTATAAATAGCCGAAACACTCGCAACAAAAGAATACTGTAAATGGCCACAATGAGAAAATATGTAAAATATGAAAACTCTTTGCTAAGAACAGATGAATCAGAAACAATTTCATCAAAAAAAGTAGCCAAATCCAGAAAATTAAAAAGGATCATCTCTTTAGCTGAATGAGGGTTTAGTTATCGATGCCGCAGGTTATACTGTAAAACAAATAATAATGAATACATAGGTGATAGATTATAAATCATCTTTTTTTAACGATATCAACAAAATAATTCAAAGTTGATACATACAATATCGTGCAAAACTTTTGAGTCTACATACAATAATATACATATTTATTTTAAGTATTTTAAGTACTTAAGATTCTTTAGCAGTATGATTTTATCAGTAGTGTATATGGATTTTGATGATTGAAAATTAAGTTGCTTTTTCGTAGATGCTATGAAATTGAAGATATGCCGCTATTAGTTGTTTGAAACTGAAATAGGCTATAGAAAGTTAATGGGCCAATGACTGACCTGAGATGTTAAAGTCGTGATAATATACAATTTTTGAAGTAAAATGGTTGATTTATTTACGGCCTATCACCCTTTTTATGGCTATTACCTTAAGAAGGTGCATAGAATAAAACATATCTGGGGATTGAAAGAGTCTTTCCGGAGATCATAATGATTTTCTAATACAAGTATTGCATGTAAGTGAATATTAAGAAACCTACTGGGACCCAAGCCAGGCTCTAGAAGTTCACATACAGAGCTGCTATCCACAATATCACAAAATATGTACATTTACAGTACCTGATGTCCTCGCATTGTCAGCCATCTAAGTACTAACTCGGTTCAATTTCAGTGATCGAACATAAACCTGGTATGATACTAAGCTAATTTTCTAACTTATTAACATGAGTGCAAGGCGTCTTGCCAATTCACTGTAGTTGATTATCAGCTTGTTATTATCACTAAACTCATAACTAAAACCTCTGGTGAGCCAAAGATGATGGTTGAGAATTTGAGTTGGAAGATGACTCAACGAGAGATAGACTGGCGGCTCTGAGGTTCAAGAAACAGTGTTCAACCAAAAGTCGTTTAATACTAATGGAATTTGTAAATCAGAAAGGAGACAGGAAGGTCACAACAATTAGACAAAATAGGTGAAAGATTTTAGGTGCTCCAGTAAGTAATATAAAATTAAAAGTCAGACAAGGAAAGAGTGAATGGTTTATTGAATGAACATATATTAGCAAAAACATCATTACCCAAAAGACATGCTAATAGAAGATTGAAGTATTCACAAAAACATCTAACATTGGATCATTGTGGTGGGTAGGAAGAAGCAAGTACTTCAACGAAAACAGGGAAATCTCCAAGACCTTGGTTAAGAAGGATTGGAAAAAATTCTAAATCAGAAAATATGGAAACTTTTTTCAATGTCTCATCGCATTAAGATAATTATTTGGGCCCAGCATATTCGCACTAATTACAAACACCTTATTTTGACATTTTTTTCCTTTCTGTAATAAAGGTAACTTTTATTATTATTTTGCAAAAGTAATTTCTATTTTTTACTTCAGCAAGGAACTGAAGGGTGACGTTTTTGCTGGAAATCAAGTCTCTTTCATTGGATTTTTTACAGCATCACATCCACCATACATCATAACGAAAATGAAAGGTCTCCTAAATTTTTTACACTCCAGTGTAAACGGGCAGCCAAAACACTGTGAAAATATACAAAAACTGGTAAGCCTTAACCAATCCGACGGTCACATATAGTCTTCAAAAAACATTTTTCACAAGAAGTTTTTGGACTTCCCAGTTTACAGCAACAAGTCAATACCCTTCGTTCGGCCTTTGATGCTGCATCTGCTGCATTTGAGTCCTCTTAAACACTGGTAAAATATCTCGATTCGTCTTGTAATGTGATATGAAGCCCACACTGCACACGTTGTTTAAAAATGTCAGTGTTGACTTTTTGCAGCACTTTCTTATATAGGTCAACATAATTACATGATATATTTAATTTAGCTGCGTTTCTTGTAAATTTAACGTGATTTTAATTTAATATTTCACTTTAGAAATGACATTGAAGAGGTGTAAATTAGCAAAATTACATCTAATTTCTTTTAACTTTTTCTTTTAAATTTCACTTGATTTTTCATTTTGTTTTTCTTTCTCATATTATCCACTATTTTCTGGTTTGCACGACATATTAAAGTTATTATGAAATGGTTCGCTTTTGGATTCCTTCCATTGTAGCGTAACCATTAGTAATCCGATAAAATAATTAATCCAACACTCGCCATATCCCAATTATTCAAGGTTAGTGATCACTAATATCTACTGAATGGTTTGAGACTCTGCGATACCAATTGAAATTAATCAAGCAACTGATCACTAATATCTACTGAATGGTTTGAGACTCTGCGATACCAATTGAAATTAATCAAGCAACTTACAAATTACAGACACAAAATAGAAATAAAAAGTAATAGCTGCTAAATACTAGAAGAGCCTATTGTTAACGAAATAATGTATCTTCTAGCTTGGGAATTTTAAATGATCTGCAATATGAATATTTTGGCCTAGTTGTTAATAAATTCCACTTCCTCTTGTCTTCAATGTCCAGCAATAATTTATCAGGTAAATGGCATCGATGTTCAAATATTACATAAATAGAATACTTCTTATAATACAACGAGAACTAACAATTATAAAATCATGTTTGACCAGTCCGCATATTGTTTCTATTACTATCTTGCCTGCATCAGGGATATGACTTCTGACTAAATTCTCGTTCATCTTGTCCATTATTCTCATTCTCACATCGCTTAAGTCATTTCTTGCGTTTTGTTCTTCTCAGCATCCAATCATGAATCATGGGCTTCATATAGAGCTCATATACCTGCTCGTGATCCTTCCACATTTGCAGTCTTCAACACATCCGATTTTCATGAAATCGAATACCCCATGTCAATATTCTCCAGCGTACAAGCAGAATTAAGACTCTTATCCAACGACAGCTCATGTAAATTGGTCATCTTATCAGGATGCCCGAAGACCGTCTACCAAGGAAGATCCTATATGGAGACTACACGGAATGACAGCGCTGTGTTAGAGGACACAAAAATCGTTTAAAAAATCACTTGAAAATAAAGATAAGACAGTGTTGTATCTGCAGAACTGGAAGATTTCTGATACCATTGCCAATGGTTGGATGACACTATGGCATCAGGCTATTTAGAGATTTGAATCAAGCCGAACTCAAGACAAGGAATTTCGCCGGTAACATCACGATTGGCATTCAGTATCAAAACTGTGGACGGCAATTTAGCTTTAAGTTTGTTCTTAGCAGCCATCAATGTTGATATAGCGTAATCAACCAATGATTTCTTCAATTCTCATTCTTCTTATTTGGTGGAGATGATATCGTCGTCCTAATCGACGGCATTCATAAGGGATAAATGAGTTTGAATTTTTGTCTATGTGCTATGTATCCTCAGGAAGTTGGCGATCATGGCTCTCCACAAATGCCTGTTCTTTTGAGCTCTAAGTAAATTTTCCGATTCCCGAAACATCAATATCTGATCTGTTTTGTACCCTAATGTAAACAAAGACATTTTTATTTTATGAGATGGATTAAACCCGTCTTATTTTAATTTGTTTTGCTTATATAAGTGCTACTCACATATCTTCTCATTTCCTTAGTCAATTAGTAAAGTGAAATTTTTACTAAGATACTTTCCTGCAGAACTGGCGCAATATAGAAAGGATTACCGAGCTGATTTGATCTTGATCAATACAATCGTAATATCTTTATCTGTCCTACAAATTCTCATGTTATGCAACACTTGCTCCTTCCATAGAGATCCATAAAATAAACTCATTCAGTAACTCTCTAACTTGAATGTCACTGGGACCTAATATTGAGCGAATAACAATAGACTAAAGAATATTATTGCCCGTTATGTCCACCTTCCGGTGCTGCTCCTGGTCATTCCCATCGCAAAAAGAATCAATGCATGGTTTAGTTTGTTCTGCATGTCCGATCACACTTTTCAATTTATGGTCTGATTATTTCGGGTTTACAAATAACTTGCAAACTCTAATTGACAATTTCGCATCATATTAAGTATAAATTTAGTCTCATTCTCTTGTCACAAATGTACCAGTTTCATTTAAGCTATATGGTGACGAAAATTCTGAGAGAATTAGTTGGAGTCATTGGCGGACGCAATCTTGGCAATGTAGGCAGATGACAGTGTTGATAGCAGACACGGAAATAAAACTGCAGTATGTCATACAGGAGGTATTGAAGGAAAGCGAGAAGAAAGGACTAAACATAAACTGCAAGAAGAGAATCAGTGGTTATTAGCAAAAGGATGAGCCCAAAATGCAAATAACAAACAAGAAATGCCAACATCAAACATTCAAAAAAATTTAAATATCTGGGAAGTATTAACAGGGGAAGGAAAATGCAACACTGAAGATGCATTGGGATAGCTGAAGATGCATTGGGATAGCTGAAGATGCATTGGGATAGCTGAAGATGCATTCCAGGTTACGAGATATCTGCCCTACAGTATAGCAATGAATGCAGGATAATTTCCGCAAATATAAAGAAGAGTCAGTTATATGGTTATACAGAAACATAACGACTATACCATAGACCTAACATGTGTCAACGACGAGGTTTTGGGAAAATGTAAGCGTAAAGGAAGCTTATACTTAACACGAAGAAGAGGCAGTTGAAATATATGGGGCAGATAATAAGGACTTGGGAAATATGTTACGCACAGGGCGGACTGAGCGGAAAAGGAACAGATGAAAACGACGCATTACACATTTGAAAGAGCTTCATAAAATGGATGGCGAATCAGGGTTTAGAAATTTAGAAAAGTCAGAATGTATTTAGTGCTGCAAGTGATAGGATATTGTGTAGACGGGACACTGTCACATAAAGAAAGAGAGAGCGAAAATAGAAAAAGAGGAAATCAGAGAGAAATTGAGAGACATGTTATACTTCAACTGCAGGCCTAAAAATATAATCGAGTCTTTCAGTAAAGTAGGCATCTTTCATCTTAAATAAATATTTTACGAGTATGATTTCCAAACAATCAACCACGGATCATGATTTGGCTATAGTAAGCTAACGTAACCTGCCGATCATCTATTCAAATTGAAAGAGAAGCATGGAGATCTGACGGAATTATTTTAAGAAGTGAAGGTAAACGTAATAAGGAAACTATTTTAAATGGAAGTGAATCATTGAAAGTTTTAGCCCCTTGAATATTTTGTGGATGTTTGACAAAATTAATGCCCATCTCAATTTATCTTCATTTTCACGAACGTGACTCGTTTTTATAACGACATATCTGATTTGCTTCGTCATCATTTCGTGGAAAACAACGACAAAAGAAGGAAAATAAAATGTTTCTTCAAGATCGCAAGTAAGCATATATATATATATATATATATATATATATATATATATATATATATATATATATATATATATATATATATATATGTGTGTGTGTGTATATATATATATATATGTGTGTGTGTGTGTTTGTATGTGTGTGTTAAGAATCTTCTTTTCCTTCCTTTCCCTCTTAGATTTTAAGACAAGCCGAAAACAAAGTAAACTGTTTAATTTAGAACGTGTAGAATATTAGTTGAATTCTGAAATAAAGGAAATTTTTAAGAGTTGACAAAAATAAGTTAGCATTTTTATGAATGTTTTGTGCGGCGAAAGGAGACGAAGCACAAAAAATATTTAACCTGGGTACCGCTACTAATTCTCGACACCTAATGTCTAAAACTGATTTTTTTAAATGAAAAAATTTTTTTGAGACTTTTATTTTAATTTCAATTTCAATAGCTTAAATTTCATATTTCCAATAATCAAAATACTTTAATGTCTTTCAAAAACTAACTTAAATTGACTGGACATAGTTTTTCATTTTCGGCCCACGTTTATTTCAATGTAATTCTCTTTATTAAAATAATATTCCAGAAATAGAATACACATGTTTGAAACTTTATTTCAGGAATATTAGCCGATTTACAGTATAATTCATCTGATTTTAATAAAATATTATTTACTCTCTCTCTCAGAAAAGCATTTTAACCCGAGATTAGCTGTTTATTTAAGGTGTTCATGTACTGAGAGAGTGATGAAAGACCTAATGTTGTTCTCCGGGGATTTTATCTATAAAACACAATTGAAGAAGATGACATGATCATCTTTTATACAAAACGTTTAAGTGCTCAGTAATCTTAAAATTTAGAAAATATTGTCCCTAATCAAATATTTATTAAATTCTAGATATTTTAAATTTTAGATATTTTAAATTTGCTCTCTATATATATCGCTTATTTTCTGATTATTTCGTGTATGGGAGCACATATCCACAAAAATTGGTACACTTATACAGAAAGAAAACAAATACAAAATCCTATTAAAAATATTGATGTTTAATGAATCTAAGCTAAGCTTTTTTATTCATGATGGACAAGTATAATTTTTAATTAATAATATCATATAAAAGGGTATCATTTTAGGAGATTTATTCTAATTAAAATTTGAAAAAAATGAAAATATTCTAATGAAAATTGATTTTTCCTTCCGAAGATATTGTCCTTAGTGTATCTTATTTATAAAAAATATAAAATCTTTCTTAATTAAATAATATCTTAGTTTCATTGAATTTTATAATTTTACGATTCAAAAAAGATTTTCGGTAAATTATATCTCTATTTGACAAAACAAAAAAATTGAAAATTCTCCAATGGGTCCAATTTTTTTCTAACTAAAATAAATATGCAGAAATTAGCATTTGTATTACCCGAAATTTCATCCAGTTATGTACATCGCGGTAACATGTAAAAATAAAATTCCCCAGATTTTCTAAAATAAAAAAAATATTTAAATCATAATTTCATTCATTTTGATTAAGTCCAGAAAATTTCATTATAATCCGACAATTATTTGATGCTTGCAAGAATTACCAAATCAATATTAAAAAATACGCTAACATTTCCGATACTAACATTTGAACCGGCGACTGACGGAAGAAAAACACGATTTTTAGACAAAGTGTCGAATGTGCTGGAATGGTCTTAAAAATTTAATAGAATAATCAAAATTATTTGGTCTTTCCACCTTATAATAACTTAAAATTTTGACGATAAATCTTTGTTTTGGTCAAATTTTGGTCTTTTTTGCATCATGGTATGCTCTATTTATAACGAATATTTGGAATTACGTAATTTAAACAAGCTCACATTGTTAGAAAAAAAAATTCGGATAGCGAAATTCTAAGATGTGAAAATTACTCACTTTTTTTCTCATGCATTTTTGATTTTGTAATATATTGCGTAATGAAAGTGGATTCTAAAAGAATACAAAATCAACCATTGTTCTTTTCGGTTTGCAGGTATACTTACCCTATCGTAAGCCGACAAAAATTGCAAGATCAGCATTTAAAATGACCGCTATAAACTACCTTAATGATAAAAGCATGCATTGAATCAACGGAAACTGATAGATTTCCAGTTATAGTAAATAACAAACCACACAAAATAAACTCTATGCATTTTACAATAAATATAGGTGATAACAGAATTGCATTGCACAAGAATTAATCAAATATGTGTATTTAAACAACTTAGGCTTGATAAAAAAATTTGGATCTTTGTTTTTATTTGCGTTATACCAGACGCGCAAAAACTATATATCTTATATATAGTTAAGAGAGAAAATAATTTTTACATGTTATAAATAATATAGCGGTTTGGGATATGTTGGTAATATTTCGAACGACTATCAACATTGTATTCAATTTTCTATATGAGTTTGGTCTAATCTTTCTCTAACACTTTATTAGTATTCTATTAGTTTAGTTTAACTGTTTTAGATTGGATTCCTGTGATACGTTTAAAAAAAATTTAAAAACCATTATTATATATTTATACATTTACTAATCTGTCAGTTCTAATGTCAGTTGATATTTCTATTTGACTTAAGATATCTTCAATATAATAGCTTTCTCATGTCTACTGCTGTTGCTCTTCGCAGTAGTGATGAGGCTTTTATTTCCCTGGAAAGTCAAAATCGTAATCATGCCATTATTTTTTCTTCCAATTAACTATGCTATCCATTTTAGTTGTTGCTCCTGCTGAAACTCCTCAAGTGATTTGGTAATTGTTATCTGGTGCAGTCACTTGTGAGAATGTATCGCCAGTCCCCGAGGTTCAAAGATGTATAATACTCACAAAGACAAACAGCGCGTCGATCAAATCTGCCTTTAACTATCAATCGAACGACAGTATATTTATTTCTGAGCCGATTTGTTAGTATGCAGGACATCCTTATTAAATGTACGATTGGACTTTCCTTTTAAATTTTCTAATATGATTAGTTTTCATGTTAATGCTTTGGTTTGGTCACATATATTTTCTATGCAAAATTTGTTTGAACTGTTCAGAAAACCAAGCTAAATGTAGTGTTTATTAATACTAATGCGATATCCTGAACTTTTATAACTTCTGTGTACGCATCGTTAGTAATCCATTCTATTTCCCTATTAAATTTTGTGTTTTGGAAGAAAAAGGCTGAGTCCGATGAGAAATATTTTACTGTAAAAATGTTTTAAGTGAATGATTTTATAATTTTCAATCAACAGTAGTACTTCAATTCATTGAAATGTTTCCACGTCTAGTATTATAATTGACATTATTAATCTTTAGACTATCCTACATATTCTTCTCATTGTGTGACTGCTGAAATAATTTCCCATACTAATAAATAATCATGATTCCTTTCAGCTTTTCCTAAAATAAACTTTTGTTAGAAATCTGAATTTTTTTTTTGGCAATCCAGTATTATTTGAATTTTTAGTTATTTCTTTGTGTAATAAAATTCATTATCGAAACTGGCGATGCATTTTATTTTTTTAAGTGCCGTTCCTTTCATGTTATTCTTTGCCTGCATGGATCTTTTCATACTTTTTTCCGTAATCTCTGTCGTACTTTTCATCAGTTTCACACGAGCTGAAGTGAGAGTAGATCACTTAATTTATGATTAATAATCTGATTTATTTTTTATATTTGTATTACAGTCATTTTGTTGTTTGGGTGGCTCAATATCTTCGTTTGGTTTTTCTAGATTTCTGTTAGCTCAAATGTCATGTCAATCTCCCATTTCTATTACACTGATTTCATCGTCCATTCAATTCTGAAGTGTCTTTTGACCTATTCATGTCACCTTGCTATAGTTACCGCTATCAACTTAAGATTTGGTAAGTGAAGAGAGACTTCCAGTGAATCCGAGCCTCACTCAACTATGGGTATTATACAAAGATATATATTATTGTATCTCAAATACATTTTTGACACATGGTCTCTGATTATTCTAAACCTAGCTAATCTGATTCGCAACCAATTCATTCATTATAATTTACACATCACCACAAGAATTCATTCATTTCTATTCATCCGTCATACACTAGAATAACGCATATTCAAGAGGATCCTACTGAAGCACCCATGAGCTAAATATTTTACGATTTATACAAATGTCTACAAAGATATATGATATTAAATGAAGGGGGAGTAGATGGACGCAATAACGTAAATATTAGGTTGGTGCAAAAATAATTTCGTTTTCTCACATAGTAACATATGTTAGAAAACGAAATTATTTTTGCACCAACCTAATAAAAAACTTAACAGAATATTAAAATAAAAAAAAATATGTTAGTAGGTCCCGTCTATCCTACAGAAGAAAAGAAACAAAAAAAAAAACAAAACAAACAAACAAACAAAAAAAAGGGTGGCTACTATATTCTGCCAATAGGCAAAATCAAGCTGCTCACTTACAAAAGGTGAGGATAGGACAAAATAAATTGTGCAGTGAGAAAATCAAAAGCGGACCCAAATCAATTAAAAGGAGGGAATAAAAAAATTGGGGGTTCTGGAATTTTGACATAGCTAGTAACATAGTAGCAGGCGGGGAACAGCAATTCCTTATATTAAATAGGTAAACAAGGAGTCTTTTTTTAACCAGGGAAGGTGTCCAACAGGAAATTGCTCTGTTGTGTCAAAAAGAGTACTAGAAAATAAAAACAAAACTGGCCACGTTCACGTGAACCAAGCTCATAACCTTTAACCACTTTTCCTTGCAATCTGCTGATAGCAAACACATTCTCTCAGTTCTGATCTCCATCTTCTACCGATGCCCAAAGAATCCAATCAGATCTTCATTAGAATAAAGTTCGTGCCGTAAGATTCCCTCCATTCGCGTCGTCAACACTACTGTCGTTGCCACGAAAGGAAACACCATCTCTTTCTTCCCAGAAAGCACGCGTATGCGAGACCAATGGACACGAGATTCTCGGGATCGATACGAGCCGTCAAATCACCAAAATGCTCCTAGATCTGGTGTTCTTGAGGACAAACAGGGTGTGCGCACCCGTTTCTTCTAAACTAGGTTCAGATCGATGACAGTCGAGAATATATGTCTAGCCCACTCTCAAACGCATGTCATTGGGTTCTGGATCAATCACCAGGTAAGTGATAATTCAGATTTGCTGAGTGGTGTCCAGGACCAGAGAGCGCGCAACTTTGTCGCTGACAAGAAAGCAGCTTACTGAATGTGTCCGACTCGATCCCTTCCACTAGATCTCAATACATTATTGTCCTAGGCTGTGAAAGGTCACTGGAACACGGAGTAGACCGCAAGACAAATCGGAACTTATGCAAGTATTCTTACTGCTTTTAGGACCTACGACATTATTTAGCCTCGAAACAGGGAGCAGTGATGGTAAGGCTGTGGAAGACACGCTAACGCTTCTCGTCCAGAGCGAATCTTCTAGCAATGTGCGGCGTAGGAAAAGCAACCTCTCAGCGTAATGATGACACTGCAAGTCTGGTTTGTTTGTTTGTTTGTTTTTAACGGCATTCCAAACATAGTGGTAATTTTATGCCGAAAATGATTTTGGTATAGTTTGCAGCATGATTTTTTTTCAAAAACATATAGCTGGCAACATTATGTTTCCAAAAACGTATAGCTGGCAACATTGTTTATTTATTTACTTTTTTCTTTTAAAAGTATAGCTGACAACATTATTTTTTTCCAAAAACCTACAGCCGGCAACATCATTACATCAAAAATGTATAACTGGCAACATTATTTTTTTTCTTTTTTTTTTTTTAAACATCATCCTTTCACAGTGTTTTGACCCCAGTTACAATTCCATTGTATAAGATTTTGGTAAAAGACATATAGATGATAATATTTTTCTTTTTTTAAACATATAGCTGGGAATATTATTTTTCAAAAAAGTAGAGCTGGTAATATTATTTTCCAAAAACGTACAGCTGGTAATATTATTTTTCCAAAAACGCATAGTTGGTAATATTATTTTTCCAAAAACGTATGGCTGATATTATAATTTTTTCAAAAACGTATAGCTGGTAATATTATTTTTGAAAAACACAATGTTGGCAATATTATTCCTTCGAAAACGTATAGCAGGTAATACTACTTTTCCTAAACCGTATAGCCGACAACCTTAATTTTTCAAAAACGGTCTTTCTGTTAGACGTGGTTTATCGCCATACCTAATATGTGGATGTAGTTTATCGCCATACCCATGGACGCGGATGCAGTTTACTGTCATACCCATGGACGCGGATGCAATCTATGGTCATACCCATGGACTCGGATGTAGTTTATCGCCATACCCAGGACGCGGGCTAGACTGGGAGTTCACTATTTGCCCATAGCTGGGACCCTAACAGGTCCTACCACTCCGGGTCAGGGTGGACCTGGGAACATCACCAATTAGGAGGTGGTTCCTCTAAAGCTCATGATCAGGGACCTTGCTGTTGTATGCAGTGTAACGTCGTACCCAGGACGACAAGTCTGGTATTCTCAACGTCATGATACAGATGCTGTACAAAAGCATCCACTGCAAACTATCGGCTTGCGTCCGCACCACGAGGAGATGAACAGCAAGCGCTCGATCACCCTTATATGGCCGTCGCAGAGAAGGAGTGCTGACAAACACTAAAAGATGAGGGGACAGTTGCACTGAAACACACCTGAGTCTTACCGTTTAAGAACAACCGCCTTCCGAGCAAAGTCCGGACTCATGCTTTGACCATTGCCATTATATCCAATAAATTCTTCTTGCCCTGCAAGTTAGGCCCGAACAACACTCAAATAAATAAATAAATAAATAAATAAAACGGACGGTAGCGTATGTCCAACTGAAGGGACTGGAAAGAGCAACGCCCTTTCAAGCAGCTAACCGCCAGCCTGCGGATTTATCGTGGTCATTCTTGGCGTCCGTGCGCATCTCTTAATGTTCAGGTACCTTCTGCACCAAATCAATAACTTGGCACGACAAGAACATGGATACGTCATCGGCGTACGCGGAAACACCAATTCGATCTTTATCAGGGATACCGATTCCATGTTAGGCTGCAATGTATGCCATGTCCCCTTAGCTAGTGAAGGAAAACCTCCAACCCCAATGCATAAAGTAGGGGCGATGCGGACAAACCTGACAAAATGACCGAGACAGCGTAAAACGTTCAATCACTTCTAGTTCACCTGCAGCACATCAGGTAACTATGGTCGGCACTATCGAATGCTTTCGACTGATAAAAGTTCATCAGCATGGATCCATCTCCTTATTTACACCCTCAATGATCGTGAAGAACGGATGCAGGATGCTCCGAATTGTTCGACCCTTCACAGAATATCGGCAACTGACTGCAAACGCTTTATGCTAAATTATTTAAATCTTTGTTGAGCAAATTTATGGGCTTTCAATCGTCTAAGTGTCACCCTTCATGCTTGACTTTCTTCAATAGCTTGATCACACACCTGGGAATGCGGGCGTGGATGGACCCATGGCAGAACCAGTTGGTGAATACCACTGTCAAAATCGGAACAGAGATTAGCGACAACCTGAAGTACAATTCATAGGGCAGACCAGTAAGTCTAAGAGACTTTCCACTGTCGACCCGCTTCAATGACAAGTAAATTTCTTCCTCCGTTAACTTAACATCGCAGCTGGTCGCTTCAGTGGACGTGAGTCAAGGAAAGACGGGTGTTGCAAAAAATACAAATTCACACAAATTAAAAAGAAAAGAAAATTGTAAAAAAAATTCAAAAATTTCCAAGAATAGAAAAAAAGAAGTAAAGCAAACTTAACAGGAATTTGACTTTTAAAGAGTTTGATCTACACTTCTAACAAATGTCGCTGAACTTGTCTGACGACGATGAAACAAACTGTCCTTGTCAATGACAAATCTGCTAGAATCACTGACCAAGTGAATATGTATAGGAATAAGGGGAGAACACTAACGCACACGTTATTTAAAAGTTTATGGCATTTAAGAAAGTTTTTCTTATAATTTTGTTATAATCTCAATTTTTTAACTGTTACGAGACTGTAATAGCGATTGGAGAGAAGACAACCATAGCTGCATAAAAAGCTACCTGATTATAGAAAATATGTTTCAATCTCAGTAATGGTCAGTAGTCATATTGCGTAGAATAAACCTTCACAACAAACTTAAACGTTCGTCTGATTCTCTTTACAGCTGCATTGCCTATTTCTCTTAGTTTAATTTTTAAAGTGAAGAAATAACTATTTAATACTCTAATATGTATTATTAAGTCGAATTCAACATATTTACTAAAACTCTTAAAATCATTTCATGTTTCAACAGTCTATTCTTTTATTCTACTTATTATTGTACTATTCACATTTGTAATTTTCTAGTTTCCATGTAACTTGCTTTTTATTTGCAGAGTATTATTAGGTTGGTGCAAAAATAATGACGTTTTCTCAAATATGTTACTATGTGAAAAAACGACATTATTTTTGCACCAACCTAATAGTATTAGCTGCAATAAATTAACCGCTGTTTCGCTTAGTTATTAATATGTAAAAATAGTATAAATTATTTTAATAATTTTAGTGATAATATCTCCCTAATTTCTTCCATATGAATTTTCATCTTATTAAAGTGGAATAGTCTTTAGTTTTATAATGAGTGTGCTATGATTATTAATGACAGGTTGCCGATAATAAATTTCCGTATTTTAGTTTTGTTTCAGAAAAAAAATCTAAATTTTAAAGTTATCATTAATTCACAAAAAGGACTTATAATAAAATAAGCAATAAGTAAATATTAGTTCCCATCAAGCTCAGGAAACCGTTTGAAATTTGAATCTTACAAATTGTAATCTTTTATTTATGAAATTTGTTTGAGTTGATGTTGCATTCAACCTGAACACTTTGAAAATTACATTAAAGCAAAAGAATAATCTCGTTATAAAAACGAGTGATAATAAAATAAAATTAAATAAGGTTGTTGTATTTCAAAAGTGATTAAAAAGACATGCAACTGGCAATAGAATCAAAGTAGATCTTCATTCAAACGAATATAAGAATGATATTCATTCTAAGTAGAATAAGAATACAAGAGTAATAGCATTTATATCAGACATCCTCAAATAATAGTATTAGAATACTCGAACTAATCTCGTATAAGGGAAACTGCATGAGGAATCCTGAATAAGAACACAAATCTCACACAAAAATACAGTGAAAAGAAACCTTTCGTCTATTGCACAGTTTTTTTGTTTTTTTTTACTATTTATTTTTGATTTTCTGTTTTCCAGGGTAAAGTACATCAAAGAGTTTCTGCTTATAATATTAATAAATTTATTATTTTTATTCCCAGGATGGATTTCATCTCATTTGATTTTCAAGTGAGTTTCTTCGTGTTCATTTTTTCGGCTTATATTTACTTCTTAGATTTTAAATCTTTTGTTTCGGTTACCACATGTAAAAAAAACTTTTCTCAATCTGTCTTTTTGATTACTTCTTCATTTGATCAAACTTGTTTTTAGACTTAATTGCAGTCATTTTATAGGAGCCTCATTGTAAGGATAAGGTTTTCAAAACAAAATCCTTATAAATAGTTGTCGCGGGTCTCAAGTCAGCGAGTTTTTTTTGTTTTTTTTAATTCTCATTTTATTATTATTAATACTTTATCGTTAAGACGACAATTTCCCTTTCGTTTTACTGAATTATTATTATAGCAATAAACTTTATTTTTATTCTCATAATTATATAATTTTTTTTTACTTTGTCTCCTCCATCCTCTTTGTTCTTCATGCTTTCCGCCTCCTTTATTTTCTTTGTTGTACTATTCGTTATTCTCATAATTATACCCTTGTCTTTTTCAAATGTTACTTTTTCCTCATCTCCTTTCATCTTCACGTTTTTCTCCTCCTTTCTTTTCTTTGTTCTTCATGTTTTTCTTACTTCTCATGATTTTCCTCTTCTATTTCAGATGTTACGTCTTTTGATTTAACTGCTAAAAATATTCAAAATACTAAAAACACTGAGCATTTTTAACGAATGGGATATTCCCCACTAAACATAACCATTTATAAAAAAAATAAATCTACACATTTTAATGCCCTACTACTTATTTCAGTGATCGTCTTCATCATCATTATCTATTTTTTTCTTCTTTGAATCCTTGTCATATTCTATTTCACTGCTATTTTCTCATGGTGTCACACTTTTTCTTCTTTTTATTATCCAACCACATGTTTTTGCTTTATACGATACACCGACGCTAAATATTGAAGTAACCTTAACTAGTTAACTTCCTTCAATAATATGACTCAAGTTAAATCGTTTAACACATCTCTACTGCACCAATTTCTATAACCTTTCTACTCACCTCCCTACTCACACTGAGTCTACCATTTTTTCTCTCCTTTTATTCGGTGATCTTTTCTGATCAGAGGAACTGTTTTATCTTTCACTTTTGATGCATCCAATGAGCATTACAGTTTAATCTTTATGGCCTTACATCCTGGCATCTCTTATTCGCTTTCCCTTTCACTAACCGTATTCGATTTGACGCGACAAAGCAGACAAAAAATCACAACCACGCATTATTTGTAAAGAACTCGCAATCCCATTAAATCTCGAGGAGGAAATTATTTAAGTAGACTTCAGCTGAATATCAGAATTAAAATATGAAAGTGTTCTTTCCGTTTAGTAGGAACGAAACTATGAAACGGATTCCATAATTCCAGATACAATGGAAGAAGATGAAGAAGTCGACAGAATTATTAAAAAGAATATGAAAAAAAAAATGAACCAAAGAACAATGATGAAAATATGGAGAAGAAGAAGCAAAAGAAGAAACATGAACCGATACAATAAGAGGAATAGGAAAAAGAGTATAATATAAAGCCAGTATCCTCGGAGGAAGAAGGATGATAGCGATCCCTTAGTGAAAGCTGTATTAGGAAAATGATCTCACGAAGCCATTTTATGGATATGTAAAGATAAAATGGAACGGATTTGATCGACACTTAGCAAAAAGAGAAAATGCTTGTGCAAGGAAAAAAAGAGACGCACAAAAGAAATAAACGTGTTGGAATTGGTAATGCGTGCAATGATTTCCAAATGAAATATGAAATAGATATTCATTGCTGGAAAACAAAATTTGCAGAGATGAAGAAGTGCGTCATTTGTTTTGCTGGGTCTTTGATGGAAACGAAAATAGAATAAGTAATGGAAGTAGGTGGGAATTGTAAAACAAAAAATATTGAGCAGGAAAATAGAAGCTTAATGGCATGAGAACGTGATTTCAATTAACTATTGAGTGTAAAGGCATCAAACCTTTTTTTCTTTCTTTCTGAATATTTCACCATTATCATTTGTTTTCTATAAGCTGTCTAGATTACTCCTTCCACTTTTTTACAATTAAATCTCTTACAGCCTTTCAATTCTGGAGACATTTTTTGTTAAGTATCTAAAGGTAACAATTATGAAATTGACCGAAACTTCCACGCGTAGTTCTTTCTATTTCTGGGCATTTCTTCATTTACTTTCTACATTTCTATAATTTTGAAGCAGTGTAATGGTTATCAACCTTGTCTCACTAGATTAATTACGAAGGTGTAGTGAATTTAGTCCTCACTGGGTTCTCCATACTTTCATTCTTGTAATACATCTAATCTAGGCTTAGTGAACCACTATATTTCTGTCTGTGTTATCCCGGAAGAGTGACATGCACACATATTGGGTGATAACCTCAGGTGGAATTCGTATATACGATCCATCGTTAAAGGTCGTGTAAAAATGGTCTGTCCCAATACTGTTCAAAAGAGAACTGACCTCTCCTACTAGGCTTACCTTTTCAAAGAGCCAATTCAATCCCCCAAATGGAGTACAACTGACCCATCTTGGCTGGATCTGCTCGGTCTTCATTTACCAGTTTTGTTAGAATTCAATAGCGTCTACGCGGCCTTATATGTGATGATAGTTTTCCAACATTCAACTATTTTCCCACTGACAAATGACTGCAAGCTTCTAGTCTGTACCCATAATAAATGTTCAGAAGAGCTAAATTATAAACATCTCAGCTTAGACCCGTCATGTCGTGAAAATTAAGTCGAACCACCCTCATTTCCTTCGGATTGTAGTATTAAGACCTACATTTCACTTGGATATCATCGTACTGCATGAAAGAGATTCTCAGTAGGATACTTTCTCGATCCTTACAATCATTGCATACTCAAGTCTAAATTTATCCTATATCCTTATAAACCACACCCTTTACTCTTATACCTATACAAAAGTGAACAACCTCTCTACATTGAGTTGCATTTGGACATTCTATTGCGTGAAAACTAGTAAAAAATAATTAAAATCTCCCATTTGGCAACCCCCATTCAATTACATGTCGTCTGCTATCAGATTCAGTTATTTTCATAGGATTGTGGGTTTGGGGATCGTCTAGGATTTTAATGTTTTAAATTCTAATTCTAATTTAATACAATATTTGCAGTAGAAAACTGCTTCTACTACATTTTAATTAGCTTTGATTCAATTTTTTTTCTTGAACGACTCTTTTCGGAAATTTTAGCGGGATTAAAACGTCTAGATTAAAATATCCCATGGCGAATAAGTAGAAATAATTCCCCTATGGTTAATGTACCGTATTTATATTCTCTTGCGCCATTCCAGCTACAGCCATCGTCTCCGTACAACATTTGACTTAGTTTTTTTCTCCATACATATATTTAAATATTTATAAATATTTGTTTACCTACAATGCGTAAATACTTTTTACAATAATGTCCACTGTGCTATGTGCCCTTTAGGACACGCGACAGATTGGATAAAGGCTTTGGTTAGATCCAGTGACAGGTCTCAAAGAGAGTGAGCTAAATACCTGGTTAAGGCAATGAGGAACTTGGAGAAAGGAATCAACAGGAGATAATTGATAACTGACATCCATTAGACATGACACGTGGAACTAGAACAGTCTACCGCAGAGAGCGAAATAAAGGGTTCAGTTTGACATTCCAACTAATTGAAAAAGACCGGAGCGTACAACGGCCGAAACCTTGTGATAAATATGGCGACAAAGATCAGGATGAAAGTTCGAACAATGTAATTTTAAAGCTGCTGAAACTCAGGTCCTTAGTTTATCACCCACAAGTCGACATAGATGCTTTTGCTTTATGTCAATCCATCTGTCAGCATTACTCAAATTCTGCTTTGAACTTATATCATATCGTCTGCATATATATTTATTAAGATTTAAGCATGTTCGAAAGCAGATTGTTAATATAAAGAGGAAAAATGTAAGGCTGAGTAGATGTTCCTTGGACATCGTGGGCTACATAGGACTGTCCATTAAAAACGACCGTGATAATTAGGAAGACACTTCCAGAAATCCTATAGTTGGAGAGTTTGTCTAGCAAGCCCTTTTGTCGTATTCTCAAAATTCTTTGAACTAACTAAAGCGATAATATCTGAAAAGAAATATCTGAGTGGAATATCCTACTCACTAATGAAATGCTAAAAGTGATATGGGTCAGTGCACCTGACAGGGCTGTAAAAAATTAAATTGCAAGAGATTAAGGAATTACCTTGTCAGAACAACTGCCCTAGAAGTAGTGATAAATTTTCTAGATGTAAGCAATGCCTCTTTTGTGAGAACAATAGGTTGTAGTGGAGGCAAAATGACTCACTAAAGTATATGAACACTTTTGGAATCTGTCGATGCCGAAATCGAAGCATTGCGTAGAAAAAAAACTAAATATGTAAGCCGTATTCCATTTTGGTCTGATCTGACACTTGAACAAATAGAATATTGTAGGCGGAATCAGTTACTTTCAGGCGCGGACAAAGAACTGAATAATATTTTCAACTCCCTTAGCAATATGTCGCATATACGAGTACTACTTGAGTGAGCATTAGTCCTATTAGAATTTCAAGGCAAGGAGACACTTTGAGATTGCAAACGTTCGACATGACAGTAGAACATGCATGATCTGCTCGGCGATGATGAAATGTTACGAGTTTGCTTTTCGGTGTATTGAATGTTTCAAACCAGTTTACCCTCACTAAGCTGTTACATGTGAGATTAGCTACGAGAATCTGATCATCTAGATTTTTGGAGGTACACCTATAAACCATACCTTACTGCTAGTAAAACAGATTCTAGTTTAATATGATCACATTGCCGAACCAAGAATTTAGATATTATACACCCAAAAGAATTCACCACCACCACGATATGCTTAATATTTTCATCTGTTTGATCAATAGAAAGCTTGCAAATACTCATAATCTGCAATACTTACTACCTGATCTTACGTTCCTAAAATAACTTTATTCATTCTGAGTAGAGCATGGACATTTTACTGGATGAGGAATTATATTATTCTTCACTATAGAGTAGATCTATTCTGAAAAAGCCATCTTACCTGTATTTTAAAAGCATCGGAAAGATTTTATTTTGTTTTCCATTTAAAAAGGATGTTATTAAGTATACATGATGTTACGAATTTCAGTTCAGAGTTATGTCTCTGGTGAATATTGAATACATAACGAACAGTAATGTATTAAATACTGAACATCTCGTAAGCCATATTAAACATTATAACTCCAAGCTCAATAAAAATAACGTCAAATTGATTCTTCGAGAAAATACACAAGCTCTAAATGTACCATCTCAGTGGGCCCCCTAAAGCCTAAAACTGAATATTATGGTTTACGGTCTCCAGAGTATAATCCTAACACGCTTGTAAAAACCTTCGTACTGATATTGTCAATGTGGATTAATTAAAGTGGAACTAAACTGCAGCTTGAAATTAAATTCCTCTTGAAACACGAGATGAGAAATATATTCATGAAAAATTCTTTACAGAAACAGATTTTTAAAAGACATCGATGCTTAGTCAATAAATGCATATATTTGCTTATATGGAAATGGTTAATATTAATATTACTAATAGAGGAGAAAATGTACTACACATTGGTCGCAATCCTATGAACGAAATTGAAAAGAACGGGACACAACAATCAGAGGCTAATATTAGCATTACATTTTGAGAGGACAAAGAGATTTGAAACTTTGATACCAGCAGGATTAGAAAAGAAAAGCGTAACTCGAGTAGCACTGACTGATCTATCAAGGAATATAGATATATCCGTAAGTAGTTAGAGACTATTCTGAAAAAGAAAAAAATCAGACTTTTTTTCGAAAAATTAATATTTCTATACCGAACTATTTTGACCTTTCCCAGAAGACACCCCAAATGACCCATGTTCTGCTATGCCCAACGAAATTACACTATAATTTCGAACGCTTATGGACTAATCAAAAATTGAAAATTGATAGCGTAATGATGAGAATATATCAGATATCTTGGACTGTCTATATATATTACCGTGAAAATATTGTAGAAAAGACATAGGGAGTGAGAGAGCGTTTATAAACGATAAGCTAGATCAGGTCCAACCACATTGCAAAACGGTCACTTGATTTTTTCAAGGATTCTAAGAAGAACAGTGGCTGCTCTAGATTATACATATGCATCGCTATTAAGAAAAAGAACTGGAAGAAAATATTGAGGTAAATATCATGTATCCATCTAATAATTATTAGCATAACGACCTATAGGGATTATTTGATTTCCAGTATATTGTTTACGAGAGAATATATATATATATATATATATATATATATATATATATATATATATATATATATATATATATATATATATATATATATAATTTTATATCTGATGTAGAGTAAAATTAAAAAACGATTTTGTTTAGATTTTCACCATTCACATCCCAATTGACGCATATTTTATTAGTAGCATTTATTACACACGTACGTTTACAGATATTATAATATATCCAATACAATTCTACGAAGCTATAAGTTTTTCGTATAGAAAATACATACGTATACAAATTTGAATGGATTTTGCGTCACTACCTTCATGAGGCATATGTGACAATAGCAATTAATATAAAAATAATAAAATAATTAATATATAAAATTATTTAAAACTTGCTTTCTGTATTCAACATATTCTAGCATTATTATTATTCTAAACTGAAATGTTCTATTCCTTAACCCTAAAAATATAGTCAAACAAAATTTTAAATATTCCTAGCATTTTCAAAATAAGATTTTTTTTTCAATTTATCTTACACAGGGTGAAGTTCCAATATTTCCTAGAAGTAATTATGTATATTTTACGTACTTTCAATATTCACAAACTGTGCATCTGTGTTTTAGGAACATTCATTGTAATCCCAACTTGCGAAACAGGGAAATATCTCGCCTAATCCTTCATCTGTTATCGCACGCTCAATGCTTAAGTTAGATGTTAAAATATATTAATCTTTGTTTTGATAAATATTTATAGTAATATATGTATACATAAAAAAGTGTGTTTGTGTGTGTGTGAGAGAGAGAGAGAGAAAGAGGGAGAGAGAATTATAGTTTGTTTGTCTAAATTTTGTGAGTGTATATGTGTGTCCCTTTGTATGTATGTTTTTAATTTCAGGATCGTTTTTTCGTTAATTTTATAATTGTTTCCCTCTTAATAAGTTTAGTTTCTCTTAAACATAATTATATTTGACATTCTGTTCTGTTATTTTTTTTTGTATTTTTGCTTCATAAATTTTTTTTAATTGATTTTTGCTTGCTTTCTTTCTGTAAAAATTTGGTTTCGAGTTGCTAGATTTATGTTGATAATGTTTTGGCTGGGTAAGTTTACATATCTATGTATGCTATTGGAATTTAGAATGTTTCCTTGATATAAGTTGGAAAACCTTGTAATTATTTGTCTGTATTTAGTCTCTGCTGTCTTTGTTTATAATTTGTTTTGTATGGTGTTGACTACATACATGAATACATGAATTCGTATATTCAGTTAAAAATAAAAATCATCCACAATAAATCAAAATTAATCAAATAACCGTTTGATATGCAGAGTGTTTTGAAACTTTTACAATTCTATCGGCCAGTAAAGAAACTTATACAGACCTAAGGAAAGTAAAAGTTAAAACCTAATCTAAGTTACTTAAATGAAGTGGAACAAATGTTAATAGCCCAATTTAAAACAAAAGATTTCCCCTTAATTACGGAGAAAAATATCTTGGGTAAATTTCTAATTTATTTTCTCATCTAATGCAACTTCATTGCAGAAATAGGTTCTTGGAAATTCATTAAAAACAGTGACTGGAATTAATTAAATGGTAAGATTACCTAAACAATATTCAGTGATGTCAAAAAGTTTGTTTTTTTTTTGTTTTTTTGCCAAGTGTTTCTATGATTATTATTTAAAAAGTTAATGATTAATTTTATTTTTTTTTTTTGCTTGGCGATTTCATTTCAATATTTTTCATTTAAACATTGGGAAATCTTCGAGATAAAATAATGTCCAATACTTCATCGTTTCATTCATATAATTTCAATAATATCTATACAATGTTTCATTTTATCATTGACCTTATAAACATATAAATTATTGTTTAACAATTTTGATAAATGAATAAAGAGGAATTAAAATGTCGGCTTGAAAATTTCTACATTAATTTTCCATGTATTTGCAAAGAAAAACAGCGTCAAAATTTTTGTGTAACTTATATCTCTTTCAGAATGACATATTATGTCATATTACCAGAAGTATAGCTACGAAATGGTAAATAATTCCATCGTTTTTTTAGTGAGTATATTCAAGGATCATCGTCAATATTATCATCTTATTTATGCAACCATATGTGAATCTATGATAACCCTACTTTTCAAAAGGTTATATATAATGTGTTGTCGCAGAAGTTGTTATGTAATTTCGGTAATAATATAGGTTAGCAAGTTGTTGACAAAATATTGATAGTTTCATAGTTTTTAGGATTTTCGGTGTCAGTATTTTGGTTAAATATAATGTGGAAAGTTGGGATAAACATTTTTATTTCGACTGTCCTTTTTGCACTATTCCCTTAGATTCGTATTTCACAGATAATTTATTATTTACTATCCTCATAGTGTTATAAGGCATCTTTCCATATGATATTCCAGAATATTGTTGCTTTGTTTGTATGTATATATATACATATATATATATATATATATATATATATATATATATATATATATATATATATATATATATATATGTATATATATATATGTATATATATATATATATATATATATATATATATATATATATATATATATATATATATATATGTAGACATAAAAATCATCTCAATTTAACGCAATATATTTAGAAAAAGATCTATACGTTTGTGAATATAGTGTTATTTTTTATTTGAAAATGCTTGTATCCACATATGTGCCCGGATATATAATTGTATGCATACAAATATGGAGATTGAAATGGGTATATATATATATATATATATATATATATATATATATATATATATATATATATATATATATATATATATATGTGGATTTATGTGTGTATATATATATATGTGGATTTATGTGTGTATATATATATATATATATATATATATATATATATATATATATATATATATATATATATATATATATATATATATATATATATGTGGATTTATGTGTGTATATATATATACATAAGTGTAAAGGTACATATATATATGAACGTACTTTGTAGACCCATATGAAAGAATATATATATATATATATATATATATATATGTGTGTGTGTGTGTGTGAGTATGTGTGTGTTTGTGTGTGTGTATTCGTAAATTTATGTAGGTATATTATATGTATCGAGTCATGTATATGGGGTTGTGTATGTTTGGTATATGTATATGTATATATACGTAAATATTTTTTAATTCGTATATGTGACATGTGTGAATATATGTGTGGTATATAGTGATAAGAATATATATACATATATAGGTATATATGGTTGTAGATTTTTCTTTATATATATATATATATGGTATATAGTGATAAGAATGTATATACATATATAGGTATATATGGCTGTAGATTTTTCTTTATATATATATATATATATATATATATATATATATATATATATAATTATTTATTTTTAAAGAATATTAAATATAGCTAAAGTAACTTCAATGAAAAAATAAATTGAATAACATATATATTTCTTCTTTTCTCCTCAGTAATTTTATAGTTGTAAACTTGATAGCGAATAAATGTTAAATTTTGATTTTGTAATTAGCAGTTTTAAATTTTAATATTAAATTTTATCATATAATTTAGTAATTATTCGTTGGAATAAATTATTTTTTAATACTAAACATCTGAATAGATATTATAACATGACTTCGTTATCGAGCTTTTTGAATTTTCCTGTACTTGTGTTTTCATTGGTCCATCTAGCCTTTGTAACAACGTTTTCCCCTTGCGTAGGATTATTAATTAATTTGAAACTTTTAAAACCATTTATTTTACATTCAACGTCATCACTTGATAAGACACCGAGGGTGTTGAAACAAAATGGCTATTTTTGTAGTGATTTTATAACATATTTATGTTATAATTTTTTTTTCTTTAAAAATAAATAATTATATCTGCTCTACTTTGTATTGAGCACTCTTTTAAGAATAGTAATTGTTAGTTATTGGAATTCATTCCATATACACCAATCATATACTTGGGTATATATATATATATATATATATATATATATATATATATATAGAGAGAGAGAGAGAGAGAGAGAGAGAGAGTGAGAGAGAGAGAGAGAGAGAGAGAGAATTGTAATGGAAGGTCATATGATTCCTTTAGTAATGTTTAATCTTAATTTCTCTTTAATTATTTTCTAATTAGAATTGTATGATTGGAAATTTTAAATTGATCATTTAGATTTAAATTAAAATATATTACTCCTTAATTATTAGTGTAGATATTAAAATATTAAAATGAAATGTATTTTTTTGAAGTTTGAACACTTAATTCACCACCTAATGTTAAACGTCAAATGTAAAATTGAAGGAAAACTTAAAATAGATATAAACATGAATTATGTAGATATTTGTAAATATATGTGTATGTATTTATATAGGAACATCCATAGGTACCGATGTATATCGATATATATGCGTGTGTTTATGTGTGTAACTGCACATGTAACTGAACGTATGTATACTCGATGTTTCCATAAATATATATGTGTATATATATGAAAAAAAATCATATATATTTTATTTTATTTATTATTACTCCATCTTGATTTGAATCTTAAAATTTAAGTAAGAAACATTACCCATCTAAAATATCTATACATTTCATTCATGAATTATACTCAAATTGATAAAGATATTACCTTAACAGTCATTTACAATATTAAAAGTTTACTATTATTATACATTATATTTTATATCTTATTCTTCTTTTTTGTATTAATGTGTTTTAAATATAGTATTCAACTGCTATTAAAACCCTAATTATTTTGTTATAATTTGAATATTTAAATTGCTAACAAGCATTTAATTAATTTATTCGTGTTTTTTTTAAACATTTAAATTACTATCAAAGTTAAATTCCATTTTTATCTAAACTGTTTAAGCTATACCACCCCTCTTGTTTCACCGAAAAAATAACTAAATACATCTCTTTTCATTTTTTTCACCCTCTTTTTCTTTTTTTTACTCATTTCTCTCCTCCCGCTTCCCCATACCTTTACCGTTGAGTCGATCGTTTAAATATGTCAGTGACTGAATCTTACCCCCTTCTTCCTCAATATCAATTATGACAGGATGTAATATAAAAATAAATTGTAAAATTCTCCCTTTCCTCTCTAAACGCATTCATGTCTCTCACACCACTCTTATCTACCTTCTGTGTGTATTTATGCATATTTATATGTATATACATATATATCTATGTGTTTGTATGTTTGTGTATGTATTTATGTGAGTAATTCTATATAATAAATTCTTTTAATAAGAATGCATGTATGTAAGTATGTATTTATGTATGTATGAAGAGGGAATTAGTGTATAATTACGCATACTAGTGTATACATTCACATATTGGTAAAATCAAGACAGTTCGCGGGCAAAAACGTGATACATATCAAAGGTATTATGTGTATGTCTGTGTGTATACTTGTAAGTGTATGTATGTGTAATTAATTGTGTATAAATGTGTATACTAATTCATTTTGATAAGACAATATAGATATACACAGAGAGGAGATATACGTATACATACATATGTTAACAGAAACGCTGTAAAGAAAATATGGAAATATATGTAAGAACGTAGATGGATCATTAAAAGGTAAGAATACAGATATTTTCCTTCGCCCTTTTTCGGACCAATCTTAATTGTTTTATTCCCCTTCACGCAGAAGAACTTTCTCATTGACATTTCAGGGAAGACATTCGTGTCACTACCACACAAAAAAAGAAGAAATTTAACACCGAGAATTTTTAACACCAGAAAACAAAAGAAAAATTAATTACTTTTAATAGTATGTGGAAATGTCCCCTTATTGCATGATGGAGGTCGAAGGAACGAAAGACCGTGTAGCAACATTATGGAAAATAACGCATCATATATGTTTAAAATTCCACTATTCGGAATTCGTAGATGCTTTTACATGTATGCATTCACAGGTCATCGTGGGAGATGGTTTAAGTATATTGATCTATTTCAATCTACTGGTCATTACAAACTGGCCATTATCACCCAGAAAGGAAAACAAAAGTCATCTCCATGTAGTTGGTTAAAAGACACAGGTGTTCTCTGCAGGTGTTTTACTCTGCGAGATTTTTGTAGGTCGGTAAATATAATTCAGTTATCTATGGTTAGTATTTATTCAAATATTAGTACTGAAAAATTATGTCAGAATATTATCTCATTTATTTTTGCTTTTAATAAAATAATATAATTTAAATGCTGGTTATTTTTGGTCATTTAAAAAAGAAAGATTTCCCATATTAATATGTTAAAAACTGCTAGAAAAGGAGAGGTAATTGCAGCAATGTCGACGCGCCCATTTAGTGTTTACGTATTTACTACATATTTGTAAAAGGGAATAGAGCATTGTGTGATCTTGAAAGATTCTTGAGTACTGTAATTATTTCTGTTGATTCATGCATATTGTATTAGTAGAGTTTATTACACAAGAACGTTTACAGAGGTCATGGTAAATCCAATAAAATTGTACGATGTTATAAGTATTTCGTATAGAAAATACATACATTTTCAAATTTGCATGGATTTTGCGTGACTACGCTGATGAGGCATGTTTGACTATAGCTATTAATATAAAAATAATAAAAAAATTAAAATATAAAATGATTTTAACTTGTTTTCTGAATTCAACATCTTCTAGCATCATTATTAGTCTGAAATAAAATGTCTTATTCCTTAACACTAAAAATATAGTCAAACAAAATTTTAAATATTCCTAGCATTTTCAAAAAAAGATTTTTTTTTTCAATTTATCTTACACAGGGTGAAGTTCCAATATTTCCTGGAAGCAATCATGTATATTTTACCTACTTTTAATATTCGCAAACTGTGCATCTGTGTTTTAGGAACATTCATTGTAATCCCAACTTGCGAAACAGGGAAATATCTCGCCTAATCCTTCATCTGTTATCGCATGCTCAATGATTAAGTTAGATGTTAAAATATATTAGGTTGGTGCAAAAATAATTTCGTTTTGTAACATATGTTAATATGTGAGAAAACGAAATTATTTTCGCACCAACCTAATATTAATCGTTGCTTTGATAAATATTTATAGTAATATATGTATACATAAAAAGTGTGTTTGTGTGTGTGTGAGAGAGAGAGAGAGAGACAGAGAGAGAGAGAGAGAAAGAGGGAGAGAGAATTATAGTTTGTCTAAATTTTGTGAGTGTGTATGTGTGTCCCTTTGTATGTATCTTTTTAATTTCAGGATCGTTTTTTCGTTAATTTTATAATTGTTTCCCTCTTAATAAGTTTAGTTTCTCTTAAACATAATTATATTTGACATTCTGTTCTGTTATTTTTTTTTGTTAATTTTGCTTCATAAATTTTTTTTAATTGATTTTTGCTTGCTTTCTTTCTGTAAACATTTGGTTTCGAGTTGCTAGATTTATGTTGATAATTTTTGGCTGGGTAAGTTTACATATCTATGTATGCTATTGGAATTTAGAATGTTTCCTTGATAAAAGTTGGAAAACCTTGTAATTATTTGTCTGTATTTAGTCTCTGCTGTCTTTGTTTATACTTTGTTTTGTATGGTGTTGACTAGATACATGATTACATAAATTCGTATATTCAGTTCAAAATCAAAATCATCCACGATAAATCAAAATTAATCAAATAACCATTTGATATGCAGATTGTTTTGAAACTTTTACAGTTCTATCGGCCAGTAAAGAAACTTATATAGACCCTAGCAAAGTAAAAGTTAAAACCTAATCTAAGTTACTTTAATGATGTGGAACAAATGTTGATAGCCCAATTTAAAACAAAAGTTTTCCCGTTAATTACGAAGAAAATACCTCGGGTAAAAGTACTAATTTGGAGAATTTATTTTCTCATCTAATGCAACTCCATTGTGGAAATAGCTTCTTGGAAATTCGTTAAAAACAGTGACTGGAATTAATTAAATGGTAAGATTACCTAAACAAAATGCAGTGATGTCAAAAAGTTTTTTTTTTTTGGCAAGTGTTTCTATGATCATTATTTTAAAAGTTAATGATTAAACTTTTTTTTTTTTTTGCTTGGCGATTTCATTTCAATATTTTTCATTTAAACATTGCGAAAACTTCGAGATAAAATAATGTCCAATACTTCATCATTTCTTTCATATAATTTCAATAATATCTATACAATGTTTCATTTTATCATTGACCTTATAAACATATCAAGTATTGTTTAACAATTTTGGTAAATGAATAAAGAGGAATTAAAATGTCTACTTGAAAATTTCCACATTATTTTTCCATGTATATACAAAGCAAAACAGCGTCAAAATGTTAGTATAACTTATATCTCTTTCAGAATGACATATTATGTCATATTATTAGAAGTATGGCTACGAAATGTTAAATAATTCCATTGTTTTTTAGTGAGTATATTCAAGAATCATCCTCAATATTATCATCTTATTTATGCAACTATATGTGAATCTATCACAACCCTACTTTTCAAAAGTTTATATATAATGTGTTGTCGCAGAAGGTGTTATGTAATTTCGGTAATACTATAGGTTAGCAAGATGTTGACAAAATATTGAGAGCTTCATAGTTTTTAGGATTTTCGGTGTCAGTATTTTGGTTAAATATAATGTGGAAAGTTGGGATAAAATTTTTTATTTCGACTGTCCTTTTTGCATTATTCCCTTAGATTCGTATTTCACAGATAATTTAATGTTTACTATCCTCATAGTGTTATATGGCATCGTTCCATATGATATTCCAGAATATTTTTGCTTTGTTTGTATGTATGTATATACATATATATATATATATATATATATATATATATATATATATATATATATATATATATATATATATGTATATATATATATATATATATATATATATATATATATATATATATATATATATATTTATATATATATATATGTGTGTTTGTGTATATATATATATATATAAATCACACCACGCGGTTATAATATTATGTCTCACTTAGCTTTCTTGCCTTGACTCAAGTGGACTGATATTTCTTCCTTTCAAAATTCATATCAAAATGGTGAATATGAAAAGCTGGTTTTCATCTGTCTTATCTTAAACTTAAGTAGTCATTATCACTTATCCAGTCAAAGTATAGAATATTTCTGGCACTAATGAACAATTTCTTACTTACTTACCATTCTTACTACAACCAAAATTATAACACAAAATCTCTATGAAGTCCTCACAAATTCCATTAGTTACAATTTGGTTAGTGGGGTATAATAACATTTAAAAATTAAATTACAATAAATATTTAAAATATGCATAATGCTACATATGCAAGTACTAATCAAAATAATGTTTGTAACAAAAATCTTCTTAATGAATATCAGTTAATTGAAAGAAAGTTTTCAAGGTTTTGATAAATGAAAAAACAATCATACTAGCTGACATACGCGGAACGATACACGAGATACACGCAAGACTCTCCCATATTTTGCCAAATTTTGATTCTCCCTGCTCAGTCAATATATACTCAAACATCCTTATATGGAAATGGCTAATATTCTTATTACCACATGAGGAGAAAATATACTACACTTTGATCCCAATCCGATGAACTCTTTTGCAACGTACGTATCTCGAGATGCACTGACTAATATTAGCATTACACTATGAGTGGACGAAAGGAAATTTAAAACTTAGATACCAACAGGATTGCAAAAGAATGAAGAAAAGCGTAACTTGACTAGCACTGACTGATCTATTAATGGATATAGATATATACGAAAGAAGTTAGAGACTTTTCTGAAACCGAAAAAAATCAGATTTTCTTCGAAGAATTAATATTTTTACACCGAATTATTTTCACCTGTCCCAGAATACACCCCAAATCATCCATGTTCTGGCATGCCCAACGAAATTACACTATATTTTCGAACGCTTATAGACTGCAATCAAAAATTGAAAATTGATAGCGAGATGATGAGAATATATCAGATTTCCTGGGCTGACTATATATATTTCGTATACATGAATTAACAGTTTTACACGTTTTCTATACTAGATTATGATAAAACAACGCATCAAATATGTCAATCACTTCCTTCCTACAATCGCAAATGTATCTCAATGAAACGTCTGTTATGTTGAAAATTTATAATCGCTTAAATGCATGAATAATCAGAACATGGACGAGATTAAATAGATCGCAATTGGCACATTTACGTTTTTGTTTCAATTCAAGGGATGTTGACTAAATTTGACTTCAATAATCTTACAATGGAGAGAATCACAACATGCATATCATTCTATAAAATTAAATAGTTTACCGTGTGTCAACGGATATTTGAAAAATCTTTTAATAATCTTTAAACTACAATTAAGTTTTAATCATTTCTTCTTCCCTATGATATATTTCCTTCCATGTATATTTAATTGTTTTATTTAGTTTTTGAAATATTTCAGCCTAAGAAGCTCGTGTATGCAACTAGTAGGCAAAATGTTACAGTGAATGGGAGCAATAGTATATAGGCCTGAAAGAGGAAAGTAGGAAGAGTAAGACGCAGAATAGATCAAGTCATCTGGTGATGTCGATTGAAGTTGCATTTGAATTGTTGAAGATTATGGCTATCAGGTAAGCAATTGTGATGAATGAAGTTTCACAAAGGGGGATTGTAAAATATAAATATATTGGAGTAGAAGGGAAGGCTATATGTAATGTTTTCGACAGTGACATTTTGGGAATGGGATGCCGACCAAGATGCACGTTTAAATTCATGCAATTTGGGAACTCGAAGAAATATCTCATCTGAGCAGCTACCTTCAAAAATATTGTAGAAAAGACATAGGGAGGCAACGGAAAATCAATGAGAGAGCGTTTATAAACGATAAGCTAGATCAGTCCAACCACATTGCAAATTTGTCACTGGATTTTGTCAAGGATTCTAAGATGAACAGTGGCTGCTGCAGATTATACATATGCATCTCTATTAAGAAAAAGAACTGGAAGAAAATATTGAGGTAAATATCATATATCCATCTAATAATTATTAGCATAAAGACCTATAGGTTTTATTTGGTTTTGAGTATATCGTTCACGAGCGAATATATATATATATATATATATATATATATATATATATATATATATAATTTTATATCTGATGTAGAGTAAAATTAAAAAACGATTTTGTTTAGATTTTCACCATTCACATCCCAATTGACGTATATTTTATTAGTAGCATTTATTATCCACGTACGTTTACAGATATTATAATATATCCAGTAAAATTCTACGAAGTTATAAGTATTTCGTATAGAAAATACATACGTATACAAATTTGAATGGATTTTGAGTCACTACCTTGATGAGGTATATGTGACAATAGCAATTAATATAAAAATAATAAAAGAATTAATATATAAAATTATTTAAAAATTGCTTTCTCTATTCAACATATTCTAGCATTATTATTATTCTAAACTGAAATGTTCTATTCCTTAACCCTAAAAATATAGTCAAACAAAATTTTAAATATTCCTAGCATTTTCAAAATAAGATTTTTTTTTTTCAATTTATCTTACACAGGGTGAAGTTCCAATAATTCCTGGAAGCAATCATGTATATTTTACGGACGTTTAATATTCGCAAACTGTGCATCTGTGTTTTAGGAACATTCATTGTAATCCCAACTGGAGAAACAGGGATATATCTCGCCTAATCGTTCATCTGTTATCGCATGCTCAATGATTAAGTTAGATATTAAAATATATCAATCTTTGTTTTGATAAATATTTATAGTAATATATGTATACATAAAAAATTGTGTTTGTGTGTGTGAGAGAGAGAGAAAGTGAATTATAGTTTGTGTCTCTAAATTTTGTGTGTGTGTATGTGTGTCCCTTTGTATGTATCTTTTTAATTTCAGGATCGTTTTTTCGTTAATTTTATAATTGTTTCCCTCTTAATAAGTTTAGTTTCTCTTAAACATAATTATATTTGACATTCTGTTCTGTTATTTTTTTTTTGTTAATTTTCCTTCATAATTCTTTTTAATTGATTTTTGCTTGCTTTCTTTCTGTAAAAATTTGGTTTCGAGTTGCTAGATTTATGTTGATAATTTTTGGCTGGGTAAGTTTACATATCTATGTATGCTATTGGAATTTAGAATGTTTCCTTGATAAAAGTTGGAAAACCTTGTAATTATTTGTCTGTATTTAGTCTCTGCTGTCTTTGTTTATACTTTGTTTTGTATGGTGTTGACTAGATACATGATTACATAAATTCGAATATTCAGTTCAAAATCAAAATCATCCACGATAAAACAAAATTAATCAAATAACTGTCTGATATGCAGAGTGTTTTGAAACTTTTACAGTTCTATCGGCCAGTAAAGAAACTTATACAGACCTAAGGAAAGTGAAAGTTAAAACCTAATCGAAGTTACTTTAATGAAGTGGAACAAATGTTGATAGCCCAATTTAAAACAAAATGTTTCCCGTTAATTACGGAGAAAAATATCTCGGGTAAAATTTCTAATTTGGAGAATTTATTTTCTCATCTAATGCAAATCTATTCCGGAAATAGCTTCTTGGAAATTCGTTAAAAACAGTGACAGGAATTAATTAAATGGTAAGATTACCTAAACAAAATACAGTGATGTCAAAAAGTTTTTTTTTTTGTTTTTTTTTTTTGGCAAGTGGTTATATGATCATTATTTAAAAAGTTAATGATTAAACTTTTTTTTTTTTTTGCTTGGCGATTTCATTTCAATATTTTTCATTTAAACATTGCGAAAACTTCGAGATAAAATAATGTCCAATACTTCATCGTTTCTTTCATATAATTTCAATAATATCTATACAATGTTTCATTTTATCATTGACCGTATAAACATATCAAGTATTGTTTAATAATTTTGATAAATTAATAAAGAGGAATTAAAATGTCTACTTGAAAATTTCCACATTATTTTTCCATGTATTTACAAAGAAAAACAGCGTCAAAATGTTAGTGTAACTTATATCTCTTTCAGAATGACATATTATGTCATATTATCAGAAGTATGGCTACGAAATGTTAAATAATTCCATTGTTTTTAGTGGGTATATTCAAGAATCATCGTCAATATTATCATCTTATTTATGCAACTATATGTGAATCTATCACAACCCTACTTTTCAAAAGTTTATATATAATGTGTTGTCGCAGAAGGTGTTATGTAATTTCGGTAATACTATAGGTTAGCAAGATGTTGACAAAATATTGAGAGCTTCATAGTTTTTAGGTTTTTCGGTGTCAGTATTTTGGTTAAATATAATGTGGAAAGTTGGGATAAACATTTTTATTGCGACTGTCATTTTTGCATTATTCCCTTAGATTCGTATTTCACAGATAATTTAATGTTTACTATCCTCATAGTGTTATATGGCAACGTTCCATATGATATTCCAGAATATTGTTGCTTTGTTTATATATATATATATATATATATATATATATATATATATATATATATATATATATATACATACATATATATATATATATATATATATATATATATATATATATATATATATATATATATATATATATATATATATATATATATATAAATGTAGACATAAAAATCATCTCAATTTAACGCAATATATTTAGAAAAAGATATGTACGATTGTAAATATTGTGTTACTTTTGTATTTGAAAATGCTTGTATGCACATATGTGCCGGGATATATAATTATATACATACAAATATGGAGATGGAAATGGATATATATATATATATATATATATATATATATATATATATATATATATATATATATATATATATATATATATATATATATATATATATATATATTCATATATATATATATATATATATGTGTGGATTTATGTGTATATATATATACATAGGTGTAAAGGTACATATATATGTGAATGTACTTTGTAGGCGCATATATCTATATATGTATGTGTTTGTGTTTGTGTGTGTGTATTCGTAATTTTATGCAGGTATATGATATGTATCAAGTCATGAATATGGGGTTGTGTATGTTTGGTATATGTATATGTATATGTATATATACCTAAATATTTTTTAATTCGTATATGTGACATTTGTGAATATATGTGTGGTATATAGTGATAAGAATATATATACATATATAGGTATATATGGTTGTAGATTTTTCTTTATATATATATATATATATATATATGTGTGTGTGTGTGGTATATAGTGATAAGAATATATATACATATATAGGTATATATGGTTGTAGATTATTCTTTATATACATATATATATATATATATATATATATATATATATATATATATATATATAAAGAGAGAGAGAGAGAGAGGGAGAGAGGGAGAGAGAATTGTAATGGAAGGTCATATGATTCATTTAGTAATGTTTAATATTAATTTCTCTTTAAATATTTTCTAATTAGAATTGTATGATTGGAAATTTTAAATTGATCATTTAGATTTAAATAAATATATTTTACTCCTTAACTATTAGTATACATATTAAAATATTAAAATGAAATTCATTTCTTTGAAGCCAAACACTTAATTCACCTCCTAATGTTAAACGTCAAATGTAAAATTTAAGGAAAACTTAAAATAGATATAAACATGAATTATGTAGATATTTGTAAATGTATGTATTTATATATGAACATGCATAGGTACCGATGTATATCGATATATATGCGTGCGTTGATGTGTGTAACTGCACATGTAACTGAACGTATGTATACTCGATGTTTACATAAATATATATGTGGTATATATATGAAAAAAATATCTATATATTTTATTTTGTTTACTATTACATTTAAATATTACTCCATCTTAATTTGAATCCTAAAATTTAAGTAAGAAACATTACCCATCTAAAATATCTATACATTTCATTCATGAATTATACTCAAATTGATAAAGATATTACCTTAACAGTCATTTACAATATTAAAAGTTTACTATTATTATACATTATATTTTATATCTTATTCTTCTTTTTTGTATTAATGTGTTTTAAAAATAGTATTCAACTGCTATTAAAACCCTAATTATTTTGTTATAATTTGAATATTTAAATTGCTAACAAGCATTTAATTAATTTACTCGTGGATTTTTTGAAACATTTAAACTACTATCAAAGTTAAATTCCATTTTTATCTAAACTGCTTAAGCTATACCACCCCTCTTGTTCAAACTCTTTTCTCTTTACTTCACTCTCTTTGTCTTTTTTTTTACTCATTTCTCTCCTCCCGCTTCCACATACCTTTACCGTTGAGTCGATCGATTAAATATGTCAGTGACTGATTCTTACCCCCTTCTTCCTCAATATCAATTATGACAGAATGTAATATAAAAATAAATTGTAAAATTCTCCCTTTCCTCTCTAAACGCATTCATGTCTCTCACACTACTCCCATCTACCTTCTCTGTTAAATTATATTAGATAAATAGTGTTCGATAAAAGTGTAAATGTTCATTTTATTTTTCATTTCACCATTTGAAAGTGATGTCTGTTGATCCAGGGAACATTAAAATCTCTGATGAAATAAACTATTACAATGGAGCCTTAAAGTGGTCTGTTTTACATTAATATATATATATATATATATATATATATATATATATATATATATATATATATATATATATATATAAACCTACGAAAATGCAAATCAAATGCCAGTTTAAATAACTGAAGCACATATTATCCTCAGCCAGATTTAATCAAAAGACAATACACATACAAAAAATAACCACAAAATATATCAGATGTATGTTTTGTGAAGTCAATAAAGAAGGGAAACCAAGAACTTTCGAAAAAGCTAAAACGACATTCATAATAAACAAACTTAAAACTGCCAGTCCAAATGTATGATTTATTTACTCAACTGCACTAAATTCATGAATTCATATAAAGTTATCAGCCAATAAATAAACAACAGAGTTTGACTCTACAAAAACATCAAATAATTACAAGTCAACAGAAAACAATTTGCATCACAAGACATCTATACAATTAAAAAGGTTGAAATTAAATTTATTCCAATATAACAAACGAATAATTATACTTACCAACAAATACAATAAATAATCTTCAGAAAGAAATTGAAACCAGCACTAAACAGAAGAAAAACGCATATTGTCTAACACACTAGTATACTCACAGGCACGTGCGGAAACCCTACACAACATACGAGGTGTCTGTATGTGTATTTATGCATATTTATATGTATATGCATATATATATATATGTGTGTGTGCGTGTGTGTATGTATTTATGTGAGTAATTCTATATAATAAATTCTGATAATAAGACTGCATGTATGTATGTATTTATATATGTATGGAGAGGGAATGTGCGTATACTTACGCATACTGTTGTATACATTCACATATTGGTAAAAACAAGACAGCTGGCAGGCAAACACGTGACACTTACATATCAAAGGTATTATGTGTATGTCTATGTGTATATTTGTAAGTGTATGTATGTGTAATTATTTGTGTATAAATGTGTATACTAATTCATTTTGATAAGACAATATATATATACACAGACAGGAGATATACTTATACATACATACGTTAACAGAAACACTGTAAAGAAAAAATGGAAATATATGTAAGAACGCAGATGGATCATTAAAAGATAAGAATACAGATATTTTCCTTCACCCTTTTTCGGACCAATCTTAATTGTTTTATTCCCCTTCACGCAGAAGAACTTTCTCATTGCCAGTTCAGGGAAGACATTTGTGTCACAACCGCACAAAAAAGATGAAATTGAACACCGAGAATTTTTAACATCAGAATACAAAAAAATATTAAATTACTTTTAATAGTATGTGGAAATGTCCCCTTATTGCACGATGGAGGTCGAAGGAACGGAAGACCGTGTAGCAACATTATAGAAAATAAAGCATCATATATGTTTATAATTCCACTATTCGGAATTCTTAGATGCTTTTACATGTATGCATTCACAGGTCATCGTGGGAGATGGTTTAAGTATATTGATCTAGTTCAAACTACTTATCATGACAAATTGGCCATTATCACCCAGAAAGGAAAACAAAAGTCATCTTCATGTAGTTGGTTAAAAGACGCAGGTGTTCTCTGCAGGTGTTTTACTCTGCGAGTTTTTTGTACGTCGGTAAGTATAATTCAGTTATCTATGGTTAGTATTTATTCAAATATTAGTACTGAAAAATTATGTCAGAAAATTATCTCATATATTTTTGCTTTTAATAAAATAATATGATTTAAATGCTGGTTATATTTGGTCATTTAAAAAGAAAGATTTCCCATATTAATATGTTAAAAACTGCTAGTAAAGGAGAGGTAATTGCAGCAATGTCGACGCGCCCATTCAGTGTTTACATATTTACTACATATTTGTAAAAGGGAATAGAGCATTGTGTGATCTTGAAAGATTCTTGGGTACTGTAATTATTTCTGTTGATTGATGCATATTGTATTAGTAGAGTTTATTACACAAGAACGTTTACAGAGGTCATGGTAAATCCAATAAAATTGTACGATGTTATAAGTATTTCGTATAGAAAATACATACATTTTCAAATTTGCATGGATTTTGCGTGACTACGCTGATGAGGCATGTTTGACTATAGCTATTAATATAAAAATAATAAAAGAATTAAAATATAAAATGATTTTAACTTGTTTTCTGAATTCAACATCTTCTAGCATCATTATTAGTCTGAACTGAAATGTCCTATTCCTTAACCCTGAAAATATAATCAAGCAAAATTTTAAATTTTCCTACTATTTTCAAAATAAGATATCTTTTTTCAAGTTATCTTACATTGGGTTAAGTTCCAATATTTCCTGGGAGCAATCAGGTATCTTTTACGTACTTTTAATGTTCGCACACTGTGCATCTATGTTTTGGGAACATTCATTGTAATTCCAATTTGCGAAACAGAGAAATATCTCGCCTAATCGTTCATCTGTTATCGCATGCTCAATGATTACGTTAGATGTTAAAATATATTAATATTTTGATTTGAAATCAATCAAATCTTATATGCAGCCTTCATTAACTACATTAATTCGTTTCTTTCAGCTGCCCATCAAAGAATATGTTCCTTGTGTCTCAACAACATGGCTGATTCTAAACTCCACGAGTGCACCTATCTGCACCTTCTTGGACTCATGCTGACAACTGACCTGAAGTAGAACAACTGCATCGAATCTATAGCTTTATCTACTGCAAGGAAATTTGGTTCTCTGTATCGCGCCAGAAAGTTCTTCTCGACTACGTCAAATCTACAAATCAACAAATTATCCTTGCATGGAATACTGCTACCATATTTGGTCTCGCTGTTCATTCCGAGGTCCTAGACAAAATCCAGGAACGGATATGCAACGTTGCTTGTCATGATCTGTCATGCAGTCGCTATCTCAAAGACGTGTGCTGGCTTCCCTCTGTCTTTTATACAACTATTTTCATAGCAACTGCTCCGACGAGCTACTTAAACTAGTTCCCAAATTGCATGAATTTAACTAAGTTGGTATCTCGCCCTCGCCTCTCACTGTCAAAACGGCTAAATGTCGCTATCACTTCTACTTCAACAGCTTCTTATCTCGTACCTCCCGTCAGTGGAGCTCTCTTCTTATCACTTGATTCCCTGATAGTTATAATCTTCAAAGATTCAAATGTAATGTCAATCGATATCTTCTGATGGCTTGACCTTGATCCCTATCATTTTTCCAAACACTCTTCTTTACTCTCACTCTCACTCTATGTAAACCCTTGCGTGCTAGTTCCACTCCTGCTTTTCTAGAGGGGAATTGCTTAATAAATATTTTGGTGGTGTAACAAGTGAGTAAAGAACATTTTCGTAACGATGAAATAGACTTACACTTACTAATCCTTTACGTAACTCCGAGCCACATGCAATCCTACACTTAATGTGTATTTATCAATCAATAATTATATGTACATGTTGTTATGGTCCGATTCCTTGTACCACGGTGACAGTCCAAGGTAGGACCAATAAAGAAGAACTCGAACACGTATATGGAATAACATATTACAAACAGGAATATATACAGAGAAGTAGAAAGTGTTAGTACGAACAATCAGCTTTAGTAGTAATTGTCTGGTTTAACGTGGGATCTTCGAGCCCGTGGGCTCGGTCAAAAATATGCCCTTTGAACCCGCATAAACAGGTTCAAGGTCGGTTTACCTCCCCGAAAGAGACTCCGCCCTTCGGCGCAGCCTCGTTCGGGTTCCTCCCGCCCGAAGGCAGAGAGTTCAACCGATTCGCCGGTCGTCCGTCTTCAGACTGAACAGTATTTAGTCACCTCCACCACGAGGGCATCATGTAGCACAAGGCCGGATTAAGATGGAATCTCCGACACCGTGGGCTCAGCCAAAAATATGCCCTTTGAACCCGTATAAACGGGTTAAGGGTCGGTTTACCTCACCGAAAAGAGACTCCGCCGTTCGGCGTAGCCTCGTTCGGTTTCCTCCCCGCCCAAAGGCAGAAAGTTCAACCGATCAGCTGATCAGCCGGTCGCCCGACTTCGGACTGAACGGTATTTAGTGACCCCCTCCACCAGGGTATCATGTGGCACAATGCCGGTTTAACGTGGGGTTTCCGAGCCCGTGGGCTCGGGCAAAAATATTCCCTTTGAACCCGTATAAACGGTTCAGGGTTGGTCTACCACCCAGAAAGAGACTCCGCCCTTCGGCGTAGCCTCCTTCGGGTTCCTCCCCGCCCGTAGGCAGAGATTTCAACTGATCAGCCGATCAGCCGGTCGCCAGACTTCGGACTGAATTACTTGATTCCTCTTGAGGCGCAGTATTTATTACGTATGGCATAGTCCATTATGTTATTATGCGTAAGTTCCCTTAACACATGTATAACGAAATACCCGTTAGGGAGTCTATAAGAAAAAACATCCAAGAGACTTTCTCTCACTCACTTTCTCTCTCCACTGTCCTCTATTAATTTCTGTTCTTTCCTCATTATCAGTAGCACTATCTCCTGATATATTTGTCAAGTAGCTCTGATCACGTGTTTCTTTCGTCGTGGCAAAATTTTTGTAAATGTATAATTGCCAAAGACCTTCATTAATATAAATTTCCAATTTATTTCTCGACAAAAAATAGCAGAACATTGATGTCGTGCATGAAATCTAAAAATAAAAAAAAATAAACAGAAAGATAAAATTCAACGATGAATGTATCCACTGGATAAGACTTCAACGACAAGGAGAAAACTAAAATACATAATAATATGAAAGATCTGTAATATTACACACTCTGATGGAAGAACGCAACTGGAACTGACAGATATGTAATAAGTACACTGTATACGCAATAGAACATTTCAAGATCGATAAATTGTTCTATTAGGTTGGTGCAAAAATAATGACGTAATAATGTCGTTTTTTGACGTATTTTTAACGTAAAAAAAAAACTACATTATTACTTCATTATTTTTGCACCAACCTAATAATTATAAATGAAATGCATTACAAGACGAAATACGGAAGAAAAAAAAAACTCAGTATATGTCTCCTTACAAATAAAAAGACTTGAAACGAGTAAAATATGCTTCTACAAACGGATGTTGACAATTTTATGAATTTAGTGACGATTATGACTTCAGGAAAATATGAATTTAAAAGACAATGACTTTAAATCTGGAAAGGAAATACATAGTCAGGCAAAAAGGGTTTCGAGAATTTAATCGTATATAGACATTGACTGGTAGAGAGATATTCATGGATTTATCTACTTAACGAGTTTGAGTGAATGGAGGCAGGGCGGGAATATTGAGTGTACTCTATCAAATCTTGTTTGAAGAAGCTTCGGTCGTCTCAAAAATTTCAAATCTTGAAGAAAATATGACCCGATTCAGATCTTGAAAATAAGAAATTATTCAAATCTCCAAAACTTTATATCACTTATAAAAGTAAGCTCAATCCAGGTTCTAATCCTCTGCATCGAACGGCTTGGGGAAAGAAGACGTGCTCTTGGGGCCGGTTCTGGTAGGTTATGTAAGCTTGGATGAGTATCACCACCATAATTAGGAGTAGCTGCTCTATATTAAGTCAAGTTAGTTTCCTCTACGTTAACGATGTCCACTGGCTCAGTGGTATGCTGTTTGCGTTGTATCGTAACGGTTAGGTTTCGATTTTCGGTAATGGTATGTACACTGCTGATCAATCCCCAAAAATGATGAAACGGTTGTCCAGTACTTTCTGCATTCTGTGCAGAATCCTTGTTCTAGACTCAATGAATTATTATGTGAACTTATTCAAATCTCAAAAACATTCTATCATATATATATATATATATATATATATATATATATATATATATATATATATATATATATATATATATATATATGAGATTATGATGGACTCTCCCATCGAGTTCGATGTATGAGGTTCCGACGACCACGAAATATTTATCTCCATGCCTATGACAGCCATGACTTTTGAGACCGGCTCGATAATTGTAGAAAAGACCACAAACAGTAGAGGAGAATGTATGTTATCCAAGTGCAACAGGAACAATTTTCGATGTCTTATTTTTCTTTCGTGTTTCACGCAGTCGACTAATGCTTGATCGTGTATTATTCCTGAATGGCATCTATAACGGTACCCTATTCTTTTCATATCTACCTTTTCAAAGTTCTTAAATGAAATGTTGACGCAAGAAAGGTTGCTTTTCAGTTTATCTTTATACCTGATCCAAGATCTACCAACATTTATATGACCACTATGGAGTTCACTGTAAAAAAATAACTTTTGGTAGGCGATCATCAGTCATCCATGCCACATGTTCAGCCCGACGTAGTTGTGATTGCATTATGAATGACTCGATGGTACCGATATTGCATTTCTCGAAAATGTAGGCATTTGACCCTCGATCATCAAATGTTAGATCACATATTGTGTGGAGACAACCTTTATGTAAGATATTTAATCGTTTAATATGCCATCTATAAAGTGTCCAAGTTTCAGTCATACAAAAGAGTTGACAAATAAAATAGATAATATTTGACAGAATGGCAAAATTATTGATTGAAAAGCTAACATGCAAATCTATTTCAATGGGCTCTGTTGCTAAAATATCAATGTTTATTTTTCATTTATGTGTAGCCGTATGTAGGTGAATACAATTTGACATTAACAAAAATAAGGACGACGACTGCATAAGTGTGGCTCTCTTCATGGAGTTCATCTTTCTTTTTTGCCCGTGTCTGATGTTCCGACATGATTTATAATCTCCGTTCCTTCACTTCGACTGCTGTTTAAGTTATTTACAAAACCCAGATCAACTACACAATTAGTGCGCCTGTCTGTATGTATCCCATTCGGCGTTTATCATATTGAGGCATCACTGTAGATGAAAATATATTTCTGGTTCACGAGGAAAGGGGAAGTTTCGCGGCAACAAAGATGCTGCTCTCCATTAATAGAGAAATTGAAGACCCCGCGAGAAAATTTATTAAAGGCAAACATAATCACTAGTTTGATTTGTTAGTCAGAACACAATACAGAAGTTTTGTTTCTCTGCCAAATTCCAAATGGTCAAATTCCAAAATTTATTCACTATTTCTCACCATGTCTAATACCATTATGTATATTAAGTTTATTGAACGTGTAAATTTTCACTTTATAATACATATGTTCTAATGTAAGTGTACAAATTCGATGCGCAAATAAGAATATATAAAGAAGTTTTGTATAATTTTGTTTTACTTTAACTGGCTATTATATCAAGAAGGACAAAGTATGTTGTAACATTCTGCTGAAAAAATAATATTCAAAATCATTATGTCTTTTTGTAAACTTATCATCTGACCAGTGATGGTTGTAAAAAAAAGTCAAAATTAAAAATAAATTATTTACTTTACTGTATTGTCTTCATCTTTGTTGTTTCATCAACATGTTTCCGCCATCATACCTACCGGCCTTAATCAGGTGTATGTCGATTTGGGTAACCTACAGGGAATTCTGAACTGAACATTTTCTTTAATCTACTGAGGTAAACTGTTCTCGTTGTACTGCCCATGCGAAGTGTTATTATATATTCTCGCCACATAGTGAATTGGCATGGATGTAAGAACAAATTTAGACCAGCAATAACGTCCACCACGTTTCAGTAAGAACATTTGTTAATATCATCAATCGGCAGTTGAGTGCTTTTGAGGGATAAGTACTAAAGGAGCGCCTTAATTTCGCCATCACTATCAGGCGTGTCCCATACTTTGAAGTTATAGAAACAGTTTGCCTCTGACGATCCTGAAGGCCCAGAAAGATAAGGTAAGAGGGAAACTGAGACAAACCTGAGAAAACGTAAGTCTCCTAAAGTAAAAATCACAAAAGAAGAAAGTCTGGTCATAAAGACTATATAGTGTGACACTAATAACATCACAGTTCTAGTAGACAAAGACATCGCTTCACTGATGATAGACAAGTTAGAATCCGAAAAATTGAAATGCCTATTTTGATTTGGCAGCTATAGTAAATTTCAAAAGGATCCGAACCTAAAACCTGAGAAGGAGCTGACACAGCTTCTAAATAAAACCAGGAACTACTTAGCATTGTATGATCATCATGAGATTAATGAATTTGCTATTCTTTTGAGACTTATAGTCAGAAGCGAGGGCACAGTGTGCTACGCACAAAGCAGATTCCGAGTGCATATAGTCAAACCACTAGCAGTGAGATCATTGTCCTATGTTATGAATTCAGAAAACTTAGAGAAACTTATCCAAGGGACTACCATAGTAAACGGAAGTTGGGTGTCGTATGCTTGATAACCATAGTCCCTTTAGATGAAGCCATAACAGTAGTTCGAAAATAATTGGAACCAAACTACAAATGATAATCTAATGAACATCATTACTTTCTGTGTAGAGGCAACATTCTTCTAAGTGGTTTCTATCTCATACAAAAGGAAGAAGGCTTTTGGCCATGGTTTCAACTTTGTCACAAGTAAGGGCTAATATATCCATTGAATGTTTGGACGACATGGCTTTAGGAACAGTACCAATAAAACCAATTCTATGACTGAAAATGCAGTCTGACTGCACCAAGAATTTGTAAAAATACTGTTGCTACAGGTCAACGCAATAAGGGTTTCGATCCAGTTCACAATGGAAAATAATAATCCGCTAACACTGCCTGTAGTAATCGCACTCAGAATGGGGTCAAAACATTTGTATCAAAGGTTTCACAATATAATGTCATAAAGTTTCAAGAAAGGAATAGTTCGGTGTCTACAAAACTGGGCAACTTCAAAAAAAAAACGACATTATTTTGCACCAACCTAATATTTTGACACGCCGCTACTCTCAATTTATATTCACCTACATAATTCTATACATTAATACATACAAATATAAATATTGTTCTTTATGTAATACAGTTCATTGAAATGGGTTTGGAATCCCACACATTTGGGCAGAAGTGCGTCCCACGCGGCTCAAAGCGGACTGAGACAGGTAAGATCTGTTAAACCTGGTTGCAACGGGCTATCGGATGCTTGGTCTCTCAAGTTCCGCCGTGGCTACACTAGCTCGACAAGTGCTGCTTTCTACCGACGGTTTAGCTGTTGAGATCGTGTAGATGTTTGCATATTCCGCCGTTTGGGACTTCAGTGATTGATCAAATACAATCTGGTCCATCCTCAACAATGTCACCGCCATGGGTTGCTCTATAGGAGTTGGAACTTCGCTGTTGGGATCACTCTGACACGTAAGCACTGTACCATGACATGGAATAATCATATACATTTTAAATTGGATGACGGAATGAATATTAAGTTTTCAAATGTAACGCTTTGACTTATTACTTTAATGACAAAATAAGAAACAGATTAATAAATAAGAAAAGAATAAAAATGTAGAAAAGTATAATTAAATATATAAGAATATTTTTGTATTCATTGTTTTGCTAAAAATAAATATTTGACAGATAAAAAGTAAAGGAAGAAATTCACACTTGTTGCACAGTAAAACAAAGCAAAGAAACGATACGACTCGGAATGCTTTTCCTACAAATGTAAAAATACGTCCATAAAAGTTATGTTGCTACAATAAATAAATAAGAAAAGGGAAATAAAGGAATATATTATTGATAAATGTTGCTAAAAAAATACAACTGTTTCATTTTCTCTCTCTCTCTCTTTATATATATATATATATATATATATATATATATATATATATATATATAGAGAGAGAGAGAGAGAGAGAGAGAGTTGTGAGATAGAGTAATGAGATTTGGTAAAAACACCTAATGATTTTATGTATTTATATGTAATATTTGTATTAAATTTATGCTTACAGAGAATTATTACAAGTAAAATTCTTTCACTTACATTTGAGTTTTCAGAAAAAATCATTTTACATTAATCGGTGTTGTTTTTAGTTTTTCAAAACATTTGTAAATGTTTATTTGATTCCCGCGTGCTGACGCTTAAGCCCGAAATAAAATAAAACTTTGGTGGGTCTAACTGGATTTATCTATCGATTATGATATGCAAAATATATAGAATCTATTTTGAAAGACGTGCTTCTGGTTTATTTAATGAGTTTTCGTTTAAATTTGCTAATTAAGAATGTTTCTTTATTATTATGCTTTTGCTTGATAGTTTTGTAGTCGCATTGGTAGAATGGGGAGATATTAAAGTTTTGTAGATTTTATGCAAGGAATTCCCTTTTATGTCGTCTAAGGGGACATTTTCTAATGTTGGGGTCCTTAATTTATTGTCGATAAACTGTCATGCCGCTTTGGAAAATATCGTGTTCGTGACAAAACCTTGCGTGGTATAATGTATATTAAATTCCATGAGTTACACAAAAGATTATTTTTAATTTTTACTTTGGATCCGTCTTTGAAGTGAAATACATGGCCTTCTAATAGGTAGCTGCATACTCCGCAATGAGGTCGGTTACATTTTTTCACCTGAGACTCCTCAGTTGTAGTCTGCTGATTTGCACTCGTCATTATCGTTTTTAGTGACTTTGTTTTTCGTTTACTTTTTATGATTTAGTTTATGTATGTGTAGATTTTCTGTATTTTGGGGGTTGAAAGTAGAGATATAAGAATGACCATTTTTTTGTTTCTCAGAGTATGTGGATATTAAGGTGCTTTGCTTTTTAACGATGTTGTTGATATTCTGATGTTATTTTCTATTAATGAGTATTTTCCATCTCTTCTAGTCTGTGGTCACCTTAGCTTTTGAGACCAGTGTACAGATTCGCTTGCCTAGGTTGAGGGGAATTTTCTTACCAGTGTGATTCGGATTAGATGTAAAAATGTCACACCGTCGAGAGTCATTACATTTACCATTTTTATCGGTTTCAAGCTTAGTGTGACATTTTTGTTATTATTAGGACAAAAAAGGAGGTTTTTGTTGCTGCATTCCGTGGTAAATTGGATTCTAGGATTTATATTATTAGAAAATTCTTGAAGTATCATCAGTTTACCAAAATTATCATTGCACAGAATGAAACAGCTATCTAGATATCTTTTTCCAGTTTATTTTATGTTGTAACTGAGTTTCTTCATGGATTTTTACTTCATGGTGTCTCATGACTAGATTGCCATATGCTGCTGCCAGCTTTGTTCCTATATGCTGTTCATGATTTTTGTCACTAGTGTGATTCGTTGAACATGAAATATTTGTTTTTTAAGGATGAATTCAAGGTTTTCTATGATGAAATTTCCATTAATATGTTCTTGTTGCTCACGAGGAAATGTTTCTAGCCATTATTTAATGGCTTCTCTTTTGTAGTCATACAAGCAGTTGCTATATATATTCAGAGCATCTGTTAAAACTATGTAAGTATTCTGGATTACTTCGTTTGGTAGATAATTGCAAAGGTTTAAATCATCTCGTATGAAGAACTGAAAGGGTTTGATGAGATGCTTCAATAGGGTGTCAAATAAATTGCTTAGGTGGTGTGTCTCGCAAATTGTCTCTGCTATTATAGGTATTTAGTTAGTCCATAGAGATTGCTTGTTTTACACATAAAGTTGGTAAGATAGTCACATTCATTAGACGTGAGACAGCCTCGATACGGATATATTAAATCAGTGAGTTCTTTCATAGCTTTATGAAGTTGGTATTGTCTGACTTCTTCATAGTAAGTGTCGTCCTGTAGCATATTCTGTGTAAAATTTGTGTATTATTTGTGTATTATTTGTGTATTGATTTGAGCCTAGTTTATCAGTTTATTTTATAATGATATTTATGTTCAGATTTAGATAGTTTAATTGGTTCCATTGTTGTCTGGTGAAGTTGGGCGTTATTGGGGCGTTATTGGGGCATTTACAATTTGTTAAATGGAGAGTTAGAGAAAGAATCACAGAATGCATCAATATCTGCAATGTTATCATTATTTTCATCTTCACGAAATTTCTATGCTAGCCTTAGCCTTCTACAGAATTCCGAAGCATCATCTTTAATCTCTGCTACATTTCGGTCTTGGGGTCTTTGTATAAATTTTAGCACTTTACTTGGGATTTTTCTTTGTGTGGGTGTTAATGATTTTTGCGAAAGTCTGATTATTTTCCGTTTCTCTTTATTGTTAACCATCCCGTATCCGTGAACTTCTAGTCTCTCTCTCTAAAAAGCTTTATTACGGTGGGGGGAGTCATATATATTATTTTTATTGGCGGTATTATTTTATGTTATTATACTTGTAGTTAATGTGTATTTCTGTGTTGTAGCAGTTGTTCTTTTTTTGGTACTTGCATGTTATGTGTTGGCTTTGGTTCGGTCTGGTGTCATTTCTCTTCGTCCGATTCTTGATCTGTTTTTTCTGAAGTTGGCGTTTCTATTTGTTGTTCTGTTATATTTATTTTTGTTTTGATTGTTTCTTCTGTGGCGGTATTAGTTTTGTTAGTCTATTTGTGTCTTGAAATAATGGCGTTTGTCTTGGCCTAGCCTTCACCCTAAATTTAGAAGTGAAAACGAAAATAAGAAAAATATTTTGTAACTACTTGATAATCACTTCCCCAAAATTTCTGAGCTTAAAAAAATAACAAACACTGTGAAGCTAAGTTATAGTAATACCAGCAATATAGGAAAATGCAGAGCATCAAGAATTTAAAAAAATAAAAGCATGCGAGATGATAATATAACTGATCAATTACAGACGTAAAAGTAAGTGCCCACTGAACATAGTCTGTAAAACAGATGTCGGCTATAATGCAGAGTTGAAGAATGAAAATGTCTAAAATAAAGTTTATTTTGGGGTGTACGGAATGCAGCATTAAGAAAAAATGGTATAACCATCGCGCATCGTTTAATTTAGAAAGTTACAAACATTATCCGGAACTAGTTATCCACGTGTGGGAGTCAAAAGAAAATAATGAAAAATCCCTAATATAAATTGGAGTATTTTGAAAACATCCAAGACATTGTGTCAGGAAGATAAGCTAGCGCATATGCTATATCTAGAATATGACAACTAGTTAAATTAAAGCTATGAAGTCATGGCAACTTGTAAAAATACGAAAAAAAATCTCTAGGAGAATATATGATATTTATTTAAGTATTTAGATATTCGTCTATATTTATTTATTTATATATTCATATATTTATGTATTTATTTATATTTTTATATTTAATATATTTAATATATTTATTTACATATTCATATAATATTTACATATTTACAGGCTGCAATGGCTAAGGTTTCACCATTTTGTATTTTTAATTTCGCGTTTCGATTTTGTCGATTGCACAGAATGACACAAATCACTTCACCACAAATTTGGAAACAGCATTCTGTATTGCATGAAATTCACGCCGGAAGCTCCAATACAAACATTTCAGGGTTTTTTGGCGTCAATCTGAGAATAGTGCTAAGGATTCGGATAGAGTTGTAGGATGTATCCAGTCAATATTATTGTGTTCGAAGTGATTAGTAATAGGGGCGAGGTTATACCTACATTCATCTTCCCACTGGGCCTCAAACTGAACACGGAGACCTACATCAAGTTCCTTGAGAAAGTAGTGGTGTTCTGTCAAGTAGGTGGCAGTAGAAGACCTTATGTCTGGCAACAAGTCTCTGTGCCATGTCACAATAGCAGGGTAACACAGTCCTGGTTGTCAGACAATTTCTGTGACCATAACAGCCCTTAAAACTGGCCACCTACCCCCCTAGACAGAAACCCCGCTGATTATTATATTTGAGGCGCATTTGAGCCAGAGATCAATAAAACTCTTTGTAGCACCAAATATATACTGAAGGCAAATATTATGGCAGCATTCGGCAACTTAAATAAGGAGATAGTGCACGAGATTTTGAAGTAGTCTGGGTGCCGTCGGCTTTATTAACTCTTTAATATTTTTAAGAATATTTTGTGTAATTTTGATTAATATATATATATTAAAATGAAGTGTTAGTGTAATTTCATTTTTACGTAATTTTAACGCCACTTTATCCATCGCAACTGGTATGTAATTATCTATATATGTATATATTTATGTATTTATCTATATATGTATATATTTATGTATTTATCTATATATGTATATATTTTTTTAAAATGTTTTTACAAAAGCAAATGAACAGAAAAAATATGAGGAAATTGTTGCAAAATGAAGAGTAGATTTTGAAGTTATTTTTAACTAATTTAGTACACCTTCATATGAGCACTTTAATTCTTGCTATGTTAGCTGTAGCAGTGCCTCATTATTGGTGGCAATGATATCAGTGATCTTTCGCCTTAGATCATTGGTATCTCGTATTTTTTTTTCGATACACATCATCTTTAACTTAACCCCATGGGAACAAGTTCAGAAGCGTGATATCTGGTGAACGAAGTGCCTAGAGAATTGTGCATTTGGGAATGTTAGTTGTTCTTTTAATAGTACCTCTTTCATCAATAGGGTACCTGAAATACACAAAACCTTTGATTGCTACTGAGTACATAGATTAAGATATCTCATGAATTGCGTTTGTAATATATTTTTTAATTGTAAAGAGACTTTATGGACACCCTGTATATTTTCCTCTCTCCTTTCACATACTTTCTCTATTCTTGCTTTACTCCTTTCCTCCCATTAAATTTCCCAACAACAGCAATAGTGTTTAAATAGATTTATAAAAATCAATTGAGCTTTTGACTGCCTGAGAAAATCTTCCTTAGTTGAAACCCGGTAGCAGATAAATAGTATTTTATATCTTAACTAGCTTTACACTTTCGATTTTTAAAATTGTGTATTGAGCACATTTTAAATATAACCGTTTCCCGAATAAGGTAAACGTTGTCGGTAAAATGTTTTCATTATATATATATATATATATATATATATATATATATATATATATATATAGATAGATAGATAGATAGATAGATAGTTAGATAGATAGATATGTATATGTACGTGTGTCTGTATGTGCGTGTGTGTGTATGTGCGTGTGTGTCTAATTGTGTGTGCTGAGAATTTCTTACGATGCATCACGGATTCGTGTTTCACCACGGTTAATTTGTAAAGAAGTTGATTTTTTTTTTGTTATCTGTCTGTGGAAACAATACAGAGCAGAGTTTAGCCACATTAGGAAAATGCCTGAAAGCCATACCCAACATTTGTGAGTGAAATTAGATAGACGGAATACTTTGGTTGTGTTAGAACAAAAAACACATGTAAACTTGACCGATGGTTTAGGATTACTTGTGTTATTGAGAGTGTTGGTTCGTAAGAAAACTATTATTTCAATTGTTTCCGCACATTTAAAATAATTCCTGTATGGAATATTAATTATGAATGAAAATGTAATATACAAATTTGTAACGCCTGTTTAGTTAAGCTTTCGTAAACACTTTTTTTTTGAGTTTTGCAATACCATTATTGATCACGTTATAATTGATGCGTCTTTTATCTTTTTAAAATAGTTAAGCTTTAAAACGGGCATATTCTTTTTCGGGTTGCTTAAAGTTCAGAAAATATTGCATAACATTCATCTCGCCAATATATATTTTCTGTTTTGAATATATTTTACAACGTGGCAAATGGTATCTCTCTTTTCTCCTTTTACTTGAAGCTCTTTTATCAGGGAAACGACGATTATTCTGCCGTAATTTAGTGAAATTGCTCTGACGGGAAATCATTGTACAGTTTCAAAAATAAACGCCGACAACTGAATCTCAGAAACTATAATCCTAAATGACGTCTTGCCGCAAGCAATAAAAACCTCTATGGCAATGATGAAGAGCTCATCACCGGTAATGCGCCGTCTATTGGAGTTCACTGGATCTGTCAATAGAAATCTAACTACATTCAAGACGCCATGATAGTATCCGTGATAATGGATATGGCCCATGTCATAATCTTTCTTTTGCTAATTTCTTTTCGAATCCTACAATTAGTAATTACAAAAGTGACACGATTTTTTAAAAATATTTTCGCTTGGCTAATGCTTGATGCAGCTAGAATGTTTTCTCATTGACATAGATAGCGTTTACAGTAAAATTATATTTCTATGCAAGGAAAAGTGGCCTTCAGAAAAATCAATATATCGTATAGCCTTTATTTAATTCTCGAAACATATAATTCGAGAATGATTTAAGAAAGGAAAAAAATTGCTTTGTTCCAAACTTCCAAGTCGGAAATGATGTTTTATCATTTCATCCCAAGTAATCTAATGAAAAAGGTTACAAATAATGCGAGGAATTACTGTGACTGATCAAAACCGAGAAGACAATGCAAGAACATGATTCAAGATGATAGCTGATGATGATTCTCATTGCATTTTATTATTTTGGTGATCGTAATTGACAGGAAACGCGGAATCATCAAGTGGAGTCCATAAGGGAGTAGAGCGAGAGAAGAACCTATTAGCACTTTAGCATTAGGAGGCACGGTGAAGTAATGGATATCGACTTGGATTGAGGAATCGGAGAGCCGAGTTCGAATTCCAGTCGAATCCATTACATTCACTTACGTGCTAATACCCTTGGGAAAGGTATGAATCCTCTTCTTCTACCTCCAGCTATGGGTAAAATAGCAGGACAGACTACGTTCTATAGCCCTGGATAACAACTGGTCCAGGAGAAGGACAACTCTGAATTCAAAACCTGCGGAGGGTCGTTTGGAACCTTGTGGCATTCGGTGCACCAGGTCTCTGCATTCGTCCCTCCCGAAAAGTGTGGATTGTTCTGCACGAGGCCTTCACCACTATAATCAAATCTCATGTGCCGGTGTGTCGGGCTGTCGGTTTCCTGGAAACTGATCTGTTTGACCCTCATACGTCGAATCTCGACGGGAGAGTCGATCATATATATATATATATATATATATATATATATATATAGGCAACTATACTAGTTTCGAAAAAAAAACTTCGAATTTTCGATTTGCCAATAACCTAATCAATATCGAGGGAAAAAATGTTTTTAAAAAAGAAAAAGCTAGAAACATGAAAGTATGTAAAAAAAAATCGCACAGATACAGGTTTGAAGCCCAAAGAAAAAACCCCGATACGAGTAAACAACTAAAAGAGCTCAATACAACCGTAGAGCAGACCTAGATAAACCTAGTGAGCCAGACAAACCTACGCAGGTTTCACCTAAGCGGTTCGTCAGGGAAAGCTGGCTAAAGAGACAAAGGGAAACGCATATTTATAGGCGATAGTCCAAATTATACCACGTGACCAAAGATAAAGATAACAAAAACACCGGGATGGGTTTAGAGATTTATTCAACTAAAAGGAGAGGGGCTATTATAATACGAACATTAAGGTAGAATGTATATATATATATATATATATATATATATATATATATATATATATATATATATTAGATCAGTGCGTGTACGTATATGTGTGCATTTGTCTGTGTGTGTGCGTGTTTTTTTCTCTTTGTGCTTCTGCTTGTATCTGTGCAATAATACATAGTAAAAAGTAACATATCTGTGGATTGTAGCCTGTTAAATAGACAGTGCGATATCTGTCAACATACAATCTCATCAAAATGGTAAATTTATTATTAGATGTTTTCTTTATCATTTCCTTTTCTTATGTAGAAGCATTTAACCGAATAATCAGACCTGCAATGTTTTTCATTTACAACGAATTTTCACAGGAAAATAGATATATCAAGTCCAGTAGTTATTATCATTCCTTCCAGTATTTATGCGGCCTTCGCTTTCGAAGTAGTATTGAACGTCAACATCTTGATTATGACATTGATTCTCTTCGAATTATATACACTATTTTAGTTGTTGCTGTTGTTGAAAGTCTTCAAGTTATGTCATTTCTGTTACAGTACAATAATAGCACATCTAAACACATTTATTGGCACACACATACACACACACACACACACACACACACACATATATATATATATATATATATATATATATATATATATATATATATATATATTCATATATATATATAAGATGAGGGAAATCATTCTTAACTGACGCGGTTCTTCCACTGAGGGTCTTTATCAAGGCAAATGTAGGATTTATTTTGTTGCATGTGTTTATATACAAAGGTAAGAATGTCAGTTGTTTATTAAGACTAGTAAATTTGAGGATGAAATGGGACTAATGTCTTTAATTCAATTACAACATTAAATTCGGAACTTTTAGATACCATTTTTAAAACATGGTTAGCACTGTGTAGCGAAAAACCATATTTTAAATCAATTAATTTATAATATTAATGCTCTGTAAATTTACATTAGGCACTATTTCGTAAAAATAAAAATATCTATAAAAACACCGGATTATATATCTTACTGTTTTTTCTTTATATATATATATATATATATATATATATATATATATATATATATATATATATATATATATATATATATGTGAATAAATAAAAACCTCCTTTCTTTCTACACACACGAAGATAAATACATACATAATTACACACACACACTTCGATATCAATATATAACTTACGTTAAGTTAACCGTTTAAAGGTGTCAATATCTGCTAACTCACTCATGTCTTCTCTCTCCCGCCTCACTTCGTTAATTTACATATGTTTAATACGGTTCATCAAAAATGTGAATATTTTCTTTTCATTTTTTGTTTGAAAGTAAAGTCTGATCCGCAGTCCTTTAAAAGGGCTGTGGTGAAATAATTTATTACATAGAACCTTAAAATGGTCTATTTTTATTTAAGATATATATATAACTGTTTTAAAATTTTGCAAGATATTCTTTATAGTCGGTTTGTCTTTATTAGTTATGAGATGAAACCTAAAGGTGCTCTCACTGACTATTTTCTTTTCTCTTGGTCACAAATGTGTAACATAGACCGCCTTAAAGCCTGCTTTTGATAAACGGCTCATAGATCATCATCATCATTTGAATTTATGTCTCTTGATTAGATTTTTGATTTACTGTACTTTCCTGCACTTAACTTTAATTACGATTTAGCGAATGATTTATTATTTTATGTTACTGTATCAATCAATAAATATTATATGTTTTTTTTATTGTTCTTTTTAACTTGAGGTATGAAATAATCTGTTATTTCTTAAAATTTCCTATTGCGTACAAGTTGAGAGAAATAAAAATGGCTGCAAGACGTTTCCGCCGAAAAGAAATAGCAAACTAAGACTACAGGAAGAAAATGGCCAATTTACAGTAAAAAATTAATGAGAAAACTAATCCTTAAAATTACATAACTGTAAACTATATATTAAAAGGCATAGAAATATGATATTAATTTACAAACAATGTTGTTTTATTACGCAGTCAAACGGCATTTAATTAAATCAGTTAATTGATCTGAAAATACTGCTGTAATTAAAATCTTATCCTCCGACATGAATGGTAATCTGTTCCATTATTTTTGTCATATACTTTAACAACTTACTTAAGAAGTAGAGGGCAAATGTTAGATTAATTTTAACCATATTAAATATCGTTCTTTGCATCAAGAGCCTTATTATACAACATATCATCCTTAGGTTTATTAGATATAAATGATAAATAGGAAGAAAGAAACAGACAAACTAATGAGCTGTTTGGTCTGGCAAGACACAACAGTAAACGCAATTTAGACAAAAAATTAGTTTATTTTTATAAGTACTATTATTATTATTATTATTATTATTATTATTATTATTATTATTATTATTATTATTAACTATTTATTTAAAAAAAATTATAACATATTTTATTTTATAACATATTTATGTTATAATTTAAAAAAAATAAATGATTATGTCTGCTCTATGTATTGATTACTGTTTTCAGATTAGTAATTGTTGGTTATTGGAATACATTCCACATACACCAATCATATACTTGTATATATATATATATATATATATATATATATATATATATATATATATATATATATATATATATATATATGGAAACTCATAATATCCGGTACACTGTAGAATAAGCTGTTTCATATTCACTCTTTCTCTTGAATATACTCTATTTTATTTTAACTAATAATTTCATATTCACCTGACAGTTGCTAATTTTCAAAATATCTTCCACTTATACATTTATTATTCTATGTGTCACTCCTATTTGATCATTAATAAAAAATAAACTTAACTAGTTCAAACTATCTTTTAGATAAAACCGGTAAATTAATGATTAACTGTCAAAACTTACTCTGTTAATAAATTTGCAGTATTAATCATACTAAACTATTTTTATTTAAATCTTTGCATAGAAATAGTCAATTTCTTTTGGTTCCATGAATTTTAATTAAACTCATTAAATAAACAACATTCTGTACATTCAGATATCAATAAAAGTTGGCAAGAAATAACACATTGTTTATATTTGCTACAATAAGACTTTAACATAAAGAATCTTTATATATATATATTTTGTGTATGAAAATCTCCAGTGTTATTTTGTTATAGTTTCTGCTGTTGCTTTTTAAGCAAACGTATTTATTCAAATGTGTAGACATTGACACATTTTCACATTTTATCTTTACCTAATTAACTTTAGCTTACTGATTATATATTTTTCATTATTGTTCTCTAAATTAGACGCACATTCTCTGTGTTTACTTGTTTGACACTATCAAATATTAAAATAATTACCAGAATGCTTTCAGTGCACGATGATCAGATGCTCTTTATTAGCATATCGGTCTTAAACAAGACATTGCGCTTTACTGCTATAAATGCAAACATTTGACAGTATATTCAAATTGTTATATCAAACACTGTAAGTACAGCACTTTTTCAGTTTTGTCATTTGAAATTCATTTAGTGTGCGGACTTCATAGTATAGAAGACGTGTAAAGCTGCACACAATAATAACACTGTTCAGATATAACAAATCGGAAATTAAATAGATTAATTAGAAGTAACACACTTTACATAATTTGGACTGTTGTCCTCATCTTTGTCACCATATTCATTACAACATTTCGGCCGTTGTACGCTCCGGCTTTCTTTAGGTGGTTGGAATGTCGAACTTATCCCTTTATTTCACTGTCTAGGGTAGATTGTTAGAGTTTCACGTACCGTGTCTAATGGATGTCAGTTATCAGTTATTCCCCTCTACAAGACACATAGCACAGTTGAATTAATATAGAATTAAATTCATTGGAAAATAAGATGTCATAAACTGATTGAAAGAAAGGTAAAGCAGGATGTCGGCTTTGGTTTAAAAAAGAAAAGATTGTTCCCAATGTCGGTAAATTGGCTGCTAGAATGAAATGAAGATACATCACTAGCGATCACTATCACTTGACTTAGAATATTTTTGCCAATCCTTGCCTTTAAAGGAGTGCCCTTTGCCATGCTGATGTTGCTACATGCCGTACTTCTTGCCCCACACACTGGGAATTTTTTCTAAGCTCTATACTAAACATTCTGTTACGAAAAAAGAACTAAACAAAATGAACACAAAACGATCAGCTTTAAAAAAGGACTCGTAACTGGAAAAACCGAATGAAAAAACAATGTTAACTCAAATACATTTTCACACCCAACCCAAGTTCTCCGGAATCAGAATGAGCTAATTGGAGTAAAGTGCCATGCTGATTTAATTTTTTCCCACTTGCGACGAATGCAGCTATCGATTTTTTTTGCATGCTAGCATGATAGTTAACATTCGTGTCAGTCAGCTGTTGGCTCTCACGCTGGCCAATAGAATCTTCCTGCCTATTCGTGGCAGCCAGCTATAGGCTCTCACTCTGGCCAGTAGAAAATGGCCGCAAACTACATGAAAACTACCGTAGAAGCATGAAAAAATCGATTATTTCCACTATCGATGGAAGTTGGGAAATGCAAGGGCGGTCTTGGCCTAACCGCTAACTTGGAGCATGTGTTTGTAAATTTTGGTGCTAATCCGTTTAAAATTGCAGCCGTGCATTCGTTACACTCACACACACACACACACACACACCTCCTGCCTTATATATATATATATATATATATATATATATATATATATATATATATATATATATATATATATATATATATTGTCGTTTTGGGGTGTTTAAAAGTGTAGGATGTTTTTTCTATAATGACATCACAAACTCCACATCTTTTTTGTTGCATTTTGTGACTCCCTGTATTGTGGATTGGTTAAATTTAGATGAGTTTAATATGTGTTTTAGGCTTTTACATTGGCGTTTGCTTTTAATTATTTTGGTTGTTGTTAGTATATTATCAGTTTTTTATTCTTGCTATGTAGGACTAGATTTTTTGTAATTTCTGTGAATATTTTTGGATTGTTTTTGCTGTATGTTGAGACATATGCTAGAGTTTGTTCGACGTTACGTTTCTTTTTATTTCTAAGTTTTCGTCTAGAGGAATTTTTTTCGCGAGTTCAAAACCTTTGTTTATTAGTGCTGTTGGGTAGCCTCGTTTTTAGAGTTTTATGTAGTTCTTCTTGGCGGGCTTTTCGGAGGCGTTTATGAGTCCCTATAGTACAAACCCTACATGCTAGAGAATAAGGGATGGATTTCAGGAAGCATTTTGGTTGATGATTCTTGAAATGAAGATATTGTTGGGTGTCTGTAGGTTTGTGTTAGATATCTTGGATTATATGGTTGTTTTTATTTCTAATAAGTATATCTAAAATGGTAATTCGTTAAAATTATATTCTTGCGTGAATGTAATTTTTGGGTGTAATTTTTGACGAAAAGTGTGGAATTGGTTAATATAACCCGATGAGGATTCCCAGAAATTTGAAGCTATTCTGAGTATCTTTTCCAAGATTTAGTGAATTGGATTTTTATATTTTCCGCATTTATTTTTTTATCCTTCATATATATATATATATATATATATATATATATATATATATATATATATATATATTCCACAAGCGAGAGGTGCGAGAAAAACGGTTACCGTACATGTTACAGCTAAATTCATTTAGCTCAACTGTAAATTAATGTGGTCTCATCGTCAGTCTAGTATTTCGCTCAAATTGATACAGTATAGGAATCATAACTAAGCGATCATCCGAAGAGTTACCATGAAAGTATGTATAAAAAAAGGCAGCCTTACGTCGGCGGGATAGTGACTGAATGCGATTCCCCAGATCAGGACTGATAATATTGCTAATTCTTCTTTGGACCTTTTTAAGTAGCTCCAGATAAAACGCAGAAGCAGCGGACCATATATGGCAACAATTTTTTAAGCAAGAACGAATGATAAAGTCATAGATATGCAATATATATTCAAGAGAGAAGAATTGTCTCGCCTGTCACAGTGATCTGAATTTCTTAGCAGCTGAACTAGAAATTGATTCGATATAGTTCTTCCATTTCATGTCGAGTGAGGACGTTAGCCCGAGTAGGCGCAACGAGTCACCTTCCTCGAGGTTAGTATCAATCTTGCTTATGGAAGGCAGAATGGTGTCTCTCAGATTATTAATGGAGAGAAGTTTAGGCTTAGAATCATTAAAATTAATAGGCCACCGTCTGTACCAGTTAACGACGGTCTTGAGTTCATTTTGTTCATCAGCTGTAATTTGGACATGTCAGACTGTTCAGCCTTAGATTCGATAGAAGAATAAATGGTAGTGTTGTCAGCGTAGATGCCAATTTGAAAGCTGATGTCACCGGGACCGTAGTTAGTGAAGATTAAAAGCAGCGTAAGACCAAGAATGGAGCCCTGGGGGTCATCCGCGTTAATATGAAAGGATCTAGAGCAGAGGCCTTTTAGGACAACTTTCATTTAGCAATTTGATTCGAACGACTAGATCGGCGCAAAAATATTCCCGGAGATTCCGTAATCTTTCAGCTTGTTGAGTAGACCAGAACGCAAGACCCTGTCAAAGGCTTTCGTGATTTCCAGGACTGTAACACGGTCTTCATCGTTTTTATCTAGAGTACGATATACTCTTTCCCCAATTATCGTTAGTATATCAGCAGTTGACCTGGAGAACCAAAAACCTTACTGCTTGTCTGAAAAAAGAACCCTGAATTGAGAGATGATGAAGCAATTCAGCATTGATTAAGGCCTGTAAGAGTTTCGCAAAAATGTGTAAAGGTTTACCAGTGTTCTTAAAAACCACAGACGATGAATTCCAGGAAGGAAAGCAGGATGCAGCGTGGCATTTATTATACATTGTAGAGAGAAAAAGAACCACTTCGCTTGAACGCGCCTTAATAACTACTACGTACCTGTCCTTCTATCAGGCGATTTCAGACAAACTCTGCCAATTTTGTTTTTCCAAAGATTCAATGGCAGTTCAAAGGCAGTTCCTTATACAGTAGAGTTTCTAAACTCTCTGAACCCCTCCGGACTACCGCTCCATACATTGCGCTTCAAAATCGGAGCCCCAATAATGCTGCTTGAACCGCCAAAGCTCTGCAATGGAACCTTCCTTGTGGTTAGAAACGGCAGCGACATATAATTATTATCACTGGGTGTGTAATGTGATGTGAGAGGATTCATAGCTAGGATAGCTCTCACTCTATCAGGTGCGGAAATCCACTTTGCTCTGCGCAGACATCAATTTCCACTAAGACTTTCCATCGAGATGCCAATCAAAAAGTCTCAAGGACAATCGCTCTCCAGAGCAGGTCTATATTTCGGTATGTCATGCTTCTGCTATGGACAGTTATATATTGGTTCTTTTTGAGTGGGAAGCAAAAAAAAAAAAATATATTCGCTTTCACTTCGAACAGAAATTCAAAAATGTTTTCTAGAGGTGTTGTAGTCTCTTTACATGTCCGCCTGTAGTCACAAATTCTGTAATACTTCAGTCCTTCCGGTTTACTCCTGTTTCCAGGCATGATATATCCATCGTCAGCATTAGATTCACTTAATCCGTTGCCATGTGCCCGGTATGTTACCGTCAGTTGCTGTACATAAACGATAAAAACGATCACCCGCATACACTGATGCACACACACACACACACATGTACAAACAAACAAAACATATATCAAAATCTATCTATATTTAAATGTTAGACATAACAATGATCGTTTTGCTTTATGTTCATGAAAAATTTTGTTCGACAAATTCTGTTATGTATGTCAGATTTATAGCAACGATTCAAGCAATTACGTGATATCAAATCTTGATAACACTCATTACTAAAAACTGAAGTAACACATTATGACCGAAAATCGTGAAAATAACTCTTCGTGCCTAGTGTCGTGTGAAAGGCGCATATTTAACAGAGAATGTAATTCTCAAACCAGGTTTCAGTGAACACACGGATAATTTTCTTCAATGGTTTCGTAAGAACTTTAAAAAGACCACTATCTGAAATTATTAATATGATGAAATGTTTTTATTTTTACCTTATGTTAAAAATTGTTTAAAACTTTACATTTCTACAATTTCCTATAAGGAACGGACATTTTACTTGCTGAGGATGACGAGCAGATCATTTGCCATCAATTAAGGTTGTTATTCCAAATTTCTGAAAAAGAAATGAATATAAACTTTAATATTTTCTTAGTAATTAGCTGTTCCGTATCTGTGTATTTCATTTTAGAGAAATAGAATATATTGATTCGTATATTGGCGATGTTTTTTTTTCCTCTGAAAATTGTAAAATATATGAAAGTAAAGATATACATTTACATTTTCTTATGTAAAGTTACCTTAAAAAAATTTCTAGAATGTATTAAGTGAAATATGTGATAACAACAAAATAAAATCTCCTCATATCTACGTGTGGGCTGTGTATTTATTTACGTATATAAAATATATTAGTACAAATATAAAATGTGTTACTCAGCTGATTGATTTTATATATAACACCTAGAATTCAGAGTTTCGTAGACGAAACCTTTTTTGTAATGGTTCGGTTTACTCGTGTATATTCATATATATTTGAGACCGCATAATAATATGAAATTATATAATTGTCTCTAACATTAACTTTCTTGTATAATACTGTGTCTTTATTGTAATGCTACTTCATTTATTCTGTGGAATTTATGCAAAGAGAAAATGTATTATTTTTAAGCATTAAATGAGAAATGATGTTTGTTTTTGTACCATATTTCATATATGACATTTATATTATCCTTCTGTAAAACCTCATCTTCATCTGTAAGGAAACTCTCTATCCTTTACTCTCAATAAGAGAGTCGATATAACAGAATTCTTCAATAAAATTTTCTTTATTCCTAATAGAATTCAAATTTTTATTGATATGTAATTTAGATTTTGCTCGTTAAAATATATCTCTGTATCACATCTTCCGTTATTTGTTATACTTCTGAATAGTTAAATTTCTATAGTGCAATTTGATATTTCTAATTCATAACTCACTTCATTTGCTATCACTTTGCTAACGGATGTGTACGTTTTCATACAATTAATGTTTAGTCTTTTCTTCACGTTTTCCTTTCCTTTTATTGACAAGGATGTACGGATGTTTTCGATATCTGTCTGCGATCAATGTATGTGTGTATCTCATGCTTTGAAATTAGTGACCAACAATAAAAACAAACAGTGAGATGCCTGTTATGCGACGAATATTAAATACATTGATGTAGATCAGAATATGGATTAAATTCAATAAAATGATGCCAAAGGGAAAAATTTAGAAAACATTATTTGATGTTTCCTTATATGTTCATCTTCATAAAACTTTAAGAGATTGGAGGAGTAGGGACATGTTTAGTATTTTGAATTCTATATTGTTTATATTGATTGGTTAAACTCCACGTATTCATTCTTTGTGAGGCTATTTTGTATGAGTATGTTTATTTTAATTTTCGTTAGCTCTCTGTACTTATCACTTCCTGATGTCTAATCCTTGAAATGGTTGTGTAATAATAATAATAACAACTGAAACATTATATATATAATTATTTTTTTAAAAAATATGATTCCTTCGCTACATAAGAGTTCTCATGTTTCAAAAATATAATGTTTCAATATAATTATTGAAATTAAATTGTATCAAGACCTGTTTCATCCTCAAGCGAAAATTTAGGAATAACCAATCTTGAATTTTCGCATCTTTATAAGCCTGTTCAGTCTCAAAATTAATTACTATGGAAACGGCTGGAACGACCATTTTGATAATGGGCATAAAAGTTAATTTGTATCCACATATCAGTCACCTTGGGAAGGCGGTCAAAAGAAAAAAAGGGCCGGGGTTTCCATTTGAAGCGAATGATGGCATTCATGTACGCACGTAGTCTGGTCAGTCACAGAAAAGATAGCTGTTGGCAACATAATATGTCGTTAAGTGTCTAAATAATTTTATTTTATTTATTTATTTATTTTTATTTATTCATTTTTTTAATTTTATATATTTTTTATATTTTTTTTTAAAAGACTGTTTTGTACATAAACCCGTCGCAATGAACGACACTTTTTTTTTCAGGACTTCATAAAGGGTTTTTCTATCTTATGATTGGGATAAGCTTTTAGACCTTTTATTAGACTATGAAATTTATTTTTTTTATGCTAATTATTTAATGCGAAAATTGTTGATGTCAGCAAAAAACCGTGTGCGTGCGTAAATTACCATAACGCTGTGTCAACAGACATTAGCTTAATGGCACACGGAGCATTTCCGATCAAATAAGCAAGGCCATCTCTCTACATGCTTTTGCGCACATACTCGTGTTCGGTGACATTAACGCCAAGCATGCTATGCATAGACACACTGTAACACACCTCGCTGGAATACAAACCATAACTTTACAGTCACAGTCACTCACTACTCAGCTCTGCCCTCTTGGTAACTCTGATTATAGCGTAGTGTCTGTTATCCCATTTTACTCCCCCCCCCTGCCAAGAACCTCCTACTAACAGAATATATTTCTGTTATCAACGAGCAGGCTGGAAATTGCTCCGTGATTTCCTTCGCGACGTCCCCTGGAATGTGGTTTTTAATTCCTGCGTTCCAAAATGTCTGTCTGTGGTCTCTTCCTGTCTAAAAGATGGCACCGAGGTTTTCATCCCAGCACTAAAATATACTGTTAAATCGTACTTGGTTCTCAGCTGCTTGTTCAGCTGCTATAGCGGCGCATAGGAATCTCTTCTTTTATCTGTACCGAAGCGACATGTCTGATTGCAACGAACGTCACTGCCCGTAATGTGGTGGGACGAGATAACAGCCGTAGAACTAAAGAAATGTGATCCAGTTCTCTCTAAGATATAGAACTATTCCCTCAATGATTTTGAGTTTCATTATATTCGATGTCCTCATCTGCTGTCACTGTTTTTAATAACTCTGGAGACCCTTTTGACCCTCTTACAACACTTCGGTAAAGACTTTGACGTTCTAATCGACGTCAAAGTGGTTAAGCATCTTACATCCAATGATCTAATCTGTGACAGTCAATATGGTTTTCGCTTTGCCCGGGCTACCGCTTACGTGCTCACTGCCATGACTGTATTTGTATACAAAGCTCTTTATAAGAACGGCGAAGCTCGAACCGTGGCTCTAGATATCTCTGAGGCGTTTGATAGGGATTGGAATGCCGGTCTTTTTTGTAAGTTTCAGGGATACAGAATTTCTGGACAATTATTCGATTTAATATAATCAATCCTGTCAAACCGTGAAATGAAGGTCGTATTAAACGGGTTCTCCTCCAATTCCTTACATACAAAACACTGGTGTTCCTCAAGGTTCTCTCCTGTGTCCTACATGATTCTTATTTTCATCAATGATCTTCCTGATGTAATCAGTTCCTTAGTAGGCATCTACGCAGACGACACTACTATTTGCTCTTGTCTCAATAGTAAATCCGGAATTGCTGATAAAACTAAACTGATAGTTGTTCTCGAAAAGGACCCTCAAACAGTGGTTGACTGGAGAAGGAAATGATTTGTAAACTTTAATGCCTCGAAAAGGAAACTGCTCTCATTTAATTAATATTGAGATCACTTCTTGCCTCCTATCAGCATGGATGGTGCCCAGATCAGTGATAGTGTCTCTCTACATCTTGGTTTCACGTTTTTCACAGACCTGAGGTGGAACAACTAAGATGAATCAGAATCTACTGCAAGACATTTGGTTTTCTGTGTCGCACCAGGTTTTACTCGCCTGTATCCATCCTTCAAATATACGGATCTGCTATTCATACTTGCATTGAATACTGTTGCCATATATGGTGTGGTGCCTCTGCTGTTCTTCGCGAAGTCATTGACAAAAACCAGAAACGGATATATAATGTGATAGGTGCTGACCTAACATCTCGTCTACAGTCACTTCCTCACAGTGTTGAAGCAGATTCCCTCTGTCTTTTGTAGCAATATTTTCATACTACCATTTCACTGTCGAAACACTAAAATGTAACCGCCTTTTCTACTACTAATGCTTCTTCTCTACCACTTTTCCTCAGTGGAACTCGCTCCTACTTGCTTCCCTGATAACTATAATGTTCAAATATTCAAATGTAATGTCAATCAACATCTTCTGCTGCCTTGATCCTGATCCCAGTCTTTCTCTATATCATTTCCTCAAACGCTCCTCTTAACGCTTGCTCCCTCTCTCTGTTACCCCTTGCGTGCTAGTGACACTCTTGACTTCCTTGCGGGGAAATGCTTAATTTTTGTTTTTAAATGAGACATGCTTATACTGCACTGAGCGCTGAGCCCATCGGTAGTCCAAATTTTTGTCTTTAAAAATTCACGTTTAACGTAAAATAGAATTGGTTTGTAACGAGACGATATAATCTTGAATTCAGTTTGTTGGTAGTGGGAGGTTGATGCTTTACTTTTTAATATGTCGTTGCCAAAAATTTAAGCTTTTGCTGACGGGTATGTTTATGTTTAGTTATTTGATACCCATGCTTGCCATGTTTTTATTTGTCATGTTTACGTGTTTAAGTCTATTGATGTAATCACCGGGTTTTTTTACTGTGTTGAGCCGATTGCTATGCTTTTTGCTATGGATTTTGAAAATTTGCGGGGAGCGCTGATTATTCCTGATACTATATGTTGCATTTGGGTGTCCGGTTTGTTTTTCTTGGGTAATCCATAAAGATTTGGTAAGGCTGGATAATATCTTATCAATCTCACCCATGATTTCTATTCATTAGTAAATAGCGTTCAGATATATATATATATTGAATTTTTGTGTTTCATTGTCTTAAATTTCCTCATTGATATCTGGATGCCCGAGAAGAAACCCAATTTTTCTGTTTTAATTGCTGGTGTCCATCCTTCTCTTGGCACGTGTTGTAGTTGTAATAGTGATATTTTTGCGTTTCTATAACTTCTCAAGTGCATTAACATTTCATCATGATAGAGTAGTTTCGTCTTTTGAATTCATAACTGCGGTAATTATCCGCTCAGTGGAGTATTGGCATATGCCTATTCTAGAATATATATATATATATATATATATATATATATATATATATATATATATATATATATATATATATATATATATATACCCAAGTATACGATTGGTGTATATGGAATGAATTCCAATAATCAACAATTACTATTCTTAAAAGAGTGCACAATACAAAGTAGAGCAGATATAATTATTTATTTAAAAAAAAAATTCATAACATAAATATGTTATAAAATCACTACAAAAATAGCCATTTTGTTTCTACACCGTCGGTGTCTTATCAAGTGATCACTTGATAAGACACCGAGGGTGTTGAAACAAAATGGCTATTTTTGTAGTGATTTTATAACATATTTATGTTATAATTTTTTTTAAATAAATAATTATATATATATATATATATATATATATATATATATATATATTGAAACATGTAGAAAAACGATACAGATGCACTTATGTTTCATGTTTTCATTTGCATCGACACATCACATAAGGCGTTAGTAAATGACTGATTACTACTGTTTATCAGGATTTTCAAGTGCAACCTCTTTTCCCGTGAAAAAAAAAACAAACAAAAGAAAAAAATGCAAGAAAGAAAGACTCAAGATATATACTCTTTTCACTGAAAAAGGGAGAACACAGGAAAGAGAAATATATAGAAAATATAGAGAGTGCAATTAAGAAAGACTTTTTATGTTTATAGTCAATTCAACCAATCAAATATTCCATGCTAAGCCGTCATAAAAAAAAAAAAAAATTAAATTGCAAGGAACACAAACGTTATATTTGAAACCAAAACTTTATTTCAATGTTAAAATCATACGCCTGAAATGTTCTATGATGAAGAAAACGTAATTTAACAATACTTTATAATAGATACATTATATGCCACTTTAAGAAAGAAATGAAGGAAAAGGAAACAAATATATTTAACAAATAATGAAACCTTGAAGAACAAACAAAATATCTAAATAAATGGAGTAAACCAAACTGCTAGCATATAGATCACATAAATTGATAAAATAAAAAAATATATATTGATCATACATGATGCAAGTTTCAACTGAAGCGTCTTATACAGGGCATTAATAAATCAAACCAATGAAAATGTTAAAACGTCAGCCAAACGCATATACCTCTACATTAAATACCACCAGTAATGTTAGCAGAATAACGTACAAACTATACTACATCGAAATGGATTCAACCAAAGATAAACTTTCTATGCTTACAATAATGATATTTCATATAAAAAAAAAACAATTGTCAAAATTCAAAGTCTAGCAAAGTAACATATATTTACAAATGACCTTAATTCAATCTTTGATTCAATAAATCCTCCCTACTTAATAATCTGATCATTTGCATTTTCTCCTGTAAACACATAGAATAAGAGTATAAGGACGTACATGTCCTTGGCAGATCATCAAATATTTCATTTAAATTTAGGGGATTTATTTTCTTCTTTCAAATGCCAAAACTATTTTGAAAGTGAAGTATTATTTCTATAAGTAACATTAATAAAATTGGATAAGTGCATTCAAGCGGGTTTTGAAAGCATTCTTTGTAATGCCAATATAAAACTTGTCAACCCCAGCATTTTCTAATGCAGAATTAGAACGCAGTTACACAATGGACTCAGTTAAGCATTTGTTAAACAATGGGAACTGGTTTGGACTCCTACAATGACAGAGGTCACTGTCCTTAATAATATTTGCATTATTGCTTGCATTTTGGTTAAGATTATTAAATTGGTTTAGTATTTTATTATTGTGCAAATTTATGAATTTCACAAGATTGTTAGGACAAATATAGCTAAGTTATAATGTATTACTATTAAAAAAAAATTACTAAGAGGTTTGGTTTTTGGAAAAAAATTGTAATGGTGGCTTTACTTTCAGATAAAAGTCCACTATACAAAGCTTAGAACGGCTCATAATAATACATAATAGATACTCGTTGTCTGTTATATTTAACATTATATGTTTGAATAATGATCTGCTGTCCGAATACACTATATATATATATATATATATATATATATATATATATATATATATATATATATATATATATATATATATATATATTATAATTTGTAATCATTTCATCCAAATCAAAGCAATAGGCCACTCTGATGCAATGGGTTACCTAGTGTGAAATTATATGCGAACGTGAACAAAATACGTATTGACTTGAAATAACAATACAAGAAGTTTATTTAAGAAGACAGAAGATAAAGATTGACATTGCATTTACATGTTTGATGATCAAAGTTAACCGGAAATCAATTAGCCGGAAAATAGAAATGCCTATAGAAGAACCTGTTAAAATAGTACTTATTGTTGCATCATACCATTTCAACTCTGAAATATTAAATGTTTGACTTGAAAGTAGCATTGCATTTCAAATCTTAAAGTCTATGTACGAAAGGGAAAAAAAGACGTCAGAAACGTTTCCATGAAAATATAAAAATCTCAGGAAAGCTAATGTTACTGGAGTGAGAATGTGAGTGAAGCCGTCATGCCAGATCAGGATCAGTGACATTATAGATTCTTCTTTGAATTTCATTAAGAATCTCTAAATACATAGCATATGTACCAGACCAGGTATGATATCAATATATAATGCATGGACGAATAGTCGACTTATAAATCTTGCTTAATTTAGCGGATTCACCCGATGGAGTTCACATTCATTTGCACCCGATTTCTGATTTAATTTTATGCCTTCTTGTTATTAGCCCAATCTCCTTTGTCTGATAACGTTTCGATTACATTCTCACCGGGTTCTCTTCCTTTGTTATTCTTCATGTCGTCCTTCAATCTTTAATATTTCAGATCCGTCAAAATTTTTCTTCGGATTTTTATTTTCACTCTTTCGTTGTGGAAACGTTCCCCGATTTTATTTGCTCTAGTTTGGAAGTTTCTTTCTCAGTTAGTGTCTGGCGTCATCAGATTTTATACATCCCTTCTCTGAGTCGGGCTTTTTATTTGGAATTTCTTTCATTCTCTTATGCTGAGTGTCTCTTTAACTAAGCAGTCTTTCCATTTCACAATTTTGCCGGCCTGTGTCTTTAGTATTATAAATTCTATACTACTTCTTGAAAGTTAGTCTTTTTTTCATCATCACGAAAATTTCATCTATTATCAAGTTTATTTTTCCTGACTCTTTTTCTTTTACGCCGATGCCACGAGAGCTTCTCTTAATGTATTTCCGTTTTACTTCCAAGTACCATTCAAACTATTATATTTGCTTTTCTGTCAGCATAAATCTTAAACATGTCATACTGAAGGCTCTCATATTGAATTTTAGGCGTGGCTTCTTTTTTCGTTAATTTCATAATTTTAATCCGAATCTGCATATCATTGGAAAGTGACTGCTCCCAAAATTGCCAGATTTCTACTACGCCTAACTGCATTCCAAACTTTTGTACTGGTGTTATGTAGTTACACAGCTTTTTTTGTGTATTGTACTTGACTTAGCCTTAGCCACAAATCCATTAGCTGCGCTTGAAACCAAGTATTAGTTATTATTTGCCTCTATACTGTTCACAATTGAATAAATTTACCCTACGATCATTAGTGGTTTATAGATTTTACTTGTCATTTACTTTATCATATCTTTCCATTCTTACATTCGCATTTAGGTTTAGAATGATGATGGTCATTTTCTGTGTTTTGACTTGAGACTTGCTGTTTACGTATGTGCAAATCTCTTGTTTTGTGCTTTTTGACTTTTGGCACGCACAGTAACACATTAAAAACAATCCTTTTCATACAAATAAGAATAATTAATCAAACATTATAATTTTATCAAAATTTCTATGAATTATATATTAAACACACACTGTGCCAAGCTAAAATAATTTGTAATTGAAATCTGAAAAGAAAACCGAATATTTTCTTTATACCATGATAAATGTTTGTGATTTAAGCATCTACCTGTATCTGTAAAAAACAAATACTCTTAAAATCACAAATATTTTCTTGCTTTTAAATACACCAACGTTTATAGATAAATTGCGAAAAAAACAAAAACAAACATTAGCAAATCGTCAAAACGAAGCTATAAAAACAGAAAAATAACATATTATCAAATATACATTATTATCTATATTAATCCTCAGTTTGAAGGGAATGATCAACATTATTGAGATATAGAGAAATCCATACAGACACGTTATTACAGAAAAAGTTTGCGAAAATATTATTTTTCATATTTTTATGTATTTTATTATTTTGTAAATGGTATTATTATAGCTGATGTAAAGATCTGAAGGATTTTTTAAGAAAAATATTTACTGCATTTGCTTGTATGCATTTTATTAACCTATTTTATTTTAACGGTGTTTGCATAAATGAGGTACAAATATTAAATATCAAAACTGCTCGAATATATTCTGAAAAGGAAATCTAATTAAAGAAAACCCATTGTCTAAAAACAATCTATGAAAAAGAATCAGACTGCTGACATAGTTCCTGCAAGGGAATGGAGTATGAAATCTACACCATACAGGTGTATAATCCGTAACGAATGATACAAAAAACATTATTTACAAATAGAGCCGCCGTAAAACGCTATAAAACCCAACATGTTCAGTTCCTTCTTACGTTAATTTCCTGCAGACAAATACCATAATATAGACGCTTGTAGGTTGCAGTAAAATAATGATGATTGGGGGAAAAAAAACAATGGTGGAACAAAATGAGCAGAAAATAAATGAATGAGTATAATTAACCGAAAAATAATTGAAGTATATCTGACATCTGTTTGGATTATTCAAAACATTCCGACAAGTAACATGTAAATAACAAGTAAAAACTGTTAAAATGTTTATTGAAATCATACATATAGGTAGATAAATATTGGAAATATTGTCTATTAATCAAATACTGATATACTGGAAGATTATCCCATTAACATCTCTTATAAAACCTGTAAAATTTCAAATAGAAATCCTGTTCTATAGAAAGTCTGATTATAGCCTTATATAAATGTTCTATTAGGTTGGTGCAAAAATAATGTAGTTTTCTCACATATGTTACTATTATTATTTTGGCACCAACCTAATATTAATTATAGCTTTCCACCCGTAAATTAATCATGCTTTCAGTTACATTTCTGGCACCGTAAGCAATTATGGGTAAGGGATTTCAACGTGCAAAGGGGAATAGATGAGCCAAGTTAAAATACGATTTATTTCTATTACATTACTTGGTAATAATGCCCTTGGTAAAAACATAGATTTCGCTTTTCTACATTTAGTTGTGGATTAAATAACAATATAAAAGATTGCGTTCTTTTGTCTTTTGTCTATTATTATATCTCGGGGAGGGACAAGTTTGAATTGAAGCGTATGATATAAACAAAGAGGAAGGACACTAGTATCATTCCGAAGCCGTCAAGGTAGTTGGAAGATATTACAGAAATGTATTCTCTGTAGAGCCATGACCCATTCCCTTATGAAAGGACAAACATTAAAAATATGATTCTATGATCCTATATTTTTGATTTTCTTTAGCGTTTTGTAATCTGTTTTAAATTAAATCATTAATATAAATTTTACTTTTTTAGTCGCTCATAAACAAAAATATATCAACTTCAGTATTTTTATTCAAATTTCTCCGCGCAAAATCGGAAAATAATGTATTGAGTATGTCTTTTTTGGAGATTAATTATCGACAACATAGGACTCTAGATCACAGTGTAATGTCTCTTTACTTTTTAACCTAGTAGCAAATAACCAAGCCATATAATAATAGAGTTTTAATCTTAGTGGAAATGATATTTGAGTTTATTTATGAATAACTTACTGTATCGTGAGAGTTGATGATGTTGATATTTATATTCCTGTAGAAGAAATTGTTTTGTGATTGTACATCCATAAATATGAAAAGGTCACAGAAGTAAGTATCATAATCCAAAGATGGTAGAAGAAGAAATCGTAGCAATATATTTACTTTATTATAAAATCCGATTTGAAAGTGCATTCATGTAGGGTTTATTTTTCGTGATATAGATCTATGGTACACCCTGATTTTTTAGCGGGTCAGATAAACTATTTAAAAATTAATACCTCTTAATACGAGATCCTACGAACCTTAGGAAGGCATTTATCATAGAATACTTAGCTCGCTAACGGCAAGGTCATCAAAATTAAAATCGAAATTAATTACCCAAAAATAAATACAACACTTATTAGAAAATATATTCAGTTTAATACAGAAATTTTCTTAAAATTGACTTAAAAGTTCCACAGGGTATATTTTTCTTTTAACCAGAAATTGTTAACTATTATGAAGCAGATGTCTGTTTAATTTAAAAAAAAATATGGCCATTTGCGTGTGAGCATGCACATTTCAAATCTACGAAAGACCTAAAAATATGAATAAATATGTTTTGAAAAATATCTAAAATAATAACATTTATTGGGCAAATAATTTCCGATGGTCCAATAAATATTTGTGTATGTTATTTATTTCAATGGAATTTTGCCGAGAAAATCTGTCATAATATTTTCTCTCATATCACTGATGCCTTTTTCATCGACATGTTTTGGCCATGAAATTAAAAAAAAATATGTTATCTTTAAATTCAATCTATTTTAATAATTATGAACTGTATATCTACTTTGTAGCTATCACTTACTGGTAGATTCTAAGTACCAATAAATAAGTATAAATAAACTGATATAAATACTGACAGATCGTGATAGACAGACTAATACAGATTTTAGTTAGATGATATAGATATTAGATTGAGATAGTTAAGCATTAATAAAATAATATAAACATATAGAAAAAGAGTGAGATAATGGTGGTAAGAGGGAGAAAAGTCAATATTTATAGATTTTCACCTCAAAGCCATGAATATATCTAAAGCAAAGTGGAAGTCCGAAGGTCATTTGTTGATAATTTCTATTTTCTCCAACTTGTGATTTTATCCAGAAGGATTTGGAGAAACATTTATTATTCCAATGGTTCAATTCACAGTGGATTAATGGATAGCGGCTGGGATTGAAGAATAGAAGAGTCAAGTTGGAATTCCACTCGAGTACATTACATTCATTTACGGGTTGTGTATCCTTGGATGGAAACGGGTCTACCGCAGAAAGAAATGGCAACCTATTGCGTGAAAAAATATACCTCGTCATGATCGCCTAAGCGTGTATAACGCATGACACATAACAAAACTGATGCATGTGTGTACTTATGTGTACATGTAATGATGCAAGCGCATATACGTCTCGCAAGCACGTCACAAGCATAAGCATAATACCTTATATACGAGCATTCAATGTTGTCTGTACTCAGTGTGTGACGGACAGATTAACAGCTCTTTTCTAACATAATTTTTATAACGGTAATATCTTCATTGATACAAAGCTTCTGCGCTGGGAAAATAGCAGGGGTATTACAGACCAAATACCAATATACCCCTGATTTCTCAGGTACAGTCGGTAGATTGATATCTCCATCTGATAGAATGACAAGTTTAGTGATGGATGACAGACTATGAAGGAATTGTGAGAGTGCTTTTTTTTAATTAAGGATATGAAGAAGAAAGGAAAATGTAGCAAGACAGAATGTATTGATATCGATAAATTATACGTATTAGTGACATTACAAGCAAGCAAGTACAGAAATTTACCTCTGGATTCTTTAGAAGCAGACGACGAAAAATGTGATAGATACATATGTTGTCGTAAGTGAAACGCATAACATGACTTCCAGAAAGTAATAAAATACTAGGAAATAGGGAAATTAATTTCGAAACGTAGAAAAAAAACTTTTAAAATGCTAGATGACGTCCAATTACAATATCTCAGTAAATACTGGAAAACATTTCTCGAGATGAAAAAGTGATTTGAAGCAGCAGAAAAATATTTCCACCGATAGATGCTGAGAATTCTATATAGGGCATTTGAAATAAGAGGAGCAAAGGGGAAATGTTAGAATACTAATTTTCTGTTAGCGGATATTTGATTAGAAACAACGGTTTACGATAAATAGTCAAAAGTTAAATAGATAAAACCCAGAAGCGTTTTAGATATGTCTTCTGTAATTGTTGAAACATCGTAAGATGAACTAATTATATGAGGACTATCCTGTATGAAGACCGCATTACTTAAACATTTCCAAGTTCGGCAACAACATAAATAAGAAGCATATTCAATTGGAATAGAAGTTAATAATAAGATTATTTCGTAAATTTTGCACACTAAAAAATAACAAGAAAAACCTCCATTAATAAAAAAAAACAAAAAAAAAACTATAAAATTTAAGAGATGTGAGGAGTCTAATTTTTTAAAATTAACTTTTTAATGGAAAGCTTTATGTGCTTCAGCCACAGTAATATTAGTTAATCGGGTAATGAATGCCGCATGTTTCCTCTGTGGAAACGACCTATATTAATATTACCACTTCTTATCCGATTAGCAATAGAAATGTTACTGTTCGGTCGACTTAAGATCAATTTGACTTTGTTAATATGGTTGCAATTACCTTAATTCTAAATGCGATTTTGTCAAACTAGTGATCAATAGTCTATCAAACTGTGTAGGTGTGATTAAATATATTGAACAATACTCGGCTTTTAAAAGTTTTCAAACCAGATAAACCTTTGGATGAAGGTTTCTTCTGTGAACATAACAGTAAAATGAGTATTATATCTTCGTTACCAGCTGCAAATATGAGAAGATAAAAAGATTAAACACAGATGTGGCGGCAGTAAATAGAAGATGTCGATGTTTCAGTCAAGATAATTTCTGCAACATGTTAGTTGGCCATTGTCGGTTCAGTGACATTTGCACTTATGCTGCATAATACAAGTCTGTGCCACCTGCAACTTTAAAGTAATCCATTTATATCCCAATATAGAAATGTAAATTTCATTAAGGGCGTGACTGCACGTGTTTAAAGGATCGTGGATAGACATAATTTTCTCACTGAAGACTTGTACAAATACGAATAAAATCGACGATGTATTTACTAAATTTATGTACATGTCTGTTTATATCTTTAAACTTGGATACAGCACCAATTCGACAGTCTGCCTATGGTTTATACAAAAGGCTATCCATAGTAAAAAAAAAAATTATTTACTATAAAGGTAATTTACATTAACCAAAAAAGGCTTAGACAGAAGCGTCTATCTTTTTAAATTTGGATTTTTTAATGTAACTATAACAACAAAAAGCATTTCGATTTCATTTTTGCCTTGAAAAAGTCGGAAGACGAAACGCGTCGGCAAAATCTAAGAGTTTTTTCCAATTTTCATTTTATACCATATATATATATATATATATATATATATATATATATATATATATATATATATATATATTGAACAATAAAAAATATTAAAAAATTAAAATCTTCAGACACACTGGGTTGTAGATTAATATTCTTTCGTTTTTTTTTTGTTTTTTTTATTATTATTTCATTTAGATTCCTCGACTAGTTTCGGCCAAAATGGCCATCATCGGAAGAAGAAATATTTCTGCTTGCTAGTAGCAGTAAACTACAGAAATATATATATATATATATATATATATATATATATATATATATATATATATAGATAGATAGATAGATAGATAGATAGATAGATAGATATAGATATATATACTTTTTACAATTGGAATTAAGGTACATTTGGTTGACTATTTCCACCTACGAATTTTAATTTTTAAACATGCAGGATTCTTAAAACTGTTTATGGTATCAATTTGAAGCGTGGTTTCTAGTTATAAGAAAATTTGCTCTGTTTAATGAAAATAAACATTGAGCGGTCTTTTGTTAGTTAGTTTTAACATAATTCAAATTATACGTTGTTAATAGGTCTCGCCTGGATTATACTAACGGATTACTATATATATATATATATATATATATATATATATATATATATATATATATATATATATATATATGTCACACACAAATATTCCCTTGATGTGTTACCTTCTTTGGTCACAGAAAAAAAAACTTTAAAAGCAGATGTTGATGCCATATTGAATGTTTCCTCCGATGTCCCAATTCAAAGCGAAATCTACCTATACACCCGCTGCTGATTGATATAGCTTCTGAGGATACAATGGCGAAGCACTTGTAGTAGAATTTCCCAGAAATATACCTGCCAAAACCGCTTCCAACATTTCCGAATGGATTCTATCAAGAACGGAATATTTTATACTCTACAAATAGTAACTGAAAAGGCCGAATAGGCAGCCGAGGTCGCACCCGAATGTGTTTCGGTCAAAGGTCGTACTAACAATTGCTAGCATATCTATCAGTACGTGCGATGGAATGGAACTCTTATTGTTTACAGAACTGCTCGAAATTAATGAACAATATCTATGCATTGTATGAAAGAAAGTAGAAATGAAAACGTTGTACTTAAGATTCTCAACGGAGGTAAATCTTAAGTGACTTCTAACATAAATTCACCCTGATGTTATCTCATCCCAAGCAGATACATAAAATACCTTTGCAATGATCTTTGGACCTAACTCCACACCAGAAGTCACCCTCTCACGAGATATAAATACAGTCAGATCTCAATAAGTTTTCAGTCTACGAATTTCAGTAATCAAAATATTATGAATTTAGTTGTTCTTAACAAACTTAGCCCAAAACGCTCTCTTCTTTTTTATAAACGTTTGCTAAAAGGATAAATATGTCATAGATATAAGACCAGATTGCATGAATGAGTGTGAGTTCTCATCTCGAGCGAGAAACATATACTCTACTCATCTAGGTCAAATCTCATATATATATATATATATATATATATATATATATATGTAAAAGAAAGAAACAACAATCAGGTTAATAATCCACACTTATTTAGATTATATTTAATATAAGTGCTCGACGCAAAATATCTATGTCGCCATGAAAGCATATTTTATATAAGAGAGAGAGAGAGAGAGAGAGAGAGAGAGACAGAGAGAGAGAGAGATAAATCAATGAAGGTCACCTTCGAGAACACATGTCACTTGAAAGGGAACTAAAAATTACGCTCACGAGACGAGAGATACTTTCGATGCTATCCGTGGATGAGTTACCAGATACGCGTGGCGACGGTCGTTTTCTAAGAGTAACGTAACTATGGAACATGCCGAAGGATGGGGAAACCAGCGTGGATCGAAATCACTATTGATCACGTACGTAATCTAGTGGAAAGTTTCTGACACCCCGTCGAAGTGGCCATGGTTGAGGGGTGATGATGTCTAAACTGAAGTATAATTGGTAGGATAAAGAGCGAGTCAGATATCCCACTGGTTGAAAAGAAAAGCTGATCCTTTAGTCTGTCAAGACAGAAATAGAAAGGATTTTCGAGATTTTTCAAAATGACTACGAGTCGGTGTATGTAAATGCCTGAATAAATTAGAAAGAAAATTTAATACTAGAAAAAACAAAATAAAACAAAAAAAAAAAACAAAAAAAAAACAGGCATGTGTAAAATGGGACAAAAGACGAAACGACTTCCATACTTTTAATTCGAAAGCAGAAGAAGCCTTATAATAAAAGATAGCAACATAATAAGTAACTCGGTAATTGCCAGCGATCAAAACTCGATCATAGTAAATATTTTGTGCAAAACCGACTAAAACAAAGAACCATTAAAAAGTAAATACACGCAAATAAATAATATACTGAGACAAATATATATTAGGTTGGTGCAAAACTAATGTCGTAATAATGTCGTTTTTTGACGTTAAAAGATACGTCAAAAAACGACATTATTACGCCATTATTTTGCACCAACCTAATATTTTTTTATAAAGAAATATCATAGATTACCAACAACCATTTCTTCTGTTTGCACAAGGAAGATTCTCTTAAATTCGTTAAAATAGATTAAAAGGCTTTTAAGTGATGATTAAAACGCGGAAACATTTCTTACAGCGGAATTAATCTAACCTATTTACAGATATTAATTCCTTAAAATACAGGAATTTTGGCACATGGCTGAAGAGGGAAAAAAGGGAGGGGCTAATCTTCCTTAGCTGTCCTAGCCCTAGTTAATCTGACTCACGACTCATTCATTCATTTACACATTTACCTCTGAAATTTATCCATCACCCCCAATCCTACACACACCAAAATACCACATAATCGCACGCGAACCTACAAAACACCCCATGACATCAAAACTGGAACGAACATAACAATATTCTACATTTTATTAACTATCAATCTACTGTTACTCCGTATATATTTGACACCAGTGTTGTTGTGAATCATTTTTAAAATAAATTAACAAGGACCGTTTTGTGTTTGTGTGTGTTAAATATTTTAGTTGTTCTACAGAAAGAACGTTCAAATGTTAAACCCCTCCATGTAAACATATTTTTGGAAGTCGACGGAACATTCATTCAGGTCTACACATTTCTCGGTAAGATTTTCGACTGAAAAAACAAGCAGTTTGCTAATAATGTTTGCTAACGGAAAATATATGACATCATATAAATGCGATATGATTCAAAGGAAAGGATAAGTATTGACGTGAATGTTTAAACTGCTTGATAATCACCTCAGATGACGTGTCAGTTAAATTCTTCAGCAAGCCACATGTTTTGCTTTAAGCGCTGGAGACGAGCTACAGAAAATATTATTATGTTAATAAAGTATTACATTTATCTTTTAAGAGAAATATCAGTCTCACCAAGTAAAATTTCGTGATTTTTTTTTTATACTTGTTTCGCATTAAAAAAAAAACATTAAAATCAGTATCTGGACTCAAATCCATTTAATAGTATTTTCTCGATTCGGGTTTCAAATTAATTGCAAAATATTATGTATAATGAAATAAAGTAAACTCAATATAATATTTATATGATACGTTTTCCCGCACGGAATATTTCTATATTTTTATAATGCAGTTTGTGATGAATGGTATTAAATTTTATTTTACTCTCTCTCTCTCCCTCACTCCCTCTCTCTCTCTCTCTCTCTCTCTCTCATAACTCCACGGAGTCATTCAGGAAGACTGTAGTTCCGTCGAATGCAGGCTATTTCATTAGGAATACATTCGGTGTTAGACACATTTCATAAAATTACTGTTGATTATATTGCTTAGTTCATTCAGCGAACATATTCCACTAATGGCGAACACCAGCTCTTGGCGTTTTCTCAAAGCTAGTATGCCTAATCACAAACACGGAGAGACAATGAAAAAACAGGAAGTGAGAAATACTTCGAAGTAGCCAAGGGGGCATTATCGGAGAAATAGCTTTTAATATCAAAAGGGAACGAGAACGAAATGAACACACGCTATAGTGAATTAATATACAGAGCGGAGAATGAAAATTGATTGACTGAATTCTATTTTTTGGTGTATCAACTATTTGGATGTTATCTAAAGCCAAGTCTTCAACTCTTGGTATTCTCAAACATGCATCCATTTCGGTACTGACAAGGCTCGATATTGTCTAACTTCAGTAAAATCACGTGAGTTGGAATTTCATAAAATGAACATGAAGATATGTTAAGAAAGCGTAACGATTAGCGCATAAAGCAGAAACGACGAGAAGAGTTCACATTATGATGGTGTCTGTTACGTTCACTTCTCAGGTTTGCATTTACAAAAGTATGGATCCATATCTTCTCGTAACTCTGCGACTGAAGGTTATACTGAACTCTACAGGTTTTGGTGCTATCCAGTATAGAAAAGGGACAAGTTTGCATTCGAAACCGCTTTGAAAGTGCCAGTAATAAAAAAAAAAAAAAAAAAATCGCAGTCGTAACGAAATATTTGGATAGTGATTTTCCAAGCGGAGCTTAGATGTGGTACAAGATGTTATGATTTTCTAAGAACAGTATAGATATGGCACAAGGCCGATAGAATGTGGCACCCAGTGAAGATTGAACTCACTTGCAATGGTTCTAGCGAGACAAGCTTGGTAACTATTACTCCACGTCGAGGTGCCCACGAAATATATGGATATTCTCACTCTATTTACTGGAAACAACGTTCTCATCAAATACGCGCAAATACGACCAGAGAAATATTAGGTTGGTGCAAAAATAATGTCGTTTTCTCACAAATGTTACTATGTGAGAAAACAACATTTTTTGCACCAACCTAATAGATGCGCAACGCATAAACTCTAGGCACTCAGTACTACACTAGGAACAGGATAATTAGTGAAGACCATCCTCTCCCCATTTCCCCTTTGGCCATGTTCCACAATTATTGTATATTTTACAATAACAAATAAACCACACTTTACTAGGAAGTATTAATTTCAGCTTTCAGAGATTTACATTTGTCTGAATTAAACTTTAATTAAGACAAGAATATGGTATTTGTGACGCAGTTCAGTATGATTTATCGCTAGTTTATTTTATCTGACGCCTGTAATGTAAAAAATGCCGCAATTTTGAATGCTATTATTCTAAGTAATGGGAAGTATCCCGTAACTGGATTATTACGGCTTCATTGTCTTGCAGTCCCATCAACTATGAATCGCTATTTAATTATGTAAAAAAATAAACTCGGCACTTATAATTTAGTTTTATGTCTGGATATTTTTTTCTGAATGATCACATGATGCCATATGGAACATGATGCCTGTTCGAATTTCTTCAATGATTTAGCATTAACACTTGACCTTCCGTTGGAAAGGAGCAGCGTTCACCGTTTACTTCAGCGCTTCAGTCAGCAGTTACCAGGACCAAAAGTGAGCCGGTGTACCCTGACGATTCACGCGAGGGAGTTGTTACGTCCGACTTTTGACATTGTCTAGTGAATTTTGGATATTTTTACGAACTGTTAAGTCTATCCATTTATTTTTGTTAAACTCTTTGCATTTCTCAGTTTTCATTATTTTGCGTATACAGTGTAACCCGGATATAAGAGACCCGGATATAAGAGAGATTATCTCTGGTCCCCAATTAGAGCCATACTTACCTAAACAAAATAGACCAAACCCGGATATAAGATAAACCCGGATATAAGAGACTTATCAAGTCCCGACAACTCTCTTATATCTCCGGGTTACACTGTATTCCTGTTTTCATTTGTTCACTTTCTTTAGTTTATTTTCCTTTTTGTGTTTTAGCCTCCTCTCCTTTTTTCTATTCTTTTTTTTTGTATTTATTTTAAGTCTGGTCTATTAAATTTATTTACTTTTATTTTTGTTTTACGTGTTTATTATTGTTATCAACTTTTATTTTTCACGTTCTTGTTTGATTTTGTTTTTCGCTCGTCTACGACTTTATTTTATCTTACTTGGACGCAAAACATTTTCTTTTATTTGGATTTTTTCTTTTTTATTTGAACTATTCTTTATTTGTAAGAATTAGCAAACAGCATAAGGCGAACGTTTATTTGTTTAGACGTGGTGGTTTCGTACAATCATAACCGAAAATTCTAATACACCGGCGGTGCAAACTCAATATACGTCACCGCCTAAACAAACGGCCTGGGGTGAAAAAAAGTAAAAAATGTCCCCAATTATTATAATAACTTAACGGCAATGAATTCCTGACCATATCCGAAGCAGTTGATGCAGTAAAAACAAGAACTATCTCCCTGCTGACCACCGGACAAGGAACTCGGAGGCTTATTGGGGTCAGCAGGGAAACGATGGAAGAAGCCCTAAAGAGCCTTCAAATAGAGCACAAGATTTTGTCTAGAAGAACGAATGCTCTATGGGACATTCTACTGGCGACAGAGGAAGACGCTAGAAGGCTGGCAGGAAGTATCTTGACCACTAAGACAGTCCGCCTTCAAACGGAGTATATAGGTACAAGACGGACAAATATTGCTGTCCATGGAGTCCCGGTGGACATTAGTGGGGATAGGCTGGGGGCATTTTTTGCCCAGTACTGCCTAGTAAAGGAAGTAAATGCAACAGTCAGCAAAGTTGGGATATGCACTGAAGATTTTGTCCTGCAGGTAACCTTGACAAGGAAGAGTTTTACGGAGATTCCAAACATTTTGAAGTGTCGGGATAAAGTTATGCCCGTTGTGGTTGAGCGACGACGTCCTTACTGTTGGGTTTGTGGAGCTTCGTGACAAATGTGCAAAGCTTGTCCAGGAAGAAATACAGTACCAGAGCCTAGCCAAGTAGCAGCAGCAGCAGAAACAACAGTTACGTCTGGCAAGATTCCCGATAATGTTTGGAGGGAGGTGGAAAAATGGGGGGATCGCAGCAACAATAAAAACCCGAAAGAGAGGCCGGAGCCGGAAAAATAGTTACCCGCTACCTCAGCCTTCAATAGAAGGAGCATCAGCGCAAGCAGCAAAAACAGCATCAGCAGCAAGACCAGCAACAATTAAAACCACAAAAACAGCAAAAGAAACAGCAACAACAAAAGCATCAACAGGAACATCATCAAAGAGACCAATTAGGCCAAAAACAATTGCAGGAACAACAAATGCAGGAATAACAACATCAGAAACAGAAAAGGTGGGCAGATTGAGATATGGAGACTGAAGAAATGCCCCTACCTCGGGCCTCCTCGTTGAAGAAAGGGAGGGAGCAGGAAGATAAAGAGGTACCCATGAAAAAAGAAAAGGGTGTTGGTCGAAGCAGGATGGAGAGGGAAATGACCAAAGCCAGGTCTAAATCTGTCCCTGCTACTTCAGCGGAAGTTGATGCAAATCCAAGATCAAGGAGCCTCCCCTCTTCACCATCTAGGGCTCCACCTCCTACCACTTTCACACCTCCGCACCAATCCATTTCTACCCATTTGTCAAAGTCTATCCCACACCACCCGTCATGTGGAAGACATTTGTAAGGTTGACAGAACGGAAGCAGAAAAGGAGCTTTCAGCGCAAAAAAAGGCCATCTTGGTTCCCCTGTTTCAAATCGCCCTTGTTGACGTGGAGTCTGTAGAGGATCCGCGCAACTTTCCTATGGCCCCGGGTGTGATTATATGTATTAGGGAAACGGGGAGACATCTGAATGTGTGGTCCCACTTACAGGAGGGAAAAGAGGCTTTTCCTGAACAACGTATAACCCAGACCGGTACAGCTGATTTAAAGAAAATCTTGAGATTTTGTGTAGGGAGGATTCCGGTTCGTCTCCACCCCTCGCTGTACATGACCTTAAAATTAACATATCCCATGGACGTCGGCGGAATTGTCCTGGATGGACGGATAACCTCAGAATTGTGTACAAGGAGCCTGGGACAATCCGTCGGGGTCCTGACACCCGCAGATTTCCGTCTAGTCTGCGTTGAAGGGACTCAGGCTTAAATTATGTCAATCAAGCTAGCAAGCCTGAATATAAGTGGCCTGAGGAATCGGAGTAAGTCTGCTCAGCTTCTTCGTGATTTCTTGTCCTTTGGCGTAGATGTAGCTGCGATTCAGGAAACGCACTTTGTTTACGACGTTGATGCTCGTGTGCTGTCTAGCGACTGTATGCGAGGGTGGACCTTGTTCATGTTGGGGAGGGGTGCATGTGGATTGTGGCTGATATTGCCATGAGCAATGGTTCGTCTCCGGTGGTTGCGGTTTATTCACCCAACGACCAGAGTGAGCGTGTCGACTTTTTCGGTCAGTTGGGGCCGTTCCTGGTTGATTCTTCGCGCTTAGTCTTAATGTAGGAATGGGATGCTTAGTGGACGCCAAAATAAATAGCAGGTGGGGTGCTACCGAGAAAGCATCTGGCGATCGTAGCCTGATTGATCTGATTGGCGACTTCTGGCTCGTCGATAGATACCGGGTCGATCATCCGAGGGTGGAGATGTGGACGTGGACCAATAGTTAGCCATCTCTCCTGGTAGCCAGCTACCTGTACAGAATGTTAGTGAGAAGGGTTGACCTAGATTTACTAGACTGTCCTACGTTCCATCGGTTAGACTATTCGCATCATAGACTCGTCTGTGCCCGGATGGTGTCAGGCGTTAGGCCTAGAATGGCTGGACACTGGAAGTTCAACGTGTCCTTACTGCACAGGTGGGACTTTCAGCAACAGCTGACTAGATCAGCGGGAAGTAGTGGGGGCAGTTATTGGGAGTAGATGGTGAGAGAGGTTTATGGTTAAGATTAGGTCCTTCACAATTGAATACCAACGATTCGCTCTAGATAAGGCTAAAACGTTGAAGGCTCTAGAGGATAGTCTGTCCCGGGCGGTGGCTGGGGGGATTCCCTAGAGATAGCCGTAGCTAGGCAGGCCCTGAAGCGTGAGGCTAGCAAGCGCTATCAATGTCAGGTAGTTAAACATAGGTTAAACAAGAGGTCTATCAAAGCCATGAACATGGGCGAAGAATTGCGCAAGAAAGAGATTCCGATCGATACATTCGCGAGGTCATATCCCGGAGTGGCCATTCGGCGACATTTCGAGAGCCGTTTTACAAAGGAGACTGGTCTAAATGGCGACGAGATTCGGAGATATTTAGCTGACTTTCCTCGGCTTTCACCGACTGAAGCGGCTATCTGCGATGGTGAGATCACGGTCGGCGAAGTCTACTTGGCATTGAAGAAGGGTGGCAGAGCAAGTCTCCGGGACTTCATGGTCTACCCAACGAATTGTACTTGAGGCTGTCGCACATCTTCGTCCAGATTTTCAGTGGTGCGATGACGCTGTTGAAAAAGGGCAAGAGTGTTTGGCGGGATTTAGACGATTACAGGCCCATAACTTTGCTGAAGTAAAGATTTTGGCCAAAATTCTGTAGGAGCGTTTGCAATCAGTTGTCACGAGCTTGTTGGGACCTGAGCAGACTTGTGCTGTAAGGGGCCGAACAATTCAAAGCAACCTGCATCTGATCCGCATGATCATAGAGGGTGTAAAAGACGACAAGCGAGCCGCGTTGTTCAATTTGGATCAGTTCAATGCCTTTGACAGGGTTGACGATCAGTACCTAGCTACTGTCCTGCAAGCCGCCGAACTCGAACCTGACTTTTCTGGTGCATTAGCCTCCTTTATCGCTCGCCCCATGCTGTGGTACAGGTGAACGGAAGGCCGTCGAACGTTTTTGCGCTCGGTCGGTCCGACATAGGTGCCCACTGTCGCCCTTACTTTATGCTTTGGCGTTGGAGCCTTTCCTTCTCCAGCTAAGGGACAGGGCGTGCAGTCCGGCCATACACGGAATAGTCGTTTTCCCTGGTAGTGCTCAAGCTAGGGTTTCTGTGTACGCCGATGACGTATCCATCTTCGTGTCGTGCCGCAGCGACTTTAAGGTGGTGCAGAATGCGCTTGTACGGTACCAGAATGTGACGAGGGCTAAGATTAACCGCAACAAGTCTTCAAGCTTGCGGTTAGGTGCCTGGAGGGGATCGCACTTCGGGAGCCCCTAGGCTGGACTGATGGACCCGACCGCAACTTTGTGGGTGTGGTTCGGGCATGGACATAAAGAGTAGGGCTGAGGCATGTGCACTTACCACTTGCCCCTTATCCTTTACCGCTTGGCAGTACTTCTTCTTTGCAGGAAACGTATGCAGGCGAACGAGCGTTTGTTGACCGACATCGTGTGGGGTGGTCGCAAACATTAGGTCCACAAAGAAGCCTGTAACCAAGGTCCGTGTCATGGGGGTAGGATTGCCACACCTGGCGAATCATCGGCTTAGGTGGCTTTCCTACGCCACGTTTTTATGGTGGATTCGATTTTGGCGCCGAGTGTTAGGGTCGCCTTCCCTAGCCTTACCATCACTCCTCCCATTTCTTGGGGTAAGCGAGATCGCGGTCGTGGAAAGTTCTCGAGTTTCCTTAGTGAGTGTCGGTCAGCCCTCAAGGTCATTCCTCGGTCCAGTGACCTTTCTCGGCGTCCCTAAGATCCACAAAGACAGTATTCCGCTCAGGCCGATTGTTATTTGCCAAGGCTCTGTGTGCCACCCTTTGAGTTGCTTCCTTGTCGATATAATTGACCCATTGATCGGAAAGTATCCTTCATATGTCCGAAACTCCGCCCACTTCGTGGAAATAATAAAAAATGTTCCCATCCTATCCAACCAGATGATCAGCTTTGACGTGGTGAGTTTGTTCACCAATGTACCCACGGAGGATGCATTCTCAGTAGTCAGAGACAGATTGGCCTCTGACACTTCTCTAGCAGAACGGACCAGTATTCCAATAGATAATCTGATGGATATGTTGACTTTCTATACACAAACAACACACTTCGGAATGGGATCACTCATATATCGACAGGATGAGGGCTTAGCTTTGAGCTCGCCATTATCACCAGCAATGGCGAATATATACATGCAATACTTTGGGGAAATGCATTAGAATATATATCTCTAAAGCCAACTATATGGTTAAGGTACGTAGATGACACCTTCATACTCTGGCCACACTAGGAAGATGTTCAGGTTCTACTGGACCATGTGAACTCAATAAGACCTTCGATACAGTTCACAATGGAGAAAGAGAGTAACAACGCATTCCCATTCCTCGATGTTCTAATATTTCGAACAGAGCATGGGTTCAAGACATCCGTATACCTTAAACCAACATTCACCGGACATTACCTCAATTCCAACTCCCACTATCCATACAGCGTAAAGAAATTGATCGTCTGTTGCTTACAACACCGAGCAAAAGTCATAAGTGGCGACCCAGAGACGTTAGATAAAGAATTGGTCAGTATAGGTAGTACCCTACAAAGAAACAACTACCCTGGATACATGGCAGCAGCCCCCCCAAAACTGGGATAGGCGGGTACAAGAGGATGAGGACAACAACACTCAGAAAACACTCTGTCTGCCTTATGTAAAGGGGTTATCAGAGAAAACAGAAAGGATCTGCGGTCCATATAACATCAGGACAACCTTCAAAAACTTGACGACACTTCGCAGATACCTCTCCCGAGTAAGACCCCTCCATAGAGGAGAACATGTCTAAAGACTGTATGTAGGCTATCCCGTGAAGCTGCGGAATATAAAGGAGAGACAGGTCTCCCCCTCAAGGTAAGGCTTCAAGAACACCAGAAAGCTGTAACACGAGGGGAAGTGGAAAAATCAGGCGTGGGGAACCACATATGGAGAGAGAAGAGAGATCACCGCCCTATGTGGGATTATGTTGAGATCATAGACAAGGAACACCATTGGAAAACTCGTAAATTTAAGGGATCAGCACATATGCTAGGCCACAAAAATCTCCTGAGCCGAACAAGCATAGAAATAAATACAATAAGGGAACCAGTAATAAGGAGTGCCAGAGAAAAGCAATGATAACAACAAAGTTGCAATATGAACTCTGGTAAAAACATGATGTGATAACAGCAAAATTGCAATATGAGCACTGGTAAAAATGGTTGCTGAAGACGTTAGGTTTATAATACGCAGAAATTCATACGCAGATATCCTCAAGGACACATGGCACAGTGGATAAAGGCGTTAGTTAGATCCAGTGAAAGGACACAAAGAGTTCAATACCCTGTTAAGGTAGTGGAGAACTTTCAGAGGGAAATTAGCAGGAGATAACTGATAACTGACATCCATCAAACATGGCACGTGGAACTAGAACAGTCTACCCCAGTAAGCGAAATAAAGGGCTCAGTTCGACATTCCAACCACCTGAAGAAGACCGGAGCGTACAACGGCATAAGCGTGTTTTATAAATATGGCGACAACGATGAGGACAATAGTCCGAATAATGTAAATAATCTCAATGACGTACTCTTCAGATGGGGCGAGGTAGATTTACCAGATTATTATCGGTGTGAACTTGGTTTAAAAGAAACGGCATTGTCCCTTTCTGGGATTACGTCGGCGAGTTGACGGCTCGTGGCCATTGATCTCGCGTACGCGTGTGACAATGCGTCGCCCTCTTTCTTCGGGGTAAAACGGATGGTGTTTTTTGCGTTGCTAGCCGTGGCAAGAATACTCGTGTGGAAGTCGCGAGAGGAGGAGGAGGGAATCTTGAGAAATGAACGTCATTCTTTTGTTTTCTTTAAGCATCAGCTTAGGGTGAAAATCAGATCTGCTCTAAAGCGTTTGATTTCGACAGATTTCCATGAATGGGAGGTGAGCCTGGTTCGTGTGAACGGGCCTAGCCTTGATTTTCTTTTTTAAGTCCCCCTAACACAACAGGTTTCCTGTGGACCCCCACCCTGGTTAAGTTAGATACTATTCTGTGTTCCTAGTTAATGTGAATAAGACTTGTTCCCGGCCTGTTCTCGGCCTTTTCTTCTGTTATGTTTTTCGTGTCGAGATTCCCAGCCTCCTCAGTTTGTTTATGCCCCCTTTTTCATCTCGACTGAGTCACCTTTTGATTTTCCCATCCTGTCATTTATTTTTCACTCCCAATTCCATTAGTGAGTGTGCTTCTTGATTCTATCTATCGATAGAATACAGCGGCCACTCTTATTATTTTGAGGGATTGTCGGTTCCTACTGACATTGTTTTGTTATCGTTTTTTCTTTGGTTGACAGTTTGAGTTTCTTGTTTGGATTCGTATCTCCTTCCCAGCATTTTATGTTTCATGAAATTTACATACATACATACTTACACACACACACACACACACACACATATATATATATATATAATTATTTATTTAAAAAAAAAATTATAACATAAATATGTTATAAAATCACTACAAAAATAGCCATTTTGTTTCAACACCCTCGGTGTCTTATCAAGTGACGACGTTGAATGTAAAATAAATGGTTTTAAAAGTTTCAAATTAATTAACAATCCTTCGCAAGGGGAGAATCAATTTCGGAGTATCACTTAAGAACATTCCCACCACGAACAAAAGGGATTATTTCGTCCATCTAACACAGCAAACGGAAAACCTTATCAGAAGAATGAGATGGAAAGCTTACTTCTTTCTTCTAAACAAAAAACCATTGTGTGAACGCGAAATTTATGGTTTTAAAAGCCTCAAAACTGCACCAATTATTAAGCAATTGTCTGCTTTTGAAAATGAACTATTGGATATCATCAAAGGATTAACCTTCTATAAATACAAAAATGCCTTCCAAAAAAATCTTGATAGTATCGTCAAAGACATTAATAAATCTGGTGATATATATGTAAAATCCGATAAAACGGATATTTTTTATAAGTTATCTCCTAAGGACTATGATATATTAGTTAGGGATAGTCTAACCAGAAACTACAAAAAAATTGATACAAATAACTTCAACCAAAAAGATAGCATTAACAGTATCAGTAAATCAATTACTGATAAACTATTGATTAGTGATCGGGTCGGCAAACTACAAACTAAGGAAGCCTATGTCTTGTTAAAAGACCATAAACCCGAATTCAAAACTAAGCCATCTACTAGGCTTATAAACCCTACCAGACCGGAAATCGGTAGAATTAGTAAGACCATCTTAGAAAGAACCAACAAATCCATAAAAAACACCCTTGGACTACTACAGTGGGTTAACACAGCTGATGTTATCAACTGGTTTAATAACATCCGATATAAGGGCAACTGTACTTTCATACAGTTCGATATTATCGATTATTATCCCTCTATATCGAAGGATCTTTTCACTTCGGCCTTAGATTTCGCCCGGGAATACTCTAATATTTCTGAGAGTGAGGTGGACATCATCATGAAATGCCGAAATTCTGTTCTAATCTACAAGGATGAACAGTGGACCAAAAAGTCTTACAACAACAATTTTGACATTTCGATGGGTTCTCTGAAGCTTCTGACCTGGTTGGATTATTTCTGTTGTATAATTTAAGTGCCTTTGATTGTCTAGATTCCTATAGTGTAGGATTGTATAGAGATGATCGTTTATTAGTTGTTAAAAACTCCACTAAAATAAAGGTAGACCGTATTAGGAAAATGATTCATAGGGTATTTAAGGTTTTAGGTCTTAGGACAACAGTCACTACTAATGTTAAACAAGTAGATTTTCTAGACGTCACCCTAAACCTTGCTAGCAACTCTTTCCAACAATATGTGAAGGTTAATTCCAACCCGATATACGTTCATCCATATGTGTATATATTTGTCGGTATATATGTATATATATATATATATATATATATATATATATATATATATATATATATGTATGTATGAGTATGTGTACTTAATATCATGGAGATATATACGTATGTATATGTTTATGTATGTATGTGTAGGTATTTCGGTGTGTATGTATGTATATTTATGTATGTGTGTATGTGTATATGTATATATATATATATATATATATATATATATGTGTGTGTGTGTGTATGTGTGTGTATGTGTGTGTGTGTGTATATATATATATATGTATATGAGGTGGACATCGTAGTTACCGATGGGTGTTGACTTTGATGTCCGATTTTATATTTACATACACTATTTTAGTATATTAAATAATATTATTTTTAATCATTTTTATCTTTGTATATTTACTTGCTTAAGTTATATTTCAATAGGTTGTTAGCATTCGTGTTATGATATTTTTCGTCTTGAATATTTATCGGTTATGGTATCCGATTGTCTGAGTCAATGTCTGTGGATGTGTGTGCCTGTATTTATAGGTATCTATGTGTATGGAAAGTGCATTCACTTTTAATTGTGTATGTATGTACGTGTGTGTTGGTTTCCCTTCCCCCACTCCCCCCTTTTTTTCATGACAGACCGTGAAGATGTTCTCTGTCTCGTCTCGTTTTGTGTGTGTGTATATACTTATATAAATATGTCTTGGTGCTTATATATTAGAATCTGATTGCGTTTGTTTTACGCGTGACTTTAGGACAACATTCACACACTCTTAGGATTAAAATGTATACATTGTCTAAGGACCGGATATTAAATTAGCTAAAATAACTTCAATGAAGAAATAAATTGAATAACATATATATTTCTTCTTTTCTCCTCAGTAATTTTATAGTTGTAAACTTAATAGCGATTAAATTTTAAATTTTGATTTTGTAATTAGCAGTTTTAAATTTTAAAATTAAATTTTATCATATAATTTAGTAATTATTGGTTGGAATAAATTCTTTTTTAATACTATCCATATTTTAAACATCTGAATAGATATTATAACATGACTTCGTTGTCAAGCTTTTTGAATTTTCCTATACTTGTGTTTTGATTGCTCCATCTAGCCTTTGTAACTACGTTTTCCCTTTGCGAAGGATTGTTAATTAATTTGAAACTTTTAAAACCATTTATTTTACATTCAACGTCGTCACTTGATAAGACACCGAGGCTGTTGAAACAAAATCGCTATTTTTGTAGTGATTTTATAACATATTTATGTTATAAATTTTTTTTTTCTTTTAATAAATAATTATATCTGCTCTACTTTGTATTGAGCACTCTTTTAAGAATAGTAATTGTTGGTTATTGGAATTCATTCCATATACACCAATCATATACTTGGATATATATATATATATATATATATATATATATATATATATATATATATATATATTAGGTTGGTGCAAAAATAACGTCGATTTCTCACATATGTTATATGTGAGAGAACGACATTATTTTTGCACCAACCTAATATATTTATATATATATATATATATATATGTATATATATATATATCGTGGCTGTCCTCTCGGTTTCGAGCGTGACCACCTTCTTTATTTCATGTCCTCCCACTCCCCTCAAATTCTATGTATTCGCAGGTGACTCTTCAGGCCAGCCAAACTGCGACAAATGTTGCCACAGAATTGGCATACCCGATCAGCTCTGTTTACAGTGACATTATTCGGGTGCACAGTAGGTTTTGCACATTTACGCAAACGGCTTTTGAAGCCTGCAAAAGATAGGCATAATTGTCCGCATATGTCACAATTAACGTGGTGAATTTGTGGATCCGGTGCAGGACCCTGTTCGACTTTCCGAATCAGACGTTTGATATATATATATATATATATATATATACAAACATTACAATTTTCGAATTCGTGTTCATGGGGTGTTATGTAGGACGCTTGTGAATATGTGGTATTGTGGTGTGTGCAGGATTGAATGGTGATTGATGAGATCTTGTGGCGAATGTGTAATTGTAATGGATGAATGGGTTATGATTGTGCTTAACTAGGAATAGGATAGCTATTGAAAGATCAGACTTCTACCAACTCCCCCCTTCGGCCTTGTGCCAAAATTTTATATTTTTTGCAAAATAAATATTTACCAGGACCAAATATCCTTAGCTATATCCCAAACTACTTTCTGTGGCAAGTTTTTTTTGTTGAAGAAATCTCTTCGAGATTTTGAGCTGCTAAAGACGCTAAAATGGTTCAACTTGCCCTTTACTGTTTCAATCTTTTCACGGGAATGTGATGTACAAAGAACAGTATAAATTTACTCTGCAAAAACTTTGCGTTTCATTGCAGAAGAGCAAGGCAAGTTTAATTTAATATGTTGCGTTTACCGTTTGCTTTGTCTAATCGTTTCTTTACCGTTCTTTGATACAAAGCGAAAATATACATTACTTATACATTAAAAAATGACTCAATTTCCTTTAGAGAATAAATTAAAATTGTTATATTTTTTCAAATTTTACTGTGTATTTGAATAAATCTCTTTTCTAAAAATTAAAAACTAAGACAAAATGCTTAGATTACTAAGACCAAAAGGTCAAAGAAATCGTAATAAGAATATTCTCTCTTCCTCTTGCATTGTCAAATATATTATTAAACAGTGGTTAACCTGAATTTTGATTAACTATTATTGCAAATGAGTGGAAAACCGCTCATTTGGGAAGTCGGTCATTTCACATTACTGTATATACTCGAGTATAGGTCGAGATTTTACAAGCAGATTTTTTACAAAATAAATAGGGGTTCACACTCTACACAGGCAATTTTTTGAAAATGTTAAAACCGTGCATTTCGCTGTTTGGTTGCACGATAAGCTGATAATTTTTTTTTTCTGGAGGGATAAAAATTTATGCAAAAATATTCATCGGTAACACTATGCATGAAATCGACGTATACACGAACATATACAGTGCTTGCGGTTATTTTCATTTGATTTCAGTCTTTTTTTATAGAGTATATAATTATATTTGCTGATTTTTGTCTCTTTATATATTTACATTATTTCGATCGTCTGTTCCTTCTACATTCTTTCAATTTTTTTTTAATTTTAGTTTAGTAATCCTTTTCCTAATCTCTTTTTGTTCCTTTCTCCTTTTATGTCTTCATTTTTTCGTTTTATCTTTTTCACTAATCATATTTTCTCTTTCTTTCTTGTTGTATTAACAGCTTTTCTTTTATATGTTTCACGTTTTCTTCGTCTTAGTAAATTGTTATATTCCAAAATCTTCTTGATTTCTCCCTATCACCATCATCACACTGTCTATATATTTCTTTGTTCTCAACTCGTCTCTGTTTAATAAGCTTCTAAATCCTAACATTTGCACGTCTCTTCTTCCCCGTTTCACTTTTATCTCCACGCTTCTTCGAAATTTTTGCCAGGCAATTACTAATAGCTAGTTCTAAAACAATGAGCTTTCTCATTCGTCTATTAGCATACCACAAGGAACTTGATCCCATTGTAGATCGTCATTAACGCCAAGTTTAGGTGTTAATGCCGCGATGGCAGGTTTGTTCCTCATTGATTTGTCTCCATTTATTCATGCACGAGCCGAGCAAAGTAGTCAGGTGATCTACTGTGCCGAATTCGTCGTAATGACATTACTTATGCGCCTGCATGTTCATTACGGCAGTGTCGTACAGTTACTCAGTTTTCACGGCAGCTCGTTATGCAGAGCAAGCGAGCCTTATTTGGATATGTCACCGAAAATAAATGCAGACTGATTTGAGTTTGGTGTCTTGTAACGACGTTTGGACACAGGGAAGAATTTGGAGAAAATTCATGCTGAATGATTTTCCTTTGGTGTAAGTAAATTACAGTAAACGACATCTGATGTGAAATGAAATTGTAGATAATAGACACAAATCGTGCTATGTAGGGAGAATAATATATGTTAGTATAATTAAAGGCCCCTGGTAATGGAGAAAAAGGAGTCAAGCTGGTGGAAGTAAATAATATATAATTACTTCCACGAGATCGCTAAAAAAAGAGCAGAGCATAATTAAAAAGACGTCAAACTTGACAAAAACAAAATTCTATCGTCTAAATATTTTATTACTAAGAGGAAAGATCAATCTATTTTGGGGGTATTTTTTATATTTTTAATTGTTCCTAGCACGTCCGAAACTTTTGTTAAAAATCTTGTTAATTTGAGTCAGCAAAATTGACAGATGGCAACCATTTTTTCCATTTTATAAAAAAACTGAAAATCTCAGTTTGAAATTCTTTTAAGTATCAATTATCATTTTTTCAAAACTTATATTTAATGTGTATTTAAACTATTTTGAACTAAGTTTAACTTAGCTTCTACGCCGAAAAGATGTAATTTGAAAATAAAACGAAGCGTGTCATAAACTTTCGTGTCACTTGACAGGTGATGAATGATATATTTTCGGATTCCGTGAAGATAATTTATTCTACGGAGGATAAAAATTAATTTATTTACATGTAAGTGAACAAATTATTTACCTCGTTATTTTTAAGGAAAACTTTCAGCGCTCTAATTTTTTTTTGTTTTTTTACTTAGCTTTCACCTTTACGTTTATGATGCTTTATAGAAAATATATTATAAAGAAATTAAAATAAGACTGTTATGAGTTAGATTAAATTTCATAAGAAAGGTATCTAATTAATTTATAGGTACCTTTCTCATGAAATATTATCAGAAGTGTACATAAAATACTGTAATTTTATGTACATTTACTACATTTTACTGTGTTATTTGTATTTCCATTCATTTTATAATTTATTTTGATATTTCATTTATGGAAAAAAAATGGCATGACTGAGACTAATACAAAAATAAGATCATATAAATTTCAAAAGATGATACTGATACTTTTAGGCACGGTTCTCAGTTGGAATTGAAAAATCAAATAAACTTCACCACACTTGTTTATCAAAAGTAATGGCTTTAACAGCGGAGAACATTGCTTAACTCCAATAACGCAACTTAATTGTATTCTGGTTGGTCTTCCGTATTTTATAATTCCCGCTCGATTATAAACACAAATTTACATTTCTTAATTACGGCGCATCTTCTGATTAATCAAATCGACACAATTTACAACGCGCTAAAAAATGATCTATCACATAAGGACACTTACGAAAGTGGATGCGGCTTTTAAATAATTTTATAAGATTTTAATAACTGAAATATAAAAATCTATTATAATTAAAAATAAGAAATAATTGAATTAAAAATCGAAATTTTTCATGGCAATTTTTTTTTTTTTTTTGCTTTCATAAAATATTGTCCATAGTCATAAAAACAACTAAAAGCAAATAAAGACATTTTAAATTGAATAATATATTTGTTTTATTGAGTTTTGTATGTGACAATTCAGAGATGATTTTCAGGTAGGGGGGTCCAATTAAAAAGAACAAAAAAAAAAACAAAAACATGATTTGCAATCTTCAAAGCCTTTTTTTTAACTATTGTAATTACTAAAGTGGACTCGATCGAATTACTACAGTTTTCATAAAAATGTTTATGCTGGGGGTTAATAAATATAAAAAAATATTACGCTACGACTTTAATAAAAGAAAACATATTTATAATAATTTCGATCATCTGTGAATCCGACAATTATTTTTATTTTGCAAGATTTTCCAAATTAATGTGTGTCATAAAAAAAAACAAAAAAATAACCTGGTAAAAATTCTATATGTTATTTTACTAGTTCCGGTGATGCAAAGAGAAACAAGGATTTTTAAATGAAAATTCAGATTGTTCTAAAAAACGGAAATATTTTTAAAAATAATTAAAATAAAATTTGATCTTTCCTCTTAATAATAACATAAAACATTTAGACCATAAAGTTTTTGTTTTCCTCAAGTTTGGAATCTTTTTCATCATGCTATGTTGTTTTATAGCGATCTCGTGGAAGTATCTAATGAAAAATTATTAGACAGTTGGAATGAATATAGAAATAATTTAAAAATTGAGGAAGTATGGAAATAACACAAAGTAAATAAAATCGTTGAAGAATAAAGAGATTCATAATATTTTGTATGTTGATCTTTTCAGGATGCAAGCTAACAAATATATCAGACTATTCGTCCGCTTTTAAATCTAAACAACGTTTTAAGTTATTTCACTGCAGCGATGTAAACAAAACTGAAGAATACTACTACATCTTGTTTGAGGAAAGAGGAGAAACGTATATTGCGGAAGAAGGCATATATATTTAACACAAAGCAGACTAAAAAGTAATTCATTTTTATAATTTTTTAAAAAATTAACAATGAAAAATGCTGTGTTTGGTTATTGATTTAAAAACTTATTTACATATTACTATAGACAAAAGATTTATCCTAATTTTGATGTCTTTCCTATATGTGTCATGTTTGGATGAGAATGACGATGGCTTTCCACAAATTATCTATTTTTTGCACCAAATAACTGTTGAATATTAAAGAAGTCGAAAGTAAACGCAAAAATGGAAAATACAAGAAAAATTTAATTCATGGTCTTAATGAAAATTAGAAGATAAAAAAATAGACAGCATTTGAAGGTTAGTCTTCTCGACATTTTAAACCTGGATGTTTTTGCGGAACACGATCTTCTAATAAAACGTTTCTTTCCACCTTTTTATACCTATCTCCCTTTAAAAATATCATGTTTTGTTTTTTGGCAACATTTCCGATCGATTTAAAAGTTCAAGTATGGTATCAAAACTTAGAATGAATATTGATCTAATGCTACTGTATTTCATCTTTTTACCCTGTTTCTGTAATATAAAAAATGAGAACGGGAACGCGTTGCATTAATTAATTAGAATATTTTCTAGAACATATTAAAATGGACAAAAATTACGCATAGCATAATTTTTTCCTGGAGATTAAGAGTAACAATTTTTAATCTAGAGATTAAGAGTAACTGTATTTATTTAAGAATCTTAACTTAGAATTTAAGAGTAACTTCTTCCATTTACGAATTTTAATCTAGAAGTTAACAGTAACTCGTTACATTTAAAAATTATAATCTAGAGTTAAAGAATATTAATCTAGTTGCAAACAGTAACTACTTTCATTTAAGAATCTTAATCTATTATAGATGTTAACAATATCTAATTTATTAAGAATCTTAAACCCTACAGCAAAAAAATTCCATCTCTTATTTTCATTCTATATTTACTCATTACCTAAGTGTTTAAGAAACAAAATCCACATAAATTTGTCGGTATGTAATTTATGAATTTTGTGTTTTCTGTTTCTTTAATCCAAGTGTTTCTTTATTCAATAATATAAAATGTCTTCAGAGTGACTGAAATGAATTTAAAGGTATAAAAACGCGGATATGTATCAAGAGGAAAGCGAAAAAAGTATCTTTGTCAGTAGTGACATCTAAGTCAGGTCTGCTATCAAGGTATTTGACTAATTCTCGAACTATTTTAACGAAAACTATAAGTTGTCAAATTCTTCCATCTAATCATGCAAACCGGACTTAGAAGAGAAACTCAAAATCAAATTCAGATAATAAAATCAATAAAATGCAGTACAAGCAGGAGAGAACGTTTTTAAAAGACATTTGATATTGTACGACGCAGGTCTATTTGAAATGCAAGAAAAATGTGATTGAGTTAACAGATACATTAGAATAATCCACAATATTTAATGGTACACAGATACTGATATAACATCATCTCTCTGATTGAAAATTAATTGTACAAAAATACAAAAATATACTGAAGTGTCTCATTTATATATGTAGTTATATCTACTATCTATATTTCTCATGTTGTCTGTCTGTCGTGGGCGTTGTTACCTCGCTCAGGCCGTATTTCTCACCCGATTTCGATGCGGTTTGAACCACAAATTTGCAAATGGCTGCCGTAATGACATGACGATTTTTGAGTTCGGACTCAGGTTCCGAAAATATCGATAATCAAAAAAATCGATAATCGAAAAAATCTGCTTATAGAAGGAATGATCGCATTTCAACCAATTTGACACACTCTTAGAGTGTATGATTAGAAGTGTTGTCGAGAAGTTTCCTGACCACAGACCCCAAAACAGCGCGGAAAATCGATAAAACCCTAAAACCGATACGCCCAGATTGCGCCTGAACCGCATGTCGGTTTTTTTTTAGCGAAAACCGACCGGATTTATGAGCAGGCCATTGGGAGTCAGCATGTGAAGTTTCAACTCTGAGCGCCCCCCCCCCCCCAAACAGAGTGCAAATCGAGAATCGGTCAACCCTTATAAATGTTTTTTTTCCGGTTGGGTATTTCTTAAATGCAGATTAATTTAAGAAACAGGTCAGTGCGTGCAGTGGAGTCGAAGAAAACATTTGACCTCAAATTTTGGAATGGGTGCAGTGCCATTGAAATTCGGCTTTTTTTATCCCTGCTAAAAGGTCTGACTTTTAGCCAAAAATGACATGTGACTTCCCCCGGGGTCGCTGCGCCAAATGTGACGTCTGCCTGACCCCGCCCGCCGAGCTGTCCTAGTCGCGGCGCCAATTGTGACCCACCCCGTCTGTCTCCACGGCGTCGCCGTCCTATCCTGTCCTGTGACGACCAATGTGACTTGGTATTGGTCGCGGCAGCAAATGTGACGTTCTAACCTTTTGCTGATTCGGATGGAAATCTGGTTACATTCGGTATCAGCCTTGTCGTTCCCAGCTCGCCCCCAACGTCTGGTTACCGAAGTAACTGTTTTGATTTCTAGTCTAACCTGCCCACGTTGTGATTTGATCTTAGGTAGACGAAATTCATCAGTCGCCGGGCCGTAATTCAAGTCAAGTCCGAAAAAGGGTAATACCGCACAAGTATATGTAAAAGAAAATAAAGTAATAACTCGAAAAGTTCGAATGTGTTAAAAAAAAGGATAACAATATTTTATATATGGTTACTGAATACAGGACTACGTCTTTCTACCAACCTGCTTATATGGATTCCTGACACTTTGTGTTTGTTAGGCGAGTCTTAACATTTTAAATTGTTCTTTTAAGAAACTGGTTTTGGTATATCTTCAGGCGATATTCGCAAAACTGGTTTTGGTGGTGTGAGTCTAAGTTTTTCTTCAAAAATAAATTGTTCTTGGTTAGAAGTTGAGGTCGTGATTGTGTGGAATCTTTCAGTCAGATTTCTGCGAGGGTGCCTCTCTACTAACTCTGCAACTGTCTGCCTCAACTGCGAACACCTTAATTCAACTGCCGCAACTCGTTGCGACTCTGCTTATATGGACGCCGACCAAAACCCGGGTAGGCCTGTCGGGGTTTGAGGTTCCTTGATAATACGCATTAAGGCCTTTCTTTGCTTTCGGTCAGGAATAATTATTAATTTCAATTTTTGGAAGTCTTTTGTCCTCCCAAATTCTTCCTTCCTCTTATTGGTATCTCACCCATACCCTCAGAGGGTATCAACGGGTTTCCCCTCTCTCTCACAGTAGCATCTCACACCGATCTCTTCGGGGGGGGGGGCATCAACAGGCCTCCCCTCCTTCTTTACATCATTACCTTCGCCTACCGCTCACGCCACCATTCAGCCAATGGACGCCCAGCAGGGTGGGTGTGACCAGACTGGTCTCGGTTTAAAAAATCTTACTCAAAGAAAAAAATTATCTTCCTTTTTTTTCTTTTCTTTTTCTTTCCTCTGCCCGACAGCAAACCAATACGACCCGTAGTGTGGTCCCTTAATCTCAATCTTATCCGAATGTCACCTGAACTTTATCAATCGAGACCTTCGCCAAACAAGTGGGTGATCATCTGGCGTTATTCACAGGCAATTATTCGTCCCGATAAAATAATTTTTTCTTTTTATCATAGCCAGCTCCGAAACAAAACAGATGCTCCTCTCAAATGATATCCTGCAGATAGTCAAAGGCTTAATCTTTTCTTCCTGATACTCCGCGACCCAATTAATTTTTATCTCTTAGCATTCTGTCCCGTAGGCCACTCGGGCAATTTGAAACTTTCCTTATTGCCATGGAAAGATGGCTATATCTTAATCGCCGCCCCGTAACAAATCAAATGCGGCCGATCCTCGACCTTACTTTCTTCGCTAATGAAAATAAAATCTTTACCACTTTTCCTTGTTAGAAAAAAAAATAACATCGTCTTTTCCTGATAGATTCTTATCACCTAATTTAATTCTCGCTTTTTTTTCTTTTTTTTCTCACAACCATAAATAGTGTCACAGACATATTCGACTTTGTCAACACTTTTGCTTTAATCGTTGCATCTTACCAAAATAAGCACTTCCTTTATTCGCGACTTGAGTGAAAATGCTTCCGCCCTCAGCAGTCCATTTTCCAATCCTTTAAACATTTTCCCTTAGCCAAGGCCGCATCCCAGACCTGACGGGGAGTATTTGCGTTAACACAGCAGGGTTTCCTCCCAATCCATTTCAAAGCTAATGCCGGCAAACGGTTAGCGGCTTTTCGTTGTGGCACAAACCAAACGAGCAAACGTTCATTGTAGCTCCTTGCATTCTCATCGTCGGCATCACGTGCGTTAGAGCCAAGCTGCATATGCAGCAGGCAGCTTGACCTGTTTACGGCCAAGCCTTTCGTTTGCCAAATCATGCACGCGTGCGTGAATGCGCGCTAGCATCATCCATTTTGCGTGAGCTTATTCATTGGTCTAAGTCATGGCCATTGTCCAGGCTAAACTAATCAATGACGTCACGCTCCCTTTAAATATCTTCAGCGCAGCTGCATCCCCACTCACATCTTGGTTTGATCGCTATTAACGCATCTGTCCTTGGATTAATTGACAGCTTCCTGCTACCGCAAGTTACCTATTTGCTTAAACGTTTGCATTACCCATTTTATCTTCGCGTGTTGCCTCTACTGCGCAGCCTAGACAATCTTAGCGTTCCATTCCTGTTTCAACCTTTTCTTAGTTCAGTTTTGCTATTAGTTAACTACTGTCGCAAGTTACTTTTATTCTGCATTAACTACGGGGCCGAGTACACCTCAGTGTTTCACTATTTTTAACCTTCAACGCTTCAACGATTTGGTTGCGTAACCGCTACCTACAGAGACGTTTTCGTGCTGCCAGAAAGCACGGCCCATAGCTAGGCGAAGCTTTTTCCATACCGCTCCAGTGCAGTTTTAGTTTTCATATACAACGAGGTTGCCCCGCTTCAGCTTCGGCATCAACTTTTATTCGCAGTTTTACACAGCATTTCTACAACCCTGCAAATGGCTCCTACACGACGAACATCCGCACGTTACCAACTGAAGGCCCCTAATACCGTTAACATTATACAAGCAGAACAGGCGAGTGCGGAGGAGCACATAATAACTCCGGTTAAATATGATCATATAGCGTCGAATTTGCACTTTTCTGCATGCCGTGGCGATGGCCAACTCGGCAGCTTTGCAATGGCTGCAAAAACACCCAGGCAAGACAACCTTAGCAGGCGTTCTAAAAAAGCCTTACTGATTAAGGGAAAATGGGAGCAGGATTCCATTGAGTGCGCCTCCTTGAGAGAGAAGCGGCCGGCGTCTACTTCAACCTCTTCTTTGCACGCTTCTGAGTGCCGTGGTGATGACCGATCCGGCAGTTTTGCTAAGCGTGCCAAAATACCATGGCGAGGCAACCTTAGCAGGCGTTCTAAAAGGGCATCTGCGGCAAAGAGAAAGCGGGAGGAAGAAACCGAAGTAGAGGCGTCTTTGAGGCTTTCCAGTCAATCTCAACAGAGGCAGTATGTTTTGTCACGTGAAACGCTTAGTGAGCTTAACTACCGTTTGTACTGCAAATCAGTTTACACATATTCGTTGAAAAGTGAGAGGAAACTACCTAAAGGCTTGCAAGACAACAAAAAACCGCCTTCATCACATGCGCCTTTGCGGTCACGACAGAGCTTGCACCGAAAAATTACTCGCAATGCAGCCAACGCCGCTGCAACTTCCATCGACTGTCCCAGAAGACCACGGCTGTGAAAACCGCACGTAACGCAGCGAAAGCTGCAGCAACGTCCAGTCGACGTTCCCAGGAATCCATGGCTGAGAAAACCGCACGCCATGCAGTCGACGCCGCAGCAACTTCTGCTGCAAGGGAGTCGGAAAGTTCCGCGCAAAAGCGCACAAGGCGGCAACGCGATGCAATTTCAACTTCCGATGCTAGAGCTTTAGAAGAACCTACTGAAAGGTTTGGAAAGTTGCAGATTGTTAACCAGCGCCGCCATGCACAGCGAGGGCTCTGTAACCCACCAAAGCAGTTTTGGTTTAAGCTGGCGTTCATTTATGAGCCGGTTTGAGGCTTTTCATTCGCAAAGACCTCCAAATAGGATCCATGTCAGTTTTTTGGGGACATTGCAATGCCAAAAATGGCCTGGAGAGTCTGCAGGTTTGTGTTGTTCAGACGGTAAGGTACAGTTGCCACCTTTTCAAGAGGTACCTGGTCTGTTGAAAGCTCTGTTGGAGGGTTCCAGTCCAGACTCCAAACATCTCTTCGCAAAAATCAGACAGTACAATTGTGCCTTCGAGATGACCTCTTTTGGTGGCAATGTCTTCCCCGAAGTCGGTTGGAATCCCACCTTCAAGGTTGAAGGTCAGATTTACCATATGATTGGGCCTCTTTTGCCGGAAACTGCCACTGATTTAGTAATTCTACAAGTATACTTCATAGCTGACTACAATCAACAGGCAGATGCACACATGAGCATTATTCCTGAGGACGATACAGGCCAGGACAATCATTCTTGCAGGGATATCATAATGAGTCTCCAACAAATGCTCCACGAGACAAACAGCTATGTCCGCAGTTTTAAGTATACTCTCGAAAATAACACTTCTGATTTCATTATTGTAATTGATGCTGGCAAACGCCCTCAGGGAGAGCACGAACGTCGTTGCAATGCTCCCGCAAGTAACGAAGTTTCCGTCATTGTCAGCGGTGATCAACACAACAGACGTGACATTGTTATCGAATCGCGCGGCAGTGGGCTCCGAAGAATCAGTGAAACGCACTGGTCCTACGATGCACTGAAGTACCCTCTTCTCTTCCCTTACGGAGAAGATGGGTACCACTTTGGCATTCTACAAAATGGATCCACCTTAAAAACAGTGTCTGGCAGGGCTTTCTATGATGGTACATGAGGGTGCATTCATCTTCATCGAAGCCGGCAACTTTTCCATCAATCATAGTAGACTTGGCTGCTAAGTTGGAATGAGAAATACTCTGTTACATCAGATTGAATCAGACCAAGTTGCGCTGTGACTCTTACATTAACCTTTGTGATGCTTTACGAAATTACGCTGATCCATACAATATAGACAAGATGTGCATACTACCTGCAAAGTTCACAGGCAGTCCACGATACATGACGCGATGATATACGTTCGTAAGTAAGACCGCCCAGACCTATTCATATCTTTCACGTGTAACCCACAATGGTACGCAATTTATAAAGAACTTATGCCAGGGCAATCGGCCTACGAACGTCCAGATCTCAATGCGCGCGTTTACCATCTGAAGTTGGGAAAGCTAATGGATGTGATTACAAAGGGCCAGGTTTTGGGGGCTGTTTGCTGTCGCATTACAATTATTGAGTGGCAGAAACGCGGCCTGCCTCATGCACATATATTAATTTGGTTGGGTGACAAGATTGAGGCCACAGGAATCGATGATCTTATTTCTGCTGAAATTCCTAATCCGTAGGCTGACCCTGAATTGTACGAAATAGTGACAACCAACATGATTCATTGTCCCTGCGGATCGCATTACAATTACACCAGCTGTCACAACAGCGACGGCAAATGCACCCGGCAGTACCCACGAGATTTCGTGAGCGAAACCATTACAGGGAGCGATGGTTATCCACTATACAAGCGAAAGAGTCCCGCTGAGGGAGGTTTTACAGCCGTGGTAAAGAGCCACAAAGAGGATAACAGATGGGTAGTGCCATATTGTCTCCTGCTAACAATAGCGTTCAATGCGCACATCAATGTCGCATATTGCCCCTCAGTTCGCTGCATTAAGTTTGTATGCAAGTACATCAACAAAGGGACTCATGCTGCAATGTTTGCTATTAGACAGAAATGTTCTGTAGACGAAATCCAGGACATTCCTTAAAGGGCGCGTCATTACTAGCACAGAGGGCCCTTGGCACATGGAAAGGAAAAATAGAATGGAGTTTTCTGAGGACTGGCAGACGACTTCAGTGTAGACCACATTTTCAGCATTTTGTGAGGGTGAATAAAGGAACACATCATTGCGCCTGCCGACTCGAGAGCAGGCTACGTAAAGTTTGCCGTATGAAAAGCACTGCTCCTCTAAGTGTACGCCAGTGACAGACAGCGTTTGTCCTTGGGCCTTATTAATTGGCATAGCAAAACAGGGTGCGAATGGGAATGGTGATCTTCTGAAATTGTAGGGTACATCGGCATTTGATGATTTCAAATGCGTCCTTGAGGTAAGCACTTGCTCCCTTTACCGCATTACTGTGAAGCATTGAACTCCTCGCCAACTAAAATATAGTTAAAAGCATCAATTATCACGCCTCACATACCATATGTACAGAAATGAATGACTCCGACTAGATTACGGGCCCTTTCAAAAATGGGTGCGAGACCCCTTCGTGCAGCAAAAAAAAAATCGATAAAAATCTCCGGTTCGACCCTGCCATCAGCTGTCAGTTTCAGGTCAAATGTCGATTCATTTTCCGACATTTACGGCGTCAATTCGTAACGGAGACAGATTTTCAATTGGACTAAGGCTTTCAGAAAATTGGTAAATCCGCTGGTACTCCGGTATTTGGGCGGATTACATTCTAAAATTTCGGGCATTCTTTACAATTCAACCAGAAATTCCTACGCGGCCCAGTTAGATGTGCCCTGCATAGAATGCCGTGTGACCCCGTCGTGACTCAAAAATCGATACAAACCTCCGTGTTGACCATGCCCTCAGCAGTCCATTTCCCACTTCTTTAAACTTTGTCCTTTCTCCCAGGCCGCATCCCAGATCCGATTTTTTAATTTACGTCATTGTGTCACGCCGGAGCCCCTTTTTTTATTTGGGATTTAAACTTTGTAAAAAAAAAACGATTAACTCACAGGTGATACGGTTTTGGGGGGTTTTAAGTTGAATGTCTCGCCTGCACTACGAGGTCCAGTACATCTAAGCTTTACACCTCATTTTGGACTGTGCAGTTGACTTCGCGTTGTTAAACACTTTTGAGCTCTTTTTATTTGAACTTAAAATTGGATCAATGTATGGTTTCCAAATTACCGGGTTAACAAAACAAGGGCAACAACAACCCCGCCCAAGTAGTATGACCAGTCTCAATATCTCAGGAAAATGGTTTCGGTGTGAAAATGTATTTGTTGTTAACATTGTTTTTTCATTCGGTTTTTCCAGTTACGATTCCTTTTTTAAAGCTGATCGTTTTGTGTTCATTTTGTTTAGTTCTTTTTTCGTAAAAGATTCAATGTTTAGTATAGAGCTTAGAAAAATTTCGCAGTAAGGCATGTAGCAACATCAGCACAGCAAAGGGCACTCCTTTAAAGGCAAGGAAGGGCAAAATATTTTAAGTCAAGTGATAGCGATTGCTGTATGAGTCGTACGATTTTTGAATCAAGGACGGGCAACGCCGGGCCATGCTGCTAGTAGACTTTAAATATCTACTGCTATTACTAATGAGCTGTATATTATGTTCTCTTGGTCAACAGCACTACACTAGAATGGCGTCGCCAACATCTATAGAACTGAAAGAAACATTATCATTGGATAATTATGAATACGAACAAGTGTAGCTTAGTATACAAGCAGCAAAACATGAAACAAAAAAGCTGAAGGATTTAAATCAGTTGGAGGAGAAAACCAAATACCTGGAATCTTCTTGGCAACTATAGGTTGTGAGGCCATTATAAAATTATCAGCAATTGCACACCCAAGACAGTTGAAGGAAATGACGTTTGACTATATGAGTTAACTAATAGTGTAAATTATAGCACCCTAGAAAAAAAAAAAAAAAAAACTAGTGGGTGCAGAGAAAGCTAACGTCATGAATATTTCTCAAAAAGTGAATGAACTGGTAATTTAAGATTATCTTTGTTTAAAACAGGCCGCTAAATATGGTGAATTTTGAAAAAATGGGCTGTGAAAAACCGTCAACGGAAGATTATTTGATCCAAATGAATTTGTTAAATAGCCTTCAAAATGAGAGGTATCGGCAAATGCTTCTAATTCATTTACAAGGAAATTTATCACGAGAATAGTGTGTAGAATCTTTTAAGCAACGATAATTAATTCGGAAATAGACTATTTTAAACGTATCTCTAAATCTCTCTAAAGAAATTAAAAGGAAATAAATATGGGAGTCTTTTCATTGAAAATAAAAAATGAAAAATTCGTTATTGAAAGTTCGAATCAATATTTTATTGAACATGCAACTAGATACAGGAAGTGACGTTACGTTGATACCCAGACATTTGTGAAAGAAATTAGGAAAACTAAATTTAAAAGAAAAGATATATCCCATTCAATCAGTTTGACGGTGATAAAAATGTTAGGCTACGTGGAATGAAAGAAATAAGTTTGAAGTAATACCAACTGCCGTGGCAAAGTGAAAAGAATGATCAACAAGGAAATGATGTATTGAACATAAACTCGACAACATTAGGGAAAACGTCAAGACAGACGAAAAACTATGAAGCAAAGTTAAATCTAAAGGAAAATATTTCCCTCACCTCATATTTTGAAGCATAAAAACTGCCAGTTCATCTACTATCAGTAAAACATGCTGGAACAAGATCAAGTTGAACGAGTTCTGCAAAAAGTGAGTAAATAGACTACACTGTTAGTGATTTAAAGGATTGAATTCTGCGCATTTGTGATGGCTACTAAATAGGTATAAACGACAAAATATTTGCAGACTCTTATCCTATCCCCAAAGTAGAATGTACTTTGTATTCCTTGCGGACAAGAAAAAATTTTCTAAAATTGATTTAAAGTCGTCATACCGCTAAATACCTATTGACGAATCTTTAATGAAGTCACAACAATGAACATGCCAATGGGCTTATTAAGATGGAAAATAATGCCATATGGAATTAAGACCGTAAATAAGATGTTTCAAAAGCCTGTAGAGCAAGTTATTTGCAGCAATGTAAAAGATATAATATGCTATAAGGATAACATGTGTGTTGGTGGTATTAACGACGAAGAATTAAAATGGAAAACCAGTATGGTACAGAATTAAGTTAGAAAATACTAGATTAAACATTAACGAAAAGAAAAGTGTGCACAATACTAAAAATATAATTTTAGTGTATTCCATATCTAACAAAAGTATATCACCATATCAACAGTTAATTGCAGTGCTTAAGGTAAAAAAAAATGGATTCTTCCTTAGGACATGTAAATTTTTACTCAGAATTTAGAGATCATTTCACTTTTTTAAGAGAAAAAATGCGGAATTTATTTGGACAAAAAACAAATGGCATTTAAATAATTAGAAGCTTTTCTAAAAAAGAAGCCTATACTAAAATTATTCGACTCTAGAAAGGAAATAGCAGCAACAACTGAACAGTCAATGACGGCAATATTAGCTCAGGATTGTCATCCTAGTATATATACATACATACATACATACATACATACATATATATATATATATATATATATATAATATATATATATATATATATAATATATATATATATATATAATATATATATATAATATATATATATAATATATATATATAATATATATATGTATTATATATATTATATATATATATTATATATATATGTTATATATATGTTGTATATATATATATATATTATATATATTACATATACATATATATATATATATATATATATATATATATATATATATATATATATATATATCCAAGTTAATTGATAGCGATTATTACTAATACTGTTAGATTCATATCAAGTTGGCCAGAAGTAATACAGGTTTCCCAAAAAAGAAGTTCGACGCTGAAAGAAGCGTTAAGGGTCATATTTCAAGAAATAGAATTCTGAAAATGCTAGTATCTAACAACACCCCTGAGTCCTGTGAAGAGGAACTATGGCAATGCTTGAACAAAATTGGATGCAAACTATAAAAGAACGTATCTGCAATCTAATGTATTAGTGATAAGGATGGCGTAAACTATAAAAGAATACAATGGAAAGTAAAGATAGAAACATTTCTTCTTAGATTTATACAAAGTTATAGGACAACAACACATGCTGGAAGATCGAAAAGCCAACCCACTAGACAAATTAAAGCCATATTGACCACGTCCTCTGTTACCAATGAAAACTGTGATATAAAACAATAGCGAATTTAATCTATTTTCATAATGAAAATTGGATAGAACTCTAGGATAATAGAAAAATGGAAATGCAGACCAAGTTAGATTGCAAAACGATATAAATGAAGAAATGCATAGTGAGGCTGAAAGTAATGGAGGTAAAAGTGCTACGTCTATGCAAGACGAAATAAACAGTTAAATGGAGAGTAACATAGACACAGAAGATGAACAAGGACAATAGGTGAAGGAAGACTCCTATGAAAGATCAAGATCCCCCATATCTAGACAATCTCTTAGGAAGAGGAAGATAGTGTAGAGGCAAAAATCTCCCAGACGAAATACCTGGGGAAATAAGGGGAGGAAACCACTTCGGTACAGGGAGTTGAAGTGTCTCATTTACATATGTAATCACAAAGACTATAAATAGCTGCAGCTATTACCAATGAGCAGTTGAGTGCATACTACTTCCTGTGAGTCAGTTGCACTACACTACAATATACGCAAATATTTGTAGAGAAGTAATTTCTTGACTCCTCATGTTATCCTCTCCCTTTAAAAGAGATTGATTAGGCGGAAAATGAAGTACCGCTACCATATATTGACAGGAGCTGTCCAGTTTTCATTTTCTAGTTTTGATAGAGGTTAAATGCGTCTACACATCCTAGTAGGTTATAAATTATTTTCCAGCCTACATCACTTTCCCACAGACAAGCAAGCCTCCCTCTGCCCTATAGCCATTTCCATGGAAATTGTTCAACTCAACTACATTCCTCAGTTTCACCTTTTTAACCCTCACGGCTAAGACCTGTCATACTGTGTACATTTTCACGAACCACCATCACTCATTTTGGATTATACTGGTGAGATATTATTTCTACTCGAGGAAATTCTCTCCAAGAACCATTGCTTTTTGGAACCGACTACCTAGCGGATGATTATCCGATTACGTTCTTAAGCTGTTCACGTTTAGGTTTACTGCTATATTCTTCACATATACCCACAAACAATGCCTTTTATCCTGTAACACTCTACCACGCGTGCCTCTTGGGCCTTGTACATAGTGAACATCCCTGTAATAATAATGATAGCTATTCTTGCCCACGCTCTCACCACACATCAAGTAGAATGTCTAGGAGAAAAAAATGTGACAGAGAGTGTTGTTCTTTCACAGTCCACAGAGTACAACTGAAAGTATGTGATTATCTGATAAAATCCTGAGACCTTGTAAAATACCAAAAAATTGTCTTATGTAGCTATCATCATTGTCTGACAGGAATTAATAAAGAAAGACTTGCCATTTAAATGGAATCATACGCAATCCGTAGAAGTATATCACTAGTAATTCCAAGGAAACTTGCTATCTTTCTAACCATTGTAAAAGTATTTGTAGAAATAAAATGAAGACAAATAAACAGAATACCTTTCATATTTATGAATTTACCATTTGTCTGTGCACTGAATATTACTGGCATGTGTGGTTTGATTCCCCTCCTATATATTTCGAGATTCTTCATAAAATCCAAAAAAGTTTTTCGATCCTGACCTGGCATCGCATTTCAGTCACTTTCCTACCGCCGTGACGTGGTTTCACAATGTCATTTCTATAAATCTTCCTATGACAATTTTTCTAAGAAATTTTCCTCTTTGGTACATCGATCGCAAAAGTGTAAGCATACTACGAGTTAGACAACTTTGTTTTATTGTTGAAATGGCTATATGTAACCGTAATTTCTTTTCTTGTAGCTCTCGCCTGGAGAACTGTCTTCATCTGTATCAACAACGACCTTCAAAAGTTTAAATGCAACATCTATTGCCATCTTCTGTCTTCCTGAAAACATGTTTTTATTGTACTTCGCTAATGTTTTCTCATCTTCTTTCACACTTAGTAACCTCTGCATCTTAGTGGCATTATTCCCATGTGTGGGTTAAAATAATAAAAAAATCAATAGAGAAAAAGATAATTCAACCCTAATGCAGAAATGAGCAACACAAATGAATCCTAAAAACAGACACCAGATCGTAAGAGTTCATCCGTGTTGCACATGGATCAGCTCTGGGGCAGCAACTTCTTTATTGCCTGTGCATTAGTATCGACCGTTAAGCATCAGATATCCAGTGATTTAATCACAACAACCTGAAATAAAATTATCAGTTATCATAATATCATAATAAAATCAAAAGAAACCGGGTTGTTGAAGAAGGAAATATCTTAAATATTAAGATATGGGGCATGTTTATAATATCGGCGTCAATCATGGTTGGGAGCAGGTAACAATTCCGTAATATTGCAGATTAAGCTTATACGGAACAGCGATGCAACGGTGACCTGATCCCGAAAAACAATTTATAATAATGTGCAGAACAAATGAATACTGGGGAAAGTGTGGCTTAATATTTTGTCCGGTAACCTACAAGTTGAAAATAGTATTAAAATAATTTATCCTTCGTCCATGCATTGAGTATTCCTGGGATCTATTGCATCTGCCATAGAGATGGGTGATGAAATCAAGAGTAAAATCTGCAATGTTATCGGCCCTGACCCGATATCCCAGTTTCAGTTACATACCACCGACATAATGAGAGATTCTCTTTCTCTTTGCTATATATAATTTAATAGTAAATGTTCTGATGAGCTTTCATCTTTATCATCTCCACTTTATGAATTTAAGCACAGTACAAGATTGACAGTTAGGTTTCATCATTTTACAGTTGAAACTGGCAACGGTAAATTCTATGCTAACAGTTTCTTCTCTCGCGATTTTCGCTTTTAAAACTGTTTCTGGCTTCTTGATTTCTAGACAAACTTCTAAAATTTTTAAATGCAATGCCAATTATCTCTTTTGCAATTTTTTTTATTGTTTTATTTCCTTCAGATTCTTTCACATTTCAGGCTTCTTAGTAGCTTTATTATCTTGGTTAGGATAAAATGATAAAAACATATTGACTCCAGATAACACAAACTGTCAATCCACTCAGGGTGACACTCATCACGGCGATTGTATATTTTTCTCCTTGACCAGTACGTATGCTTATAGTCACTGTACATCAAACCCGTCTATGAGTCGCATTTCTCAAATATTTGGAAATAATAAAATACAATATCAAATCGCACGTTGAGAATTCAGAAGGATCGTGTCTAGCAATTTAAATTCCTGTTCACTGTCAACAAGAATTCATTCAAAGTTCTCTGAAGTTAACAAGAGAAAAGTTGAAAAGAAGTTATTACACTGTACAGGTATTACATTTCAGCGTTACATTTTAGATGTTATCGATAAATGAAACCAGTGTCTGTTATCAAAATGTAATGGAATATTAAATGTAATGCACACACACACACATACACGAAGAAACTCGCACACACACTCACACACAGAGACACACAGAAACGCAAGGAGAACGATAATGTGAACAATGTCGCAAAAGAAAGCAGGGAAAAAAAAGACTATATAGGTTATAGGAAATGCTCAAAGCCTTGAAATACGGTGTAAATTTGATCTGACAGATAAAACGCAAGGTTTATTACGTTCAGAAAATGTATGGTGGAAAAATAACGATATAGATCCGATAATGGCCGATTAAATATCTTATATTTTCGCATCAAGAGACAGATTACTAGTCAGTCTTTTCCCCTAAATAAATGAATTTTGTCCCTAAATGAATGCTTTAAAGAAATTAAAAATTTAAAAAAAAATAACCATATTATGACCTATGCAATTTTATGGAGACCATATATTTGCCTAATAAATGTTGATTCGTGAATATGTAAAATTTATTTTGTTATTATATAATAGGCTAGAATTTTTGCTATAATCTAATATATTCACAATATATATATATATATATATATATATATATATATATATATATATATATATTTGGTTGGTGCAAAAAATGTCGTTTTCTCACATAGTAACACATGTGAGAAAACGACATAATTTTTGCACCAACCTACTATATATATATATCAGAATTCGATAGAGTTAAACCTTGTTACTCTGCTAATAGGTTGTTTAATGTGAATGAGTAAGCTAATTTTAATAATAATTTATGTTAGATTTATTGATAGTATACAAATTCCAATGTGCATCAAGTTTACATTGCGATTAGTTATACAAGGAACATTAAAGTTACTCTGACACTCATCTCATCATCAATCATGATCGGATGCAATCCTAGGTAACGCTCACGTTGTTGATAGAGCATTGCTTAATATTGTATAGTATTATTATGTTCATCTTTGTTTTAAAACAACACCAGAAATTGCAACACATAAAATCATGTGTTTCCTAGCTTATTGGCTTATTGGTACCTGACCAATGTCAAATAATCGATGCTTAGCACAACCAGTGTGTTCATCATACAATCGGTCTGTTGAAGCATATCACATGAACTATTGGATATCCACAAGTTTTATGCAAGATTTATGATCGAGGTTAAACTCGTCAAAATCCACCGCGTTTAGTCTATTATTTGTGTTATATTAACGATTCTATCTCAAGAATTTTGTGGATTTCGGAACGCACGGACGATCATCACTATGGAGAAGATATTACAAGAATGTAATTGCAAAATATGCGTATATGACACTTGTGAGCTTATGGCTCCAGAGATATTCATCCCGGAAAGATACTTCTTTGAATGACTCAGCACATGCCCATTCAATAAAAAAGAAGTCGAATAACTTACATATAAACTTCTGTGTACATTTCTTTAATAAAGATGTTTATTCGTTAGCACGAACATTTTGGACCGCGCTTGCTGAATGAACAAATCAAATAAAAATCATACATCTTTCTGAGGCATATATTTATGTTACCTACGTTTGACCCCTGCGGGCACAAAAGTTATGGCTCGAAAGTTCTTGTAATATCAGTATTTCATTGATTAAACATAACTGGTTGTTTTTCGTATGGAATGCTTTAAGAGTCTTTAGAAAAAGTGCTGCAGATCTAGAATATCATCTGCATTTAGCAGCTCAAAGTAATTCGTAATGGCCCAATCGAGATATTTTCAAAACGATTACTGATTTTGATACAAAATATCTCCTTTGTTTTCTTGACTGTTATATAAACAAACTTATTTGTGTATATGTAAGACGCACTATGTAACGTACATTGTAGCAAGCCACCGTCATTCCTTTCGTATTCTAGCGATGCAATGTAATTTCCACCCGAGAAGATTATTCCAACGAACCAACTCACAAGACGATGCTTCCTCGCTGACTATAACGTTAACCTGTTTAAGTATAGGTTTAACGATTATCTTCCCACATTACCTCATACACTGTGCTTCTTAATCTGTAACTTTTTTACTCTTTGGCACTGAATGGCTTTGAGCCTTGTAAAGGATAAACATCATTGTGAATAAAAAATTGAAGCTTACGCTAAAATTAATGAATACCTTTAAGTATCTGTCAAAATAATGAGTTTTTATTAAATGTGACACGTGGATAAATCAAATAAATACATCTATACTGGTTCCATGCTTCGGTATCCTCATACTGGAATATATATTATCTAAGAAAACTAAAACTAAATGAATTGGCAATCTCCAGCTTTGACCCTCCCTTACTACATTGCTTCTTTCGCGGCTACTATTGTCGGCAGTGATATTTGATTCTGTTCATTCTATAGGGTGCCAGCGGTCAAGAAGCAATGGATCAAAACCAGATTATATAAATGGCACGTGCATGTGCCAAACATCAGACTGAAGAATAATGGCAGTCATATTCTAGTAATGGGCAAACAAGCTTCCAAAGAAAAGCAGAAATATCGCATAGCAAGAAGCGTTAACTGCATAGGAAAGATCTGAATTGTCTAGAGTGAGAACGACAGATTCATGGAGGTAGAATAGATACAAGAAATGGATATAATGTGTTGATAAAAGATTCACACCATTGTGGCCTATGTCCACGAGGTTAGCCAAATATGGCTTTTGAAAATTGGTTGAGTATCAATCGTACAAATAGGTTGGGGAGCTTCGAGAATCGGCGCGGAAGATCGGTTAGATGGCACCCTGCGGAGAAATTTTCATTTTAGATACACAGATAAGAAATGTTCGTGATGGCCGGATTGAGTTTCACGAGTTATGAAATAATACAAATAAAAACAAAAAAGAAATTGTTTTTGAGTTTCACTTTGAATACACTACAGAGTAATTTTATTTCTTGATATAAATCGCCATCCCTAAAATCGCTTATATTTAGAGATATATAGTCATAGGCAGGTAGGATACATAACCTTTGGCTCATGCAAACGCAGAACGTGTGCACGAGCGTGTGCGCGCACACGCACATCTACTACAATATTACAAAAAGAATTCGAGCGTATTTATCTATCTATCTATCTATCTATCTATCTATCTATCTACTATCTATATTTATCATGTTGTCTGTCTGTGTGTCTGTCGTGGGGTTGTTACCTCGCCCAGGCCGCATTTCTCACACGATTTCGATGCGGTTTTCACCACAAGTTTGCAAATGGCTGCTGTAAGGACATGACGGAGCCCTATTTTTGAGTTCGGATTCAGGTTCCGAAAAAATTGATAATCGAAAAATCTGTTTATACAAGGAATGATCGCATTTCAACCAAATTTGACACCCTCTTAGAGTCTACCATTAGAATTATTGTCCAAAAATTTCATGACTACGGACCCCTAAATAGCGCGGAAAATCGATAAAACCCCCAAACCGATACGCCCAGATTGCGCCTGAACCGCATGTCAGTTTTTAGTGAAAACCGACCGGATTTATGAGGAGGCCATTGGGGGTCAGCATATGAATTTTCAACACTGAGCGCCCCCCCCCCCCCACCAAAAAGTGTGAAAATCGACAATCGGTCAACCCTTAAAAATGTTTTTCCGGTTGGGTATTTCCTAAATGCAGATTAATTTAAGGTCACACTATGCGCGGGAAGAAACAGATCAGTGCATGCAGTGGAGTGGAAGAAAACATTTGACCTCAAACTCTGGAATGGGTGCAGGGCCATTGAAATACGGATTTTTATCCCTGCTACCATGTCTGAGTTTGAGCCACAAATGACATATTCGACTTTGTCAACACTTTTGCTTTAAGTGTCGCATCTTACCAAAATAAGCACTTCCTTTAGTCGCGTCTTTACTGAAAAAAAAAAACGCATACGTGCTGAGTGAAAACGGTTCCGCCATCAGCAGTCTATTTTCCAATTCTTTATACATTTTCCTCTAGCCCCGGCAGCATCCCATACCTGACGAGGAGTGTTTGCGCTCAAACAGCAGGGCTTCCTCCCAATCCATTTCAAAGCTAATGCGGGCAAAAGGTTAACGGCTTTTTGTTGTTCATTGCAGCTCCTTGTATTCTCATCGCCGGCATCACGTGCGTTAGAGACAAGCTGCATATGCAGAAGGCAGCTTGATCCAGTTTACGGCCAAGCCTTGCGCTTGCCAAATCATGCGCGCATGCGTGAATGCGCGCTAGCATCTTCCATTTTGCGTGAGCTCATTCATTGGTCTATGTCATAGCCAGTGTCCAGGCTACACCAATCAATGATGAACTTCGTTATTTTTCTACGGATATAGCCATGGATATGGCTGCGCGTACCAAAGACACAACGCTTACAGCGTTCTTCTATCTTTGTCGACAGGATGAGTTTTCTAGGACTCTACTGTACCCAGACGTGCCTTCATAATACGTGTGGACAAAAAAGAACACCTCGGATCGGCGGAAGTGTGGGACCAACTTCAAGGGCTATCCAGGCGTCACAAAAGATGCTATAATCGGAAGGGTATTCACGGTTCCCCCAACGCGACAGGAAGGTTTTTACTTGCATCACCTTTTGCACGAAGTTATTGGTCCAACAATCTACAATAACTTACGGGCGGTTAATGGAGTTTTATGTGACACTTTTCGTGAGGCCTGCTTCGGTCTCGGCATTTTGGAAGCCTGTGGGATGCCACAATGGTTGAGGGAGCTCTTTTAAAAATGCCCTCGGCTTTGTGCCACCTCTTCACGACAATCTTACAAATGTGCGAACCCAGTGATCCCAAATTACTTTGGGACAAAGAGAAAGACTTTTTGTCCGAAGACATATTCAGAGAAGAGCAACTGCTGTGTCCAACAATGGCTCTTACATTCAACGTTGACATTTACAACAGAGCGCATATAATCACTGAGAACCTGTTTGTTGAAATGGTGGGGGGAATCTCTCGTCGCTATTGGGCTTCCAACGCAAGATCGTGTAGCTTCCTCCCCTCTCTCAGATTGTGCGGGAGACATCCTACTCTGTTGAGGAGCTCAACGCCTATGTCACAACAAATAAGCGAAAACTTCTCATAGACCAAAGGGTTCTTGCATCCATCAGGCAGGATACAGGATCAGTTTTCTTCCTGGACGCGCCTGGGGGAACGGGAAAAACGTTCGTAACAAAACTGCTTCTTGCAGAAATTCGGCGCCATGGCAAAGTGGCGCAAGCAGTAGCGTCTTCAGGCATTGCTGACACATTCCTACCGGGTGGCCGAACAGTGCACTCAACGCTTAAACTTCCGCTTGAACTGATTAAGGCAGAAACAGCTGTATGCAGTATAGCGAAGCAGTCAGGTCTAGTGGAGGTACTCAGGCGATGTAAGCTCATCGGCTGGAATGAGTGCACTGTCACTCCCAAAACTGAACTCGAGGCTGTAAACCGCTCAGTGAATGATATTGAAACTTCGATGACCTTATGGGAGGTATAACTGTCCCTCTATCTGGTGAATTTTGCTAGACTCTTTCCGTTGTACCTAAGGGGACAAGGACCGACGCTATACGAGCGTGCTTGAAATCGTCACAACTTTGGCCCAATGTTAGACCATTGCACCTTACCACCACATGCGTGCACACCTAACTGGTGATACTGTGTTCGCCGAATTTTGGAATCCATTATTAGCCGTTGGCGAAGGTATTATTCCAGCGGACACTAATGGATTTGTAAACGTCCAAGGGTTGTCTACAGTGGTCAAAACACCAGCAACACTCGGGGAATCAGGCGGATTACATTCTAAATTTTCGGGCGGTCTTTACAATTCAACCAGAAATTCCTACGCCTAGAATGCCGTATGACACCGTCGTTACTCAAAAATCGATACAAACCTACGTGTTGACCATGCCCTCAGCAGTCCATTTCGCACTCCTTTAAACTTTGTTCTTTCTCCCAGGCCGCATCCCAAATCCGATTTTTCAATTGACGTCATTGTGTCATGCCGGACCCCGATTTTTTTATTTGGGACTCAAACTTTGTAAAAAAAACGATTAACTCACAGGTGATACGGATTTTGGGGGTTTTAAGTTGAATGTCTCGCCTGCACTATGCGGCCCAGTACATCGAAGCTTTTCACCTCATTTTGGAATCTATGCTGTTGACTTCGCGTTGTTAAACACTTTTGAGCTCTTTTCATTTGAACTTAAAATTGGATCTATGTATGGTTTCCAAAGTACCGGCTTAACAAAACAAGGGCAACAACAGACCCACCCAAGTAGTATGAACAGTATCAATATTCGCAGTGTGAGATAGGCAAGAAGTAAGACATGTAGCAACATCAGCACGGCAAAGGGCACTCCTTTAACGCCAAGGAAGGGAAAAAATATTTTAAGTCATGTGATAGCGATTGCTGAATGTGTCGTACGAATTTTGAATCAAGCACGGGCAACGCCGGGCAATGCTGCTAGTAATTTGATAAGAAAAATAATAACAGTATGTACCTGTCTTTTGCTGCCCTAAGCATGTGAAAAATCTATTTCTGCTTCAAGCTGAAATTGTTGGGCATTATAATTTATGTATTTCGTAAGTCTACAGTATTACAAATGCTGAAGTCTTTTCATTAATATTCTTTTACGTACATCTTTACTTATCTGACTTACGCACATATTATTTGCATCATAAAATAATTAGAGACCTGAGTTCATTAGAATCCGTCTGTAAAACTAAGTTGTTTTTTATAGCGTTCCATTCTCTTTCTTTGTGTACACACACGCACACACACACACACAGGCACACACACACAAACACGTGTGTGGGGGTATTTCAGGAAAATAAGCGTGTGTTAAACTAACTGCATATTACTTTTCGATATCACAGATTACGTAATATTCATGATCTCTAATCTTTCAGTTTCTCATGATTATGTGAACAGTGTTCAAAAATAATTGTTCAAAAACAATTAATTAAAAAATATTTATTGGAATTTTAAATTGTTTTCATGATAATTAATCGATAATCAATGATAATTATTTGAACTGCAAAATTATTTTTTGCAATAAAATTGTCATATTTAAAAAACAGGAAATACAAAAGTGATAATTGTTTTAAATGCAAATATCGTTACAAAAAAATTATTAAAAAAATCCTGAATGATGGGTACTCGTTAAATGATGCCACTAATTTTTAAAGTTTTCAAAAAATTTTCAGTTCGAATAAATATTTTTCGAATAATTATAATTTTTAAAGTTTTCCTTTTACGTCGCGGTATTTCTTGGCGCTCTTGATATTTTGGCAAACTGCTCTTACATTTTCAATAAGAATTTGTTGCAAGTCGTGTTCTCTTTTAAGAGCGTCTAATAATTCCTTATTTTGATATGATGAGATAACACTTGCTGTTTCAAAGACCCTATGCTATCCTTCATGGCCGTTATTAATTTTAGCTTAATCATCAATGGCACTGTCAAGACTACACACGTATTTCAAACATAGGCATTTCGAATAATTATCATTTAGTATACGTGTCCTTAAGATTAGTTTTCATTCAAACAAGTTTCAGTTCGAATAAATATTTTTCGAATAATTATTTCGAAGAATAAATTTCGAACAATTCCAGTAACATTATCTTCAGATATCTTACCCTGAAGTTAATCAGAGTTTCGTGTAAAATATCCATAATATTAATCAACCTGGAGCGTTGAATATCTATTTTAGTACATAGACATCTATTGTTCGGCATGTAAAACTTGTAGCTTCTTATTTCATAGGTGAAGATGTTGTTATGTGAAGTTTAGACAGGATTTCTCACGTCGTGTCTGCGATAAATCTTCGACATTCCTGTTCCAGAGAAAAAAGAAATTTGACCAGGAATGTTGCACATATGTAGATCAATCATCCTCTATTTATCCATCTCACAATCATGTCCCTGATAGAATTCTTTCCAGAAAGATATCATTAAACCAATGATGATATAACTTTAAGTAATACGAAATATTACGTTATCAAAGACTTTCACCGGTTTTCATATGTATATATATATATATATATATATATATATATATATATATATATATATATATATATATATATGTGTGTATGTATTATTATTATTATTATATATATATATATATATATATATATATATATATGTATGTATTCTTATATATATATATATATATATATATATATATATATATATATATATATATATGCAGGTACATATGTGTGTGTATATATGCTCAAATGTGTCTGTATACATGCGGCTGCTCACACATACATATATATGCCTGTGTGTGTGCATTCATGTACACACGCTTTTGTGTATGTTTGTGCTGTGTTGTGTTCATTGGTGCGGAAAGTAGAATCATGACCAATTTAGATTCTTATCGTATTCGTTGCGTTTAATTACGCAGAAATAACATAGCAAGCATTTCTTGTCTACTCAGCTACAGGTTCAATATCAGGGTAGACTGTGATTACTTACCCCATCTTGTAACATATCTAGGAATATATGCGTATATATATATATATATATATATATATATATATATATATATATATATATATATATATATATATATATTCAAACCACCACTAGCATCAATAACTGCTCTCCACGTGGTCGAAATTGTCTGCAAGCTCTGATTAATTGGTTCTTATTTATATCAGCCATTACTCGAACTATTGTAGATTTCAGTGAGTCTTTGTGGTTATGAGGCTGTTTATTAACAACGCCCCACACATAATAGTCTACTAGATTGAGATCTGGAGAATTAAGAGACAAAATGTTGGGTGTCGTAGTTGTACACATGGTCAGCCATCCTTTCTTGTGTTCATGGAGCCTTGTGGGATGGAGCCGTATCTTGTTGAAATATGTAAGGCCTGCCATTGCATATGTTTTCAAACCAGGGCTTAACAACTCTTTCTAGAACCATAATCCTTCACTGCTAACAACACCCAATACCATAAAACCTGAATGAAATATTGTGCGCATCACTCAGCGCACCTCAGAAGGGTCTGAACAAAGCCATCTGTCTTTTCTTCTGTTAAGTTTTTGATCTTGAGCAAAATGTTTCTTATCTGAGAAAAAAGAATCATACCAGCTTCTGAAGTATATTTAAGTTTGTTTAAACGCCTTTTGGATCTGTTTAAACTGTTTGCTTTTGTTTTTCTGACATAAATTGACCTCTCTTCATCAGGTAAGACTTGTATCAAATGTCTTCATAAACACTCCTTCTGATTGTTTTTTTCAGACACATGCAGCTTCTTGGCAAGTGACCTCATTGATTGACCTTGAACAATTATCTGCCTGACTTCCTAAATAAATTTGGATGTTCTCACTTTATCAGAACATGCAGAATGTCTTTTACGTTTTGATACAGACATTGGGGAACTGTCAGCGTCTTCTAACTCTTTTCGTATCTTGCGAAAAAAACTATCTTGCAACTTTGAGGAAACGTGCAATATCCAAATCGCTATGATCAGCCTTTAATGCCACAATCACAGCATGCCTTTTCATTTCATTTGTCTTCAGACCTTGTTGGTCTTTTAATACTGTACAACTTGAACACCGTGAAATAGACATTAGGGACATCGGGCATCGGGCTGTAAAATCTATGGTATACCAATGTAATATCTCATCCATTGAGAATCCTAATACTAATATGATATACATTGGGTCTAAGAAGAATGAATTTAAAGCCAGATGGAGGCAGCATAAGTGCTCCTTCAGCAATATAAATAAAAGAAATCAGGCATCTCTATCTAAATATTTTTGGCATTTGAAGGAAATGAATAAAACACCAAAAGTAAAATGGAAAATTATAAACAAAACTAGAACTTATAAAACTTGGGATGACCCATGCCCTTTATGCCTACATGAAAAACTACACATTATTAAGTTTCTAAATAATAAAAATCTATTAAAGAATAGACAGGAGTTAACGGTTTTTTGCCGACATCCTCAAATTTTCGCATTGAATAATTAGCATAAAAACAAACAATAAAATAATTTTTAAATTCCATAGTCACCCTTCAGGAAGTCGTCAAAAAACAAATGTTAGCCACTCATGACATATTTTATATATACAAAACCCTTTCAGAAAAAAAAAAAAAATAAATAAATAAATCTCCATAGACGCTTAACCAGACTAGATGATGTCATCTTCCGCTTTAAATTTAGACACCCCAACCTTACCCTCACTTGACGTCTGTGAATGTAAGTGAGATATTGATACAAATTACTAACACCTTACGCCCCTTTTCTTTAAACAATCGCTCTAGCCGTTAACATAGAAATTTTGATTTCAATAATGAATATGCTTATAAAACGCGTAAACCTCAGAAATAAGTGATTCCAAAATAAAATTTCGCTTCTCAGACCTTTTTTTGACCGGAAGCGACGAGATTGTTGGATTCTATTGTATAGATTGACAAACTTGTTTTTTTGCTTAATCGAACTTTCTTCGACCCACAAAGATTTTCTTATTTCTTAATTGACGAACTTCTGTAAAAGTTATTTCTTAAGTTTTCTTTTTCTTTTATTCATTTCTTTTGTTTGATTTTTTTTTTCTGGGCTTCGGCCACATTTTTATTTTTTTATTTTAGTCCGGTTTGACAAAGCCTTACCGGATTACTGCTTTTTATTTCTGTTTATTTCTTTTCAGTTGTTAAAAAAAAGAAGAGAGAAAAAGAAAGAATGTTTTGTTTTTATTTCCCTTTTAGTTTATACCCTCCCTCCTTTTTATTTAATAAGCGACTTCGGTCGCAATCTTTTATTTTTGGTTTGCCTAGTTTAATACTTTTGTATTTCTTTTTCATTTAATTTATTTCTTTAGCGACTTCGGCCGCAAACGTTTAATTTTTAATTGGTTTGACTAGTTTCAAACCAGTCATTTTTATTTCTTTTCTTTTTTCTTTCTGAATTTATTTGTTGACTACAAGAGAGAGGAGTTTCTTTTATTGTTTTTTTTTTTTCATTTATTCTCGGCTGCCTTTGGGCGCCATTTTGATTTTTTAAAAAAAGTCTTACCTGACTATTTAATTTATTCTTTCTTTTCAGTTGATCTAGTTTGTTTTTAATTATTTCTAATTTGGGTTAACTTTTATTTTGGGGTTAAAAGTTTATTGTTTTTGAATTTTCTTAATTTCCTGGTGTATCCAGACTTTTCTTTATTTGTTTTAACTTTTAATTTTATATTTTCCCTTATCCCAACTTCTTTTCCCATTGTTGAACATAAAAATATATAAAACCCGCTAGTGGAAGTTTCCAGTTATTTTAAAAATGTCCGACGAAGTTAGTCGGTCAGGAGATAAAAAAATACCTTTTTGGGGCGGCTTGCTAAGGCCGATCCACCTGATAAACCGAAATCTTCAAAACGGGCAAATACTGCCCCTCATGTGCAGGAGAAAGCTAATGCAAAGCATGCTAGTAGCACTAAGAAGGGAGAGACGAGGCAGGTCTCAAGCCAAAGCGTAAATGACGATGCGCCGAAGAAGGCACAAGCTAAGAAGACAGACGAGGAATCTCCCTCTTGCTGGAAGTCCCCCCCCAAGTTGTATAGTGAACATAGCGGATTTCTTGGAAAAGGCTAAGGGATACGTTCATCTTGTAAATAAAGATTGGCTCCTTGAAGACGTCCAAGAGCTCAAGGTGTTCGCAAAGAAAATGGTGTCGGTCTTCCTGGTGGACAAACGTTCGCGCAAAATTTGTCGCTCCACGAAAGACATAGTGATTAAATCACTTTTGTCCCTGGGGATAAAACCCCAAAGAGTTATTAAAGGTGCTGGGTTTTTCATGTGGGACGTACTGTAGCCCACACTTGAAGATTGCCTGGCAATGGCAAAAAAAGAACTAATTACGAAAGACCTTATCCTAAGGACACAGTATGAGGGCCGGCGAAGGACCAGTGTGGCCGAATTTGAGGATCCTCTTCAGCATCGGTAGAGCACCTGGCTGCATTTTTTATGCAGCACGGCCAGATTTTAGGGGCTCTCTCCGACAACTTGAACGGGGGATGGACTTTTGATACCATGTTAGATCAGAGGGCTTCAGATCCATCCGCAACTGTTTGGATTTAGGCGGCCGGAAAATGCCGGTCATTGTGACCGGTAGGAAACCTACTTGTTGGAGGTGTGGAGAGACTGGTAACCTTTCCTCCTCTTGCCCAGGGAAGAAGGCCCCTGGAGGTCCGGCCGCTGGCGACCAATATCCCCCTTTGGCTGAGACTGTCAAATCCGCGACGCCTGTAGTGGGCCTAACTACGAAGCGGCCGGTGGGGAAAATCCCTCGGTTGGGTCTTTAACCACTTTACCTCCAAAACTAACAAATGTGGATAAGGAAGAGGGGGAATGGCGTCTCGTAGTTAGGGACAAAGGGAAGATCCGGACAGCGGGGGCTCTATCCCATCATGACCCCGGGGATAAAAACACCTACAGCCCCATTCCCTCTACCATAATTGAGGGCGACGCCTCGGCGTCATATGAAGAAAATGCCACATCCACGGAAAAATTGAACGAGCCTAGCTGGCAAAAAATTTTAGACCTCAAAATGTTGAAAGAGAAACAGGACGGAAAGCGGGCGAAAAATCAGAAATCGCTGGGGGCACCGGGCTCCTTATCCTCTGCCCTGTCTTCCCCTTCATCAACCTAAATAACATTCACAAAACCACCTCCGCCCAAATCATTGACAAACTCATCGGCGAAACATTATACATCAACAAAACCTTCTCCAGTTATGACCCCTTCTTGCATGACACCCTCTAACACACCCATAGACACACCAATTGCAACACCTTCTCAATCGCCACAAAAATAAAGAAACAGGAGCCCAGATTTACAGGCGGCCACAGACAAGAAAAAACAAAAGATGAAGCCACCATATCTCCCAGGGGAAGACGTCTGCCACGTATCCCGGGCACAGGCGGAGAGGGTTTTCGGCAGACGCAAAACCCGAAAGCCTTAAAAGTTTTATGGAATTTTCAAAAGATCAACGGAATGGACGTCGAAGTGCCCGACAAGTTCCCATCAGAAAAAAGGGTACTGACCGTCATAAGAACTTGCCCGGGTACGCGGGAGATTTGGGGCATGATAGAGGAGGCCCAGTTGTCTCTAAGATTGGTGCCCCCAACTGCCTACCTACTCGACCCAGAAATGGACGAAACAAATCAAGAGTTCAAAGGGAGGGTCCCCGTTTTTGTTCCCCCATCCCTTTATAGGTCTCTTAATTTAACGTATCCTTCGGACATTGGTGGTTTGTCTCAAGATGATACCGTCGAAATTGAGATGGCGTCCGGTTCTATGGAACGAGCTGTCGGTGTCCTCAACCCAGACATGTTTTATCCTGAAGGACAACCCTAATCGATTTGACAATGTCTCTCTGGTTGGCTAGTGTGAATGCCCGATGCCTGAGGTCCGAGTCTCGAAGGGTGAGGCTCGCTGGTGACGTTCAGCGCTTAGGGATGAAATATGCTGTGTGCAAGAGACCCGTTTTTCTTCTCGCGATTATGAAGACATTCTGTCTAAGGGGTTTAATCTTTATTCAGTACGTTTTGATGGACGCTCGAGAGGTGTCTATTGGCTGGTGAGCTGCGTGTGTTCTTGTCTTCGGAGATCCGGCGGAAAGACTTTGCGTGCTGGATGTTACCATAAAGGATAAGGCTTTGCGTCTCATTGGGGTTTATGGGCGCAATATCCACACTGAGCGGCCTGCTTTGTTTCTGCAGATCGGGACGTTTATGACGACATCATGTCGGGTAGTTTTAGCGGGGGATTGGAATGTCAACCTTGACCCTGACATAGATCGTATAGGGTCAAATTCATATACGGATACTAATATCTGGGGCGTGAAACCATTTCGCGACTTTGTCGACGGGTTCGATCTCGTCGACAAATACCGGAATGAGCACCCTCAGCGGGTAGTTTGGACTTGGACTTGGACTAATAGTGGCAGCTCGGCCGTAGGTGTGCTTGCTAGCTACCTCGACCTAGTTTTAGTTAGGAGAGTCGATGTAGGGCTCTTAGGGTGCCCAAGTTTCCATTATATAGTTTATTCGGATCATAGGATTGTCTGGATCCGTGTAAACTTATATAAGCCTAAGGTTAGGATGGCTGGTTACTGGAAATTCAACCGCTCGTTATTTGGCGAGCAGGGATTCCGGGACCAGAAGCTACTAATGTACAAAGGGAACTGACGGGGGCTGTGGTGGGAAATGCCTGGTGGGACAAATTAAAATCTAAAATTCCTGGTGGGACAAATTAAAATCTAAAATTCGAAAGTTAGCTGCCGATTTTAGCCGTCGACTCAATCTAGATAGATTAGCGGCGCAAACGGCGTTAGAGCGAAGAGTGGATAGGGCAGTTAAATCCCATGATAGTGGGGAAGTAGCCTTAGCTAAGGCAGAGTTGGCCTCCTTGCTTATCAAGAAGGATCAAGCTCTGGTAGTTAGGGCTAGGTTAAAAAGAATGTCTTCTGAGGCGACGAACATGGCCGCAAAATTGCGTGTAGAGGAGAGTATAAATGCATCACAGAGGCATATCGCGTGCGTCACATAGCCGGATAAGCGGACCGTGACTACAAACTCGGGCATATGTAAGGCTTTTCGGGATTATTTTCGGGATCTTTTTACCAGGGAGTCCGGTCTGAGCCCTGCTCAGTTCGACGCCTATTTAGCAGACTTTCCCTGCCTTGAGGAAGCTGAAGCAGCTAGGTGCGAGGGTCCCATCACAGAGTCGGATATCGGGGAAGCGCTGAAACAGGTTGGCCTTGATAAATCTCCGAGATTACATGATCTTCCCTCCGAAGTCTACTTGAGGCAGTCGCCCGTTTATGTTCCTTACTGGAACTTATTTTCAACAACTGGATGAAGCTGAGGTCTATACCTCAACGCTTCACCAGGGGTGTGATCAAGTTGCTCCGTAAGGACAAAAACGGTGGGGATGGGATAGGTAATTTTCGCCCTTTAAATGCAGAGTTAAAGATTTTGGAAGAGATCTTAGCTAACCGTTTGCAGCTTGTCCTGTGTCGTCTGATTGGCTCTGAACAGACTTGTGCTCTGAAGGGCAGGACTATTCAGGCAACCTTCATATGGTCCGCTTGATCATCGAGAAAGTCGACAGTGAAGCCGCGCTGATCAATTTGGATCAGTCCAAGGCCTTTGATAGGGTTGACCATCGATTTCTGGAGGCTGTTCTTTCGGCTGCCGGTTTCGGGCCGTACTTCTGTATGCGACTCCCGGTGCTCTGGTGAAAGTGAACGGGGTAAGATCGGAACCTTTCGTATTGCCTCGATCTATTCGTCAGGGTAGTCCGCTTTAGCTTTTGCTTTACGTTCTTGCGTTGGAAGCTTTCCTTCGCAAGTTAAAGGCGAATCCAGTACTACGCGGAATTTCCCTACCTGGTGCTACCACCTCGGCTAGGTATTCTGCCTATGCTGATGACGTTTGGTTCTTGTGTCGAGCAGAGCCGAGATTAACGAAGTCAGCAAAGAAATCAGTGGGTATGAGATGGTGACAGGGTTCAAGATCAACCGCGATATGTCTGTTGGCTTGCGGTTGGGTGCGTGGAAGAGAGTTTCTCTTCACGGACTTTTCCACCGGACGGATGGACCGGTCAAGATGCTCGGCGTCTGGTTCGGTCCAGATATCCAGTTAGGAATGAATTGGTCGGAGGTACAAGGGAAGGCCGAGACCGCAATTAAATTGTGATCTCGGAGGAATCTTTCCTTAAAAGGAGGGCGGAGATATGTTTCACATATCTACCCGATTCTCCTTTACCGACACTCTGTACTTCCACTTCTGTCTGACACTTTGCTGGCGCTAGTGAAACTCTTGTTCTCCTTCTTGTGGGGAGGCAAGGCTGCCAGAGTCTCTCGAGAGATCTGTTGCCTTCATCCATCTGAAGGCGGTCTAGGTATGCCTAGCATTGAGATCCGTCTCTATATGCTTCGCATCGGGTCCCTATATCGTTTGTGTCGCGAACTGGATGAGGAGGGCGCCTTCTGGAAGGAAGACGCCCGTAGAAATTACCCATCCTTGAGAAGTGTGCACTCGTGCGAGGAGAAGACCCGCCGTTTACCCCGAGCTGAGTGATCCTTTTACCGTGAATGTCGTCTTGCTCTGAAACGACTCTTATGGGCGTCGGATGGCCTCTCCAACGTCCAGGCGTTGTCTCGTAGGGCATTATATCAAGTGTTAGTTAGGGGGGCGTTCATGATGATCTGATTGACGAGCTTGGTCTTGCAAAGCAGGAGGCTCGCTCGATCTGGCCTTGAGCTCTCGGGTTGAAATGTCTCAATAACGATGAGGCATCTCTCACCTGGCTGGTGATGCGTGGAGCCCTCTGGGTCGCCAAGAAGATTTGCGCAGCGGGCTGGGAGAAATATCCAAACTGCCGACGCTGTAGTGGGGAAGTCGAGACCCTAGGTCACGTCTTCTTTCATTGCAAGTTGGTAGCTCCGTTGTGTAAGTTTGTTGAAGGCCTCATGGTTCGCATGTTACACGGAAAGTTCTTTGTCCTTGAAGCCTCTTCTGTGTGTAGCAATATTGCGCCTCCGTTGACGAAGGCTGGACTTTGTGTTCCACTGCTTGTTAAGAGGTATGTGTCGTGATTTGGTCGACACGTCAGAAGGGATTCTATGGAGGTGAGAAGTTCACCTCTTCTCAACTGATTTCGTACTTTAGGCATCTGCTTAAAGTCAAGATTAGGACGGAAAGGCGGCGACTGTTTTCATCAGAATTCGGAAAAAGGTTGGAAAATCTTGCGAGTAAAAGGGGCTGACATGGAGTGGCACTTGGATGTCGGTTAGGTTAGGATTTTGTCCTATTAGGATTGAACAGAGGTAACCCGCCCCGATATTTAGGCTAGTTTAGGTTTCTTAGTGTGAATCTTTAGTTTCCATTTTTCTGGTTAACTTAGCTAGGGTATGCATGCTCATTGGCCCCTTCAATTTTTGTCCCTATTTTTCTTTTGTTTAATTCCCCATCCCCTCCCTCGTTAGGTGGTCAGTAATTTCAGTTCTCTGATTGTTGCGGGATGACTTTCGTTTCGTGTGTGTGTGTTTTCATATTTGTTATTGTGTCTCAATGAGTGCGTGTTTGTGGGCGTGTTTGTTTTTTATAATGTTATAATCCCGCAATTATTTCGTCCAATTAACTGATATTTCTGCCACATTTAGGGAGTGTGGGGGAGGAGGCTATTACTAACCCTATTTTGTTTTGTTTTATGAAAATAGTATTAAATCATATTGTAAATAATCGTTGGGGTTTTTAAATTGTTGTTATTTCCCCTCCCCCACAAACTTTGAAATGTAGATATGGGGACTTGTTAGGATTTCATAGAGAATTTGAAGTATTATGGTGGACGCAGTAAAAAAAATAAGAGTGAATGTGTTGTTTTGGCGATAGGGATATTGTTGGTATGTTTGGGTCCGTGTCTGTGACTAGCTAAGTTTAGAATTAAAAGAGATGACCGTCCTTCCCTAACCCCCTTTTTGGCCTTGTGTCACATTTTGTACAAACGTACAAATAAATAATTTTTCCACAAACAAATTTGGCTTGAAGATGGAGCAGAGCTTAGCACTTTACTTCAATTTAATTCAAACAATTATATTGAAGTTTTCGGCTCTTGTTTTGAAACATGAGAACTCTTATGTAGCGTGTTGGAATCATATTTTTTTAAATAAATAATTATATATATATATATATATATATATATATATATATATATATATATATATATATATGGTTGGATTAATATGAGTTTGTGACCCTGGGTTTCACAAACTCACATCAATCCAACCAAATATGTTAGGTCTATCTCTGATATTGAGCGTTTTCTCATAAGTACCGCGCATATAATATATAAATAATTATATATATATATATTTTAACATACACACACATATATATATATATATATATATATATATATATATATATATATATATATATATATATATATATATACACTGCGTTCTGCTTGATTATGCAAAGTAAATTTTTCACCTAACGTGTCAATAAATTCTGTTTTTTTCAGACTTTGTGCTTCTTGCAGATTAAATTCTACTTTCAGACAAGACAATATGATCAATGAAAAAAAGTTGTATAGTAACAGGGTTCTTTTTCTCAAAGTATGTAAAAAGGTACAGTTTCAAGTGTTCGGTCTGATTAAGCAATCACCATATAAATCCTTAATATGGGTAAGAAAAACGGTCTTACTGAAAACGATCATGCTGAAATTACTCGCATGCTTGGAAGTGATCTGTCAAATTTCAAAAAAGTTACAGAGAGACCACCGTACAATCAAATCATTCATCTTAGGCAGTAAATCATGCAGAAAGACATCTAAACGATCGCATTTCCAAAAGTTAACTGCCAGAGATCTTCGTAAAATTAAATATGAAGTAATGAAACCGCATGAAAATAGTGAAAAAAAAAATATTTGAAAGTGCTGGAGTTCCCAAAGTTGGTAAAACTACCCGTTGTGTGGTCCTCAACACCCTTGCTAAAGTGAAGAATCCCATCAAGAGGCCCACATTGAGCAAAGCAAACAAGATGAAAAGAGTTGAATGGGCACACAGTTACATGAAGACCAATTTTAGCAATGTGATTTTCACCGATGAGTGCCATGCTACTCTTGATGGGCCCTGATGAGTGGTCATCTGGATGGGTGTTAAATGGTCGACCAACAGGAGTACGCATTCGTCGACAACAGGGTGGCGGAGCAGTGATGTTTTGGTCTGGGATCCGCGGAAATGAACTAATAGGCCCACAGAAAGTATCCAAAGGGCTTAATCTAAATTCAAATGCATATTGTAGGCTTTTGGAAGATGCCTTCCTGCCCTGGCTTGATGAACAACCAATTCAGAATAGAAGATCGTTGATATTTCAGTAGGATAATGCTCCAGCGCATAGATCAAGAATCACCGCCAATTGGCTATCAAACTATGGGTTCAAAGGGCAAAATTTAATAGTATGGCCTCGAAACAGCCCTGATTTAAATCCAATAGAAAATTTGTGGTCTATAGTCAAGAGGCGGATTAATGCTGAAAACAAGCAATTCACCAGCTTAGAAGTCCTGTGGAAAGCAATTGTAAGTGTTTGCCGATCAATCAAACCTTCTGAAATGGAAACATTGACGTCAGCAGTGGACAGGCACCTCATAACGGCTTTGAAGAAAGGAGGATGTCATGTCTGTTCGTAGCCACATTAACCGACTTGTTTTGTTTTGTTTAACCTGCTATACATATGTATTAGGTAATGTAGGACTTAGAACACACGATGTATTGTCATATGCGCCACAATTCAATTAATAAAATTTAGTATATAATGTGTTTTTCTTGTTTTATTTTCCATTTTCATAATGAAAGTGAACACTAAATTAGGGCTTAAGTTCATAAATCATTAAAAAGAAGCACGTTTTGTATATTTCGACAACTTAAATGATTGACAAAATAATAAAATAGTATCAACAACACTTTAGCTTTTATTCTTCAGAATATATATATTGCTTAACTTGGATAATTTTAGGTAAAAAATATCTTTGCATAATCAAGCAGAACGCAGTGTATATATATGTATTCGTGAAAATGTCAACATGTAATCTCTGATAAATTAATAGTTTCCGCCCGATTACTTTTTATGCTATACACATTTAAACCTTTAAAATATTAAGAGTCTGGAGCCTCAACGAAAATCGTAGCGTTATTTTTTTTAATTGACCATACATATATTTCTTATAATGTTGTTGCCATCACCTCGCCACACGTTGCAAAATAGCTTTTCTGAAAGAGAGCGTGCTATAAATATTGACAGTAGTTGAATTGAAGTTTTAAAACCAGTTCTGCTTTTGGTTAAGTATAGAACGTAGATCGTTTCGGAGAACTAATTATAATCCTAAAGAGAAAGGAAAATTGGTCGTGGCAAACAAGCTGCTGATGTACAGAAGGATAAAACCGAATAAGATGTAGTTGTCATTATATCTAATAGAAAAATGACAATCACAATACTATGCGAATGTTAGCATTTAGTATTCCTGAAGTTTAATCCAGACTTTTTTTTTCCAAGGTTTTTGGAAGTTGGGTTCACAGAATGACAAATTCCATGAAGAATCGGATACTGAATTTTTTTTCTGTATAAACTCTCAGAGACTAAGATAGGTACGTCCACTAGGTCACGTAAAAAAGCGGCCTATCACGATCAAAAATGACTCATAAATCAACGAAAACAAAGTTTTGTCTCAATATGTTTATGTTGTTATGAAAGAGGAAAGACCAAAGTGTTTTTTAAATATTTTTTGAAATTTTTTACTCCTTTCTAACACGTAGAAAATTTTGGTTAAAAATTATGTTTTTTTTTTACGACAGCGCGATAAGACTAAAAAAAGGTTTGTTTTATTTTGCGCTTTTCCCGAGGAAAACACACGTTAATTAGGAAATTCTTGCAAAAATCAAATAATTGTTGGATTTTAATGAAACTTTCAGGACTTATTCAGAAATGAATGAAATTATTTAAAAAAAATTTTTTTTCAGAAAATCTTGTTAAAAAGAGATCTTTTTTTAAACATGTTTCCACCCACTTACATATTTTCATGAAATTTCGAGAAATTAAATCAGAGTTCCCGGGATTTTTTTTATTAGTTATAAACAGGAATCATTGTAGAAAGTAAATCACCAATTTTTTTTGTCAAACATTTGCTACTTTATAGAAAATCAGATTTGAATTGTAAAAAAAAAAATATGTAAAAAGTATCTAATTTAATTAATTAGAAAAGCTTCCACCTGTTTTTGTAGATACGTTATATTAAGGACATTATTTTGTGAAGAAATAAAATTTTTTCGATGAATAATGTATTTTTTGCAAATTTTTTCCAGATTTTAAAAAATTATTCATTAACGTCTTAATACTTCAAAAATCGTTTAAAATTATTTATTTCAATCGTGCACGCAATGTAATGATAACGTCAATGAAAATGTAAATTTACGAATCGAACTTTGAAAAGCACATAACACTCGTTTAAGCAGAAATAATTTTAAAATAATTTTAAAAATAAATTTTTATTGAAAAACGTTCATAATTTCTATGTATGAAAATGTATACGCGACATAATCCTTAAAAAGGTCACGTGATTTGTGTCGTCTGGCACCGCAGTTATTTCTCTTCTCTGTCCAGTTCAGATCCACATCGTTAACGTGTTTGCAGAAATTCTTTTCAAATTTTAAAAGTTGTAATTATTTTTAATTACTTTTTATTAAATATTTTTCTTTAAAGTATTTTCTTTTATTTTGGATAATATTTCATTGAAATAATTTTTTTCTTATTAATTAATTTAACATAAGATTGAGAAAGTAAGAGAAACGGAAACCAAGACAATAACATTACCTGAATAATAAAAAAAAAAGTTTAAAGAATTACCTGAATAATAAAAAAAAAGTTTAAAGAATTACGTGAATAATAAAAAAAAGTTTAAAGAATTACCTAAATAATAAAAAAAGTTTTAAAGAATTACCTAAATAATAAAAAAGTTTAAAGAATTATGCATTTAAAAAATTTAAACAATTATATAATTAAAAAAATAAAGAATTAGTATCTAATAAAAACTTCAAACAATTATCTAAAAAAAAAAAGGTTAAAAAATTATTATCTAATGAAAAAGTTTGAATAAGAAAAGTTTATATACAATTATCTAATTAATAAGAAAAGTTTAAACAATTATGTAATGATTTAAAAAAGTGTCTAATTAAGAAAGTATGAAATAAAAAAAAAATAGTACATAATTGCTGAATAAATTGTTAATATTTAAAAAGTACTAGTTAAAAACGAAAAACCGCGTTCGCCTAATTTAAAAATTTGTCAATTTTGATCATCCATAGCTGTCTGTCATCGCCTCGTCAATTGCGAAATCGATGAAAGACATGCAAAAATTTCAGACACATCGTTAAGAAATGTTTGGATACAAATTTTTTAAGCTATAAGTAAGTACTGTTTGTTTCATATCAGATTATTTTAACTTTGAATTTTCTAATTTTACTCAAATAACGTGTCAAAGTATATAATTTAATTTAGGAAGAAGTTTAAATTCAAAATTTTGTTTGTTTACAAAATTCTTAAAATTTAAGAAAATGTCCGCTTTTAAGAAAATTAAACAAAAATCGAGCATATATTTGACATTCCAATCTATATAATTTCTATCTAAAAGACTTCAGAATATTTTACTTAGTGTAAATAATAAATTTAATGCTTTAGCTTTCAATTAAATAACAACATATTTAAACAAAACTTTGTTTTCTTTGATTTATGTCATTTTTAATCGTGATATGCCGCTTTTTTACGTGACCTAGTGGACGTACCTAGACTAAGACTTATCAAATTTAACTAGATAAAGTTAAACTGATAACTGACGTCAAAAATGACATCCAGCATGTTTTCTAACAGGGTTGAGAAAAGGCTTAGTAATTTTAATGTCTACCAAGCGAAACTGCTCTCTTTTAAGCAACAGAGATACATTTTTACCTTTTACCTGTATGAAGAATATTAACCTTTAGGCGAACAACTTAATCCGCATTTAGGCCCCACGATGAAATAGGATGATTATATTGAATCAATTGTTAGGTATGCGTTTAGAAGAGTTGGTTCACTGTGTAACATCATATATGTTTCCCGACAGAATCAACCTTTTACATTTATAAATCTATTTTTCCTTCGTATGTGGGAATATTGCTGTCATATCTTGTCTGGTGCTCCGGTTGTATATCTCGAAATTCTAAGCCACAGTCAAAGAGTGTAATATATCGGTCCTGACCAGAAATTTCTTTTCATTTACTTTCCTATCGTTGATTCCTGATTTTCCTGTGGCTTTTCTATAAATATTATCATAACACTCGTTCTAATGATCTTTCATTTTTCTTACTCGGAACGCATGAATTTAGACAAACAATTAGATTGGCAAAAAGTTTTATTTATCCTGAAATAGCTCCATGTAACCGTATGTTCTATGTCAATAGTTTCTTTTCCTGCACTTCTGGTCTATAGAACCCACTTCCAGTTTCTTGCATCCTTGCTATCTATGATCTTAATAGGTTTCAATGCAGCGCAAACAACATCTCATGCCATCCTGAAAAAGTGGTCTTTTATTGTTCTTTCACCCATATATGATGCTTTTTCAAAATCAGTAACCGCGTGTGTCTGAGCGGCTTTATCTCCGTGCTTGGTCTGAAATGTTCAAGTAATAAAAGTCAGAAATATACATATCATCCTTGTTTATACTTCGAAAATGCATAAAATATAACATAGGTCATATTTACACTTGACCTGAAAATGGTACACATTACACTGGTTTAAACAAGTATCTACAAGGTACACCTTGGTTAATTTGTTTAAGCTGCAATTATCCACCCAAATGTGACACTGTGCGTAATTTTTAATGCCCAGAAATGTATTCTCTTGACATATTCGAATTACTGAAGATGTGGAAACATTATATATATTAGAAATATTGAAATGAATATAAGATAATGTGCAATTAGTCTGTCTTTCAACATGCTCCATTTCGTTCTTTCAAATACCATTTGAGTCGGAGATTTCAGTACTGTTAGTCGGATGTAAACATAATACATAAAGGATAGCATTTTTCACTACATTAAATTTATAACTACAATTCGATCTTTTGACAACTCTACTGAATTCATTGTATCTCTGAAATATCAAAGCCAAGATGCAATTGGGTAGTCACTTATGTATAACGATGCAAATCGTTATTCTTTATTATGTTATCTGATATTATAAGAGACACATCAACGTAATAGGTTTAACCATCGAGCAAGAACGAGAAAGGTATATAAGCAAATATAAAATAAATTTGTATTTCCGAAAAGATCAGAAGAATGTATTCACACATATAATAATCTAAATCTGAGTATTTCACGTTATTTTTGCCCGACATTAATATATATATATATATATATATATATATATATATATATATATATATATATATATATATATATATATATATATGACAATAGGAAAACTGCTGACGCGTTTTTTCCAATGTGGACTTTCTCAAAGCAAAAAAAAAACGAAATGAATTTAATTAAATAACGTAACTAATAATGACAAAAAAATAGAATGTTCTTAGCAACTGGAAGGATGTAGAGAACGCTATTTTCATATTGTTAACTGAAAATTACGTCAGTTATTGTCACGTGTGGAGAATATTGTCATTACAACTGTGTTGGCGTATTCAACCATTTTCTTTTGATTTTACGATATGTATGTATAAAATGAAGATATTTTTCACCAAATGTTATTGAAAAATTCTAAAAATACTTCTTGATTTTGTGAAATTTTAAAAAGTCGTGTATGATATATATTAATTTTTTTTTAAATTTGGGCTCGAATTAATGTAGCAATTGCCACGCAAATACGGAACATTGAATACAGAACATCTATAATATTCTGTATTTTAATTACTTCTTGTCAGTGATCCAGTATATATAACATCTGTGGAGACTAATGTGCAATTGCTGAAACATACTTAATATATATTTTACAATAACACCGGTTTTAAAAAATAAAACTATAAATATATGTAAATTAGAAAAAATCATGAACTTTTACACTATGCAGTTCACTATGCAGCCAAGCAAAAGCTACATTCTAAATATCTTTTCCAGAGTTCGCAAATGAACTGTGGTGCACAGGCTTTATCATCATCTCGGACAGGCGTGGCGAAATATGCCTTGTAGTCCTTACATAATTTAGCAGATATTGCTACACTGTATTTTCGCTCTTGTCTTGATAAATTTGTCACAGAGATAGTAAAATGCATCTGTCAACCTCTTGATTCAAACAGTGATGAATACTTCTATCAAGGACGCCTTTTCTGCTCTTTGAGAACTATATTTTAACTGCACTGTTTTGCTTATTTTGCCCGTATTAGTACTGCTAACTATGTTGCCAGAATGTTGTGGAAATTCTTTTATAATCTCAAGAATTCTTTAAAAGTTTAGAAAGTTCTAGAAAATCCACCTGCAGCAACCCAGTGCTGAATCTCTCTGGAATGTAATGGACAATCCGTTGGTTTTAACACATAAATGCCTCGGTCACAAAAACATCAGTTGAAGGGAAAAATAGCCATTTTCTTTGCTTTCTAGAGAAAAGCAATTAAAAAAATAAGACTTACTCAACAAAGACAAAATAAATGAACATTTTGTTCCAAAATGTAATGCTTAGCAAACTAGCATCGGTAGGAGTTAAATCACTTTGAACTGTATTATACTTGCTAAGCTTTCTAAGTAACAATGATCAATCCAATGGTTTTGATACATGCCATTTATCAATGCCCGATAAACAAATATCTATGTAATTGTTTGGAAAAAACAGAAACAAAAACTTCCAGATTTGAACATTGTCAAAATGCTTCTTTGGTCTTAACGCCTGTTACGAATCAAGATATTTCTCTTCATTATGGATTATATAATGTCATCTATTTGACAAACGTTGATCACTCGCGTGCAAAATTACTTATCCCTGTACGTTTAACGTCTTCACAACTATTATAAATTTTGCCCACGAAATTTCATGAAATAATTTGAAATTATGATAATCGGATGAAACATATGCAAGAGAGAATATATTTAGTGCCATAACCTATCTTTAGTGATTTGAGCAATATTCACTCTTGAATTATCATGTAAGATGAAGAAGCCTTTCAGATTAAGAAATGATGGGTGTATTTGTGTGCAATGTTTCCAGTTGAGGCCACTAATTATCAGCATTAACTTCTTTTATTTAGCACTTTGACTCACAAAACAATTTATATCCAACCAAGTACAGAACATTATTTTTCAATATTGTAGCCCAATATAGAGAACAGATGTAGCATTTTTAAGTCAGTACTAATCATTGAAATTTTCTTTGGATATGATTATAGTCAACCTGTATTCCATCAAGATGAATATTCTACCTATGAAGGCTTCGTTAGCATAACACTACTTATCCCACTAAATATAGAGGATCATTTATTTATATTACTGAACTGCAATATAATATCAGTTTTCCTATATGATAGTGAATGCTGGACGATCACCTCTCAGAGGAAGAAGAGACATGCAGTAACAGAAATGTGGTTCTAAAAGAATGATGCTGAGAATACAGTCAACCAAATATGGCAGAAACGACGACGTTTTAGAGAAAGTAGGCAAAAATACACATACGTAACATCAGGAAGAGACAGTTAAAATCTATAGGACGCATAATGAGAAAAGAGCGCTTTAAGGCATGTCTGGCAGTGAAAGGCAGTGCATTAACATAACTAGCGAGCTTGACTAAACGTATGGCGAAGAATGGCTTACGAGAGAAAACACGCATAGTAAGTGAAGGGGATGAATGCTGATTTTTATCAAATAAATTCTGGAAGTTTTCACTGCTTGAGTTTGTCTGTAAAGAGATGGCCAAATCAGAAATGACGAATACTATTCACCTCGCCTATTTCTGGCTGATGGTCAAGCGAGAAAAGCAATGCCAGTTATATCCGCCCAATTTGGCAATGATAATGGACGCATGTTGCGTGACCAGCGAAAGGACTGAAGAAAACGGAGATAATCACTTCCACGCCACAACAAGTCCAAGGAGTCAGGCTGGCAAGCAACTTTACCCACAATGCACAAACGCAATCTGAATGATTGACAATAGTCTGCACATCCATGGATTAAGTAGATTAAAAAAAAAAAAAAATCTAATAATGATTGTTCAGATTATATTTAATTTGCTTAGACGCCGTCGATATTCGTATATTTTCATATTGATTTTGATCTATTCAATATCTCTAAATTGAGGTTTTACAAAATAAATTCCTTTACGATTTTCTTTATTAAAAAGAATGAATATATTCTCTTATTAAGGTTTTAATCCTTAATAAATTGCTTTTATTCGGTTATAAAAAATAAATTTATGTTTTTCTGGTGCAGAGATAACTCGGTCATAAATCAGCCCTGAGTAGTCCTGGTGGCTCTGTTAAGATGGCGGTGTTGATATGTCTCTACTCGGCCACTTGATGTGCCAGTATATAAGACTCATCAGATTCAAAATCGATCGATTTGATATTTCCAAGCTTTCCAGCGCAGCAGCGGACATATTGTGACAACGTCTTATCACAAGGCTTAATTTCGGCGACTTATCTTTTCCCTAATTTTCCCGGGCAAACACAAATTCTTCAAACAGTGAAATATGTTGAATTCAATTGACATATTCTGTTGTCTTTCATTCACGTTTCCGGTTTGCCTTTTGAAATTATCAGAACATTTTTACGACGCGTTACATCAATCAAAGTACGTCGTAACGTAATGAGCCCAGAAGTAAATTTAACAATGACCTAACAGTTAATTTACTCATGATTTACACAGGTTGAGCCGTTGTTGCCATCTTAGTTGTTATAGGCGAATTTTTTTCTGAGATAAGAAATTATTATTTACATTATTTACATAACCCATACTACCATTCTGAATAAGATTTATACATTCACAGCGTCTCAGTGAGTGATAGATATTTGCTTCTGAACTGTGATAAAAGAAACAAATACACTGATTACGTATCAATTCTCACATAGTGTAATTACATCTGAGCATTGGGAAAATCCGGAATTTCAATAGAATTCTGAAAAATTATAATTAAGTTTACATCCGTGAATCTGGCTTCAGCATTAAATATGATATAATGGAAAGATATGATATTTTGCAAACCAACTCAAAATAATCTAATATATTTTTAGTATTCCATTCATCTAAATTGTGACTTGTTTGTCGCCAATCTCAAAACATCTTGTCCAAACGTAATAAGTAGCGTAAATCAGAAATAAATGATAATACTTCAATAGTACTCAAAACACCGACCCATATGTTGAATTGATATCAAATATAAATTGAGCACTCCGATTTTGATTGAAATTTTCAAAGAATTTAAGATTATTTGTAATTAGATAAATTATTACTGACGTGTGAAATGTTTTTCTTTTATGTGCCATGACGCTTCATCATAAACGTGATAATTGCTCTCAATAACTTTCTGATCTTTGTAACTCTAAGTTTGAGAATTTCAAATCCCTTTTAACCCCGGTCAGAATATTTGTGTATTCCGTTAGCTTCCATTTTTATTTGAGTTTTATTTTGAGAACATAATGTCTCCCCTCATTAGGATTTTCACATTCAATACTACAATATTTAGTGAACTATTTGCTCACTCCGATGCTTGATTTAACAGACATATCAAGAAAAGGAAATAATATGGCATGTGCATATTCAGCTAAACCTTTTTCTCTGAAGTAAATAGTCCTTAAAGATTTTCATGTCATTCAAAAGAATTTGTCAGATTTTTACAAAACTGGCATTGAGAACATTTGTATCAGCTTAATACACATACACACACACGTATATATATATATATATATATATATATATATATATATATATATATATATATATATATATATAATGAATGGGAGAGAGTATAAGACTGTGGGAATCGTTGAACGTTTAATGGTGTGGAATCGAATGTTTTCTGTCATCAACTCGAGATTGAATTGCGAACGATGTAGTTTTATTCATTTCCTCTAAGTACGGGCTCTTATTAACTTTTTCTATGGTTAGGAGTTTTTATTATGATAACCAGAAATAGTTTGAACATATATTTTTCAGGGTCTTATGAACGGTTATAGTTTTCGAAAAGCTTTACCAATGCGTTTAATTTTATGTGAATATGTTTATTTCCAGATTTATGGTTGAGGTGAACTATGTTTGCTGCGCATTACGGTGTGAAACAGGGCTGATTAGTTATTGTTGGAATTTTTTGGTGGGGTATAAGACACTGCATTCCAGAAAGGATGGATTCATAGATTCGGGCAGAGGTTTGTGAGGGCAGCATGTTTGAAAATGTTGGGTTTAGGGCTTCTGTCATATAGGACCGACCATTATCCCAGTCTCCTTCCCGTGGCGAGAAACCGTTCTTTGCGACGGTAAATCACTGGACGTCATTAGTTTGGAATCAATCTGAACGCTGACATACCTATAAGGCCGGGGTGGGGTAAAATATTTGTTGAGCATTTGTCAGAGTAGGATGTTAGAAAAAGTTCGAGGTTGTTTGCCTGCTGCCCCATCGAGTCTGGGACTCGGGTGGATTATTCAATGACGAGGTTTAGTTCATAAACGGTGAAGAAGTTTCTGGATTATCTGCCTTCCTCCTCGGTTCTGTTTCAGTGGACTAACGACACCCTATGGTGAATATTGAATTTATCAGTGACGTGAAACATGGCAGAAGGAAATTTGGTTAGGATATTGTCAATCCTGTCTGATATTCGATTTAAAATTACCGATACAGTGCAAAAACAATTCTTTTACTATCAATAAGTGCCACGCGGAAGAACAATTTTGTCCCTTTTAAAGGAAAACACTTTCATGATTTAAGCTTCAACATGTTTATCTCAAAAGATATAGGGATGCTTAGTTTAGTCGATTTATGTCTCTTCTCTAATATATTCACAACAACTCGATTAGAGAGAGGTGACAAAGGTTAAAGAAGCTGGGTTGCGTGTGCATCTCCTGCCCTCATTTCATTTATTATCAGAAGCATAGACATCATGTCGGCGACATGAATAGTCAAGTTATCTATTCTTATAAAAAGATATAAGTGAAAGTTCGTGCTAAGAATTACAACTGTTCTTGTCATACACACTAGGTGCAAGAAGAAATTTGGTTAGCAATTTCATTTCAGCCAGGTGACCAAGGCGCCCAGTATGGATATGCTCAGGGTTACGTTTTTGGATTTTTTAAACAGAGCTAAACATTTAAGTAAGCATATTTTTTAAATACTGTCTCCATGTATGCGGGTCATGTGATTTACAAATTTGCATTAGTGTGTGTGTTTTGTTTGTTTGTGTGTTTTGTTTGTTTGTGTGTGTGTGTGTGTGTGTGTGTGTGTGTGTGTGTGTGTGACTTTGGGCACGTTTTTCCGAATGTATTAGCTTCAAACTCTGCTTCACTAAACTTTCAGAAAGAAATAACGTTAAATATGCAGCTTATCGACTTTTATTTTCCCAGCCTTCTAAACTTACCACATATGTATTTGTTAGATTAGCTTAAATGTGTCTGAGAGTAATATATTTATAATGAAACACGGGATACTGCAGTTTATCTAAACTTTGATTTCATGTTTTGCCCATAAATCAACATACCACGTAATGGGATTAATGAAAGAATCATATTAACTCATAGTCAAAAGTTAATCTAAGAATCAATGACAATTTAGAATTATTTCATTTATAAGATTCACTTTTAATTTCTTTGAGTATGTGCCTAGTACACAATTATTTAACTGCAGATATTGTCTAGTGTTACTGTATTTCCGTTATGAGATTTGGTGATTCCTGACAATAATTTGCTGATGAGAGTTGGGGGTCCTGGCAGTACAATTCGCTTGTTTATAATGTCTCATGAACCTTATATTTTGGTTTTAGTTTTTTTCTGAAGTACTTAGTGAATGTTCTATTAATATGTGCTAATTATTTTGACATGCATTTTCTCTTAGGTTTTAATTAGTGTTATTTTGTGCGCATGCTTAGATTTTTCATATTTTTCTAATATTTTATTTAAATAATTCTTCCTGTCGTATATTTTACACTGCGTTTTGGATTTTGTCTGAGGTCTGAAGCGCATCAAAACTCTTCATCATATTTTCTAAACTTAGATCCCTTCATTAGATCAGAAAGGCATCTATTGTGCTGTTTAAATCGTGATAGTCTAACTGGAATATTTTCCAGTTGTGCTGGTCAAACTCTTTGCTTTCAAACAGAGGGGATACCAAGACGAAGCTATAACAATGATAATAGTCTCGTGTTGGGAAACAGCTACCAGAACCTTATTTTTATAGGGGGGTCTACGGGAAATTTTGACTGAGCCAACGAGCACCGAAGCCCCACATTAAATTCGGCCTTGTGCCACATTTAATCGCGTGGGGTGGTTAGTAAATATACTAGCCTATATCATTATTCTCGCTACGAATTATATTTTCTATCCATTTTAGCTTTTACTTTTGTTGGGATGCCTCAAGAAATGTGTCTTCTGTCGTCCCGTAATTAAATTAGCTGTCAACAATATGCGAAGAAGGACGGTCTTAGCTAAGATCACTTGCTCAAAGTCCTTTTGTAATCACTGACCTGACAAAGCGGTTGTATGCAGCTGAGAGCTTAGATATTATTGGACGGCTCTGGCTCTATTCATGACGTCCATATGAAAGACTCCGACTGACGAGGCTTTTTAAGGACATGACTTGAGATTTCATGTTAATGTTTTTAGCAATTTGCGGTGTTGGGCGAAACTATATTAGCTCAGCCTATTCCTTAATCAGTTTCCTTATATTCTGTACTAAGACATTTTTTAATAGAACTTACAACTCACTAGCACTTTCACCTATCTTTACAAAACAACTAACACTTATATAATGTTCCAGATTTCAAGAAAGGGGATGTAGGTATATATACGGAAGATTTCGTGTAAAAAAAAAATCCCTGATTCATTATTCAGCTATCTGCTGCTCTTATTCCGGAAATTAAATATTTATCACTTTCATTTTTTAAAATCTTATCACGCAAAAGAAAGCGATAGTGCCATTATAAAGCAGGTTGTTATAAGAAGTAAAGGAGAATAACAAGAGATTAGTGAAAGAAACGAGGAAATAACACAATAGAAGAACTAGATCCAGGTAGATAAAATAAGGCGGTTGATTTTGCATTTAAATCTTTGAAGATTGTATGTATCAGGGAAGCAGGAAGTTGGAAGCAGTTACACAGGCGAGAACTACAATAAAATAAACTCTTAAAATAGAACTGTTGGTTGCGTCGATCTAGTTCAACAATAAAAAGGTGAGTCCTAATTGCCAATCAAGGAGAACGCTCAAATTAACGTAGCAGAGCTACTAAGGACGACATATAGAAAACATTGTTGCTTCATATTTCCTCGATGTCATAACCTCTATTAACAATATGTTTTTTTCTGTTTTTTTAGAGATTTCTTTGAACGTGATACCATTATATTTTTCTTTTCTGCCGTGATACTCTTCATAACCATACTTCATGTAAATATTTGTTTCAATTCACTATTCATTTTTATAATTCTTTCAGATAATTTGTCTTTTGAGTAATTTTTTACAAAATTCTTAATAATTCTCTATTTTCCGGACACCGTTTTATATAATTTTTATTTCCCCTCAGTCGATAATATATAGAACCTATATTCCTAAAGAGTTACTTCAAAGAATCAATTATTATCGACCCAGCATATCCTCTTACACTTCACTACCAATTTTATACTGTTAAGTCCGCATCAGATAACTTATATATTAATGCTCTACAGTCAGTGGCTCTTGCGTCTCTAATTTTGTGAACGTTCGTACAAAAAAGGAAAAATTATCTAAATATCTTAGGATAATTTGGCGATATCTTTATCGCAAGCGAACTTCTCTTAAGGGGGCAACGGATTTCCTCATATCAAGTTAAAAGTAAGAACAAGAAAATGTATCATACAAAATATTACAAAAGTTTGGTATGTGATTTATCTTTGTAAAAAGTGAACGTGAAAAGAAAAGCGTGGATATTTGCCAGAAGTACTTCAAGGAATTGGTTAGGGTAGATGTCTGGAAACTATGTGGAAACAAAAAGGAATTTCGGAACAAAATAAAAGCAACATTAAAGAATAAATAATAAAATAAATTATGCAATTCTTTTTTATTTACTGTTATGGTGATCGCAATTTGGCAAGAGTACCCATAAAACTGTCGAATTGGGAAATATGACAAACGACATAGGATTTAAGTCAAGACATTTCACCTCAAAATGCCAGTTGGCACATAACAGAACGCTTTCTCGTTAGAAGAAAGGGAAAGGAACCTGATTTTGTCTGAAGTACTTTAAAACTATTATATGTATTTTGATATCCAACGCGTAGCTTTGATGTGTCACAAGGTTTAAAAATGACATTCTAAGAGTAGCTAACATGACATATAGCAGGAAGTGTGGAGGACCCGATGAGGATTGAACTCACTGCTCCGTTGGGATTGATCTAACCAGACAAGCTTGTTAACAATTACACGATATATTTTATACATCGGATTTCACGATTAGCGCTCGTTTTAAGAAGCAATTCATATTAATAGAGTTTAAGCATATAAATTTAATTCACTGTTGAGAAAAGAACGGTCTTCGACAGACATATAATGTATTCACGAAGTGAAATTTTATAAGGTTAGCATCCATATTACATGCACCCCCAACAGATTTGTTGCAGGAGGCAAGACTGCGCCAAATTGATTTTCAGGTCAGAAGCGGCGTAAGCTTGATCTGTCGACATATATGGCTTTTTAGACTTGATAATGTCATACATTTTCTTGCGCAGATGTAGCATCGTTGGGCGTTATTGAAATAGATGCTGCATTAATATTTAATAATTGTTTTCCTTTAATTACTTATAAATATATTCTGGAAGAGTAAACTGAAATCGGCGATCAGTGTTAAATAAAGGGCTGCTGCCTTCACTCTTTCGCAGTAGTGTCCTTTCAAACAGATGAATCCATGTCTTGCCTAACATCAGCACAGTAGACTGAGCATTCAAGATAGGGATGGCATCAGACAAAATAAAAAAAAATCAACGGTGAAGAATACATTTGGAAACCTCTGCATTATCATTTCATGGAATTCAGGACAACAGACATTAAAGAATAGGAAGCTGTGGCGTACCATGATCACCTATTTTCGGAATTAACATTATATTAGTCATATGGATGATTATGTTTTTAAAAATATAATTAATACATTTAATTTTACTATTTAAAAAAATCAGCATTATATTCCCAAAAATCTATGTATAAATACACATATCTCTTTTTGATGGTAATCAAATTTCGTTTAACACAAACGACAAGAGTTAAGCTCTGCCGACTCTAAAACAGAGCCTAAGTTTATTGGTTATTTAACATATTGCTTATAATGATTGAATCTATCTATCTATCTATCTATCTATCTATCTATATATATATATATATATATATATGTATATATATATATATATATATATATATATAGATAGATAGATAGATAGATAGATAGATAGATAGATATTATTATTGTATATATTAATGTTTGGACAACAACCTTTATTTCTATCATCTTTTATTGAAATTAATTAATCTTTTATCACGTTTTTCCAGCATAACTACATTTTTTTCCGTTTTTCAGCAGTTAAAGAACACAGAAATTGGCCATAGTTATAATTGTTCCGAGTGTTTTCAGGTATGTTTATTGAAATTATCAATGATGTGGTTTGTGAAATCCTCTGTATTGACTTTTACATAGTAGTCAGCTGTGTAGAGTACGTGCAAGGTTGTATGCTTTTTTGGAGGTCACCTGCTATGAGTGGACGGTTGACCAGGGAATCACTTCTATTTTTAGAAAACATTTAACATGCCGTTTTCGCTGCTAAATTGTATAGTATTGATAGCAAGAGAGTGTTATTTAATCCGCAACATTTACCTGATGATAAGTTGGTTTCGACTATGTGATCTGAAAAGAATCTTTGTGCTATCGACAAGAATTTCCCTTAAATTTCTCATAAATTATGAATTAATATAGTATTTATTAATCTCACTCTGCTTCGAGATGTGGCGTGTAAGATGCCTACTTAAGGATGTAGTGGTGGGTCCGATACTTACATACATACATACATACATACATACATACATATATATATATATATATATATATATATATATATATATATATATATATATATATATATATTATGTTGGTGCAAAAATAATGACGTTATAATGTTGTTTTTTGACGTATTTTTAACGTCAAAAAACGACATTATTACGTCATTATTTTTGCACCAAACATATATATATATATATATATATATATATATATATATATATATATGTGTGTGTGTGTGTGTGTGTGTGTCTGTGTGTTTGTGTGTGTGAGTGAGAGAGAATGTATGCACGTGTGTTTGCCTTACTCTGTATGTGTTCGTGTGTGTCCCTAAATATATTCATAATTTTAATTAACACCATTAAGACAAGCTGTCTTTTCAAACTCGACAAAAAACATCTTCGTCGCACCTTTAACACATGTTTGGATAAATTCTGCTTATGAACTAATAACCATTTTAGACAATTTTATCTGCTGAATAAGGCAGCAATAATTCATTTCATCAATTATACTTATGTCTGTCTATATTATTGATTTACAATATTTATCTAATTATAGCTTGTTGAACACCAGTATCAAAATTACGGATAAACTATTCAAAATACATTTTTGTTCTGCTTTTGATCATTTACTTTTTTGCAATTCAGTCATTAGCAAATGTGTGGTGTTTTTGTGTGTGGTGTTTTGAGCTATGTGGCAACAAAACTGCAATGTGATTTGCAACTGGGGGAATAATTTATCTGAAAAATACGTTTTTGAAAATTAAGCGTGCGCTTTACAGGCGCAATAGACGATGCCGGTAATTTGTCCCCGTCGTTCATTATCATCAGTCATAACTCTCACTTCTATCTCGCTAGATTCTATAATAATAATATTCATTCAAACAAAATAAATATTATTAGTATTAGTAATAGTTTTAGTAGTAGCTGCAGTAGTAGCGAAAAGCGTTCTAAATTGATATGGACTATCGGTTTTACGATAAGGTAGTTAATGCTAGACAGTCATTTTTTAAATGAAGAAATGTCTTGAGCCATCAGAAATGGGGTTATACGGAAGGATGCTTAAAATACCATAGATAAAACATAAGAGTAATGATGATGTTTAAGTAAAATCGAAATATATTGAATGCTCGGGAACATTATGAAGAAAGAGGACATGGAGAATATGACACGCACAGCATTGTTGTAGAAAAAACAGAAATAGGGGAAAAAACGAGTAACTGACATAGTAAGATTGTATAAATGAATGAGAGAAGAAGGATTGAAATAAACGGGGCAAATAAATACGTGTTAAGTTCTATAAGAGGAGGAAGTTTGGATTATCGCGTTTGCGCCCCTCGTGAAGAGTCAAATCACGTTCAAGTCGTGGTATCAGTAGCAGTAGCAGTATGCTACGGGTATTGGAAAATGATCCGCCGGCACCAACCGATCCATCGGAACTAGAAATTATTGAAAACATTAATATGTTTAAGCATTTCATCACAAGCAAGGCAATAATGTCACAACGAGTGAAGGGATTACTGAGTGTGAAAGAATAAAAAGAAAACATAAGGAGAGAGAAAAGTAAAAAGTAGAAAAAAATTAAGAAAAAAAGAAGAAATCAGTTGCCATTAAATTTCTGAGGATCGAAGGTGATAAGTATGAAAATGGAAGAGAGTATACCACAAGCGATAATTACTTGAGTATAAACTTTTAACATAAAATATTAGGTTGGTGCAAAAATAATGACGTAATAATGTCGTTTTTTGACGTTAAAGAATACGTCAGAAAACGACATTATTACGTCATTATTTTTGCACCAACCTAATATAAGGTTACATGTAGCCATTTCAACTGTAAAATCATGAAAGCTATCAACCTTCTAGTATTACGCGTAAATTGAAACTCATCAATATGAAACGTAAATGAATCAAAGTACTGGCAATGTTAAAAATATGATTTGTTTTGTTTGTCTGTAGCGTTTTAGATTTTTCTACTTTGTATTATCATGTAGTTATTTTTTCTTCTAACATCAACAATTTCGCCATTTTTTTATCTCATAGGATGATGTCGCACTAGCTTTATTTCTTTCTGATGACTTTTGTTATAGCTAAATTATTTTGCAATATAACAAAATATTGGTAGACTGATTTAATAATTATATTCTTAATTACACTCAAAATCGTGTTTATGAATAAGACCTGCTGTTATAGAAGCACGGCTATGTCCGGGTCTCTTTAAGGCTCTCAGTGAACTGCAAACGATTCATCTTAATGTATCATTGGAATTCATTTTCTTGACTGATTCCTGAAAAATACCTGGGAAATGAAGCTGCTCCCAAGAATTAGCGAAAAAACACTATATATTATGAAGTCCACCAGTATAAATCTTATTCCTTTGTTGGAAAGAAGCCAACTTTTCGGAGAAGAGCAAATGCTGGCAGTTTCTATTTAAAGGTAACATTGTACAGGTTTTGCTATCAGATGCTGTTAATAACAGAAAATAATACTTAGAGTGAGATGTACATTGGCTTATAAGTATCGAGAAATCAAAGATTTTATGGAATATCTTAGATGAGAAAAGCAGCATCGAAAAAAGCAAAATATATATCTGTCAATTTACAAGTAATTCTTCTACTGAAATTTCTAATAATACAGCAGATAACATTTTAGTGATATCTTGTTATATAGAATATATTATAATAATTCACACAAATATTGTCTCTGATATTAAAATTAACTGTCACCGGCGTATTTGAATAATTATATCACTTAGACAAAAGCTTTTCAAATATCGGCAGAAAATATCCAAGGGTATTATCATTATTAATATTATTTTTATTATTATTAGTAGTAGTATTACCTTTTTTCGTCCGGTATAGCTTTTCAATCGGAGATCTTGTCTTATGGGTATAGTCCGTTAAGTCTACCGACCATAGCTAGAGAGCACTCTTCAGAAGCAAGTCACACAGTTTCCTAAAGCAATTTTGGTATTATAGAGCCTAATGCTGTAATGATAATTTGGACAATAGGGACATGAACGTCTGACCTTCTGGCAAAGCGATCATTGTGAATGGCATTTATTATTATTATTATTATTATTATTATTATTATTATTATTATAATTATTATTATTATTATTGTTGCTATTATTATTATTATTAATATGATTATTGATTTCTTTGATTTCTGGCGCGTAAAGTGTGGGCTGTACTTGTCAGAACAATTTTTGTAACTCATTGAGGCATGGACTTCGAGTAATCCCTTCAATTACTCTACTGGAATCTTTTCCAACCAGTCCTAGGGCTCCAACTACAACAGGGATTGTTGATTTTCCCATATGCCACATTTTTGAGATTTCTATTTCAAAGTCCTTGTGTTTTGACAGCTTTATGAATATCTTCAAAGATACATTGCAGTCAGCAGGGACTGCCATATCAATAAGGAGGCACTTTTTTGTTTGTGGTCTTTAATAACAATATCTGGGCGGTTGGCTTTGATTGTTCTGTCAGTGTGAATTGTGTAGTTCCATAGAATTGTAACAGGTCCTATCTCTATAACTGTGTCTGGGTGGTGTTCATACTATTTTCTTTCAGTTTCCTTCCAGTAGAAGTTGCAGATTTTTCAGTGCAGATATTGGCCCACTCTGTCATGCCGGGTTTTATATTTAGTGGGTGCCAATATCGTGCAACCTGATACGAGATGATCAATCGTTTCACAGAATCTGTATTTTGAGCTAACACAATATTTTAGTATATGTGCTTGATAATTCCTAGTTAGCAAGCGTTGGCCCTGTGCAGCAAGGATAAAACCTTCTGTTCCAGCTTTCAACCCTGCACTACGTTGCCACTGATGGGTACGGGTTTTGTCTACGTCAGCTTGTTTGGTACGGGCAGATTATTGGACATAAAGCGGTTTATCTTGCCATCACTTCTGTATCTGGTTGGTTGCATTTGTCTTTGCTGTCTTTTTTAAGTACTTTGCAGTTTCAGCCGGTGTATTGTGCTGTACTTGCATTTCTACGCCCATTGGAAACTTCATTTTGGATTTGTTGGCTTCTTTTATTACGGAGTAAAGACGCTTACTACTTTCATGTTCCTTGACGCATACCATCATCCAGTCTTCTGTAGTTTCCAAGTATCTTTGGAGGCCAATTGTTGTAGTTTTGTAGGAGAGTTCTATTTATTATTATTATTATTTTTTTATTTTCTTTGATTTCTGACATTTACACATTTCTTTCCGGGTCCCGCCCAGAGACCTAAGGTTAGAAATGGCATCATGACACTTTCTACTGACAAAAAAAAAAGAAAAAAAAAAGAAGAAATTACATAGATAATGTGTGGGATGTACTTGTCAGAACAAATTTTTGTATCTCCTTGAGGCATGGACTTCCAGGAATCCCTTCAATTAGTCTACTGCAATCTTTTCCAACCAGTCCTAGGGCTCCAACTACAACAGGGATTGTTGATATTCTCATATGCCACATTTTTGAGATTTCTATTTCAAGGTCTTATTATTATTATTATTATTATTATTATTATTATTATTATTATTATTATTTCCTTGGAATTCTTTTGTATACACATTTCCTTCCATGCCTAACCAGTGACCTAAGGTCTGTAATGGATTCATGCCATTTTCTATTTATCATTTTTGTAAGGTAAAACAAAAAGATAAAAGATAAGATCACAAACATGTTACATAGATAAAGCATTTTGTAATATGTGTGCTGTAATTCTGAGTACAAATTTTCTATTTCTTTAAAGAATGAGATATCAGGGAAAACTTCTCTGGGTGTATCGGAACATTTTCTAATCAATCCGAATGCTCCACCTACAACCGGAATTATTGATAGCCTCATGTGCTGCATGTTTGTTATTTCGAATTCAAGGTTCTTATATTTTGATAGGTTTTGAAGATCTTTAATTATAAATCTGCAAGGACTGCCACGTCAATAAGAAAGCACATACTATTTTTATAGTCTTTCATCTCGATGTCTAGGCGATGAATTTTGATTGTGCTCTCCGTGAGTATTGTAAATTCCTTCAAAATTGTTACAGTTTCTATCACGGTAAACGGGTCTCGGTGATATTTCTTGCAGTTCCTTCCCTGAAAATTTGCATATTTTCCAGTGCAGATTTTGGCCTACTATATCATGTCGAGTTTATATTCAGTGGGTTGTAAAACCGTTCAACATGATACATGAGTGTCAATTCTTTCCGTGTATTTATCACAGAATCTGCGTTTCGGGTTAATACATTTTTCATTATATGTAATTTCTAGTTATCAAGCATCGATCCTCTGTAGCAAGGACATATCCTTCGGTTTCAGCGTTTCACCCTGCACTACGTACCCACTGATAGATAAGAGTTTTATGTACATGAGCTTCTTTGGTACGGGCAAAGTATTATTCTTAAAAAGGCTTGCCATCGTTTCTTCAATTGGTACATGTCATTTACTTTTTTCTTTCATTTTTAGTTTTTTTGCAGATGTATTAGGGGTAATATGTTTTATTGGCACTTCTTCGACCAAATTTGAATTTGCTGGCTTCCTTTATTATTGAATAAAATGTCTTATTTATTTCATGTCTTTTTTTTGCCAGAGATCATCAACCAACCTTCTGTAGATTTCAGTTATTTTTGAAGACCGATTGTTTTGGCATTATAAGACACTCCAGGTGGAACTAATCTCCTGCCTCCTTCGAATCTAGACACACATAGACGATTAACAACAGCTTTAGAATGATGCATGCCTTGGCATGTGAGAAGATTTCTTGTTTTGACATCCATTCCGTTAATGTTTATCATTGTCCAATTAAGGACGTTAAAATATATATTGCCCCACACGGACAGCCAAATGCTTATGGCTGATATTTTATTTTCTGAATTCAACACGGTATTTAAGACCAGACGCATCCGCCTATTAGTATTTGCTTATATTCCCCTTCATTTGGTTATACTATAACCCATATCGTTCGCTGAATTCTAGGTATTTAGAGGCTGACAAATATCACTGAAACATCTTACATTATTGAGGATACCCTCAATAATTTAAGATTGTCATCTTTTACAAAGAGTTTGATATATAGTGTGGGAGATTAAACACTTATTTTATACTTTGTATTTATAGTTATGATATAGATATTCATGCGAAAGGGAGATTATAGACCCTCTGAACAGAATGGTCGACGGAGAGACTCTTGAAGATTCTTCGTCGGATATTCCTCGTCGGATATTCAAATCATTTGGAGGGTCAGCTCTTTTGGTGTGATTTAGGTATAATATAGTTTTCTACTATTCCATGCTATATTTAAGGAAATGTATTTTCACTAAGAAGATTTTTCTAAAGCCTTAAAATCCAAGAGTGTGTCAGACAATCAAAAGCTATAGAGTAATCTATCCAAGCTCTGTTGATATTTCTCACATTTTATCTGGAATTTTCCAGGATCATTTTATTTATTAGTAGTTGATCTTTGCAACCGTATGGTCATCTTCGATCACATTCTATCCCAGGGGAAGAATGGTGTTTTGATTGAAAAAAGAGAAAATACAGTTCGTTAGGACAGACGCGATCATTTTATATGTGTGGACTCATTATTTGACTATTAGTTTTTGGATTATATGGTAACGCCATTTTGGTAGGAGATATGTAATAACTTTAGTGATGAATTCTGGAATAGTTTTGGTGATATTAACTAGCATTATTGACAGAATCTCAATCAGTGCAATTGTTCAAGTACAGCTAGATTTTTCCGTTTTATTTTCTGGGAGATCATCATGTCGTATCTCATTTATTTTAGTTTGTATCTCATCCTATGCCATATCATTTATTTACATTCGAACCTCATTTTCGTTTATATTCTGTTTGATTGCACTGTCTTATATTTAGTTTTATCTTTTCTATTTCCGTATTGGGGAGTATTTATTATTATTATTATTACTATTATTATTATTATTATTATTATTATTATTATTATTATTATTATTATTATTATTATTATTATTAAATAATTTAGAACGTGCATATGTCCTGTTCATTTATTATCGTTGAATAATACTTCAGTTAAGGAAATCATTACTAACGTAGGAAATCCAATATTTACCGTATCCTTAGTCCTCTTACTGCAAATGCTACTGTTGATATTTACAACGAGTAATACGATTGCGTTTATCACGAACACTATAAAAATGAAATAACAAATGCAAGGCAATAGGAGAGGATGAAAAACGCTGAAGACGAGAGGAAAACAATATGAGAACGAACGAGTATTTTTAAAATGATTCAGGTCTGACTTTAAGTTCAGAAATGATGTGTGATTTCTTTAAAGAAAGATTGATCGTGATTATTGTTATTGGGTGCCGGCATTTGTGCGCCACACATTTTACAAGAAATCGTTATTGCCATACATCAATTCATGTACTGAAGAAAACAATTCCGAACAATTCAGAAGAAATATATTACAATTCCAATAGGCACCACTGAAATATCGGCTTAGATTTAAAGCATATTTTCGTTTGTCATTAACCAGTCTTGTAGTGATGACGTCATGATTAAAATACTGGCTTATGATCTGTAAGATATTCCCTTAGCGTTATTGTGGGACTATAAGAAATATGGTTGTTCCTCGACGGTGGGCAATAAAGTGTAGCACTTGAATTGTTCCGTATCAAGAAAATTAAATTTGCTGAAAAGCGGACGAAATTTAAGAGCTTCACATTGTATGAATTAAAATATGAATACCTCTCATGACAACACTTCCTCAGTGTACCTTGTCCCTTCAGTACGTTGTCAATCACTGCCCTCCACAATATCGTGTTCATTAAAACTCTTAATATATTTTCACTTTTTGCTATCTGTCCTAAACTCTGATCTAGCATTCATTTACACAATCTCGTTAGGCAGGTTGCGATTACTTTTACTCTGCCCTATTGTTTCAATCTATCATTTGTGTAACAAATTTCATATTTTTGTTTAGAGTTGGAATGCATTTGATTATGATATATAAGATATAGTTTTTTGAAAGTTTTCTTGCAGTTAAAAAATACTTTCTGTGCTTAACTTCACATATGAACTGAATAAGGATAAAAATTCTCGATGTATTGATAGTGATTTATGATAATAACACATTTACTACCTCACCTTATAAAAACAGTTATTATAAACACATAATCCCAATTATAAAAGTGAATTTTCTATTAAAAAAAGGTATTATGCGAAACTTAACAAACTGTGCAAAATCAAATTCTCCCACAAAAAAGATGTTCTACACTGAATTAAAAAATATTAAAAAAAACCCTCATTAATAATAACATCGTTACATTATTGCTGAACAAACTGGAATAAAAAAAACTTGACAGCAAATCTTGGTATTTTTCTTAATCAATTTTCTAGGGTTTCCAAGAAATTAGTTAAATTGAAAGGAACACACCGAAAACTACAGACATGATACATCTAAATAATTATTTAACCAAACCAGTTTGAATAAAAAGATGCTGCCTATATATATATATATATATATATATATATATATATATATATATATATATATATATATATATATATATATATATATGTGTGTGTGTGTGTGTGTGTGTGCGTGTGTTTGTGTGTGTATAAACAACGTCGGGTTACAGTTTTGATTAAGGACATATAAAGATACAGGATCTCTCACAAGAAGCGATTGATAAAACTAATATTATCCTAAAAAATATTTAGGATGGACGAAAATCCTAACGTGTTAGTAATTTTTCTATTTTGTCATTCAATTACCCACTATTATTTCAATATATGCCATCTTAACAAGAGGGAAATTTTCTGGTGCCTAATCTAAGGATGCATTTTAAAATATAATTTGAAATTGAATTTTGGGATTCAGAGTTTACGTAAAGGCAGTGAATGCAAAAGCATGTTTTATTAAGTTTTAGTTCAATATCCGTACTTCGGAACTGGAATTACCTGAAATAAAAAAACAAACAAAAAAAACAAAAAAACATTGTCATCCTGATTAAATATAATTACGTACTTTGTATATCATCCCAGTTCTGATCTCATTAAAAAACAGTGTTTAAATAACCACAATATGCCTGTCTATTAAAAACGTTTGTATAATTAAACTATACATTGTTTAACAAATTATTCAATTCCTAGCTAAGCAAACGTGCATAATCAAGACTATAATCTATGTGTACGAATGAATACCTACTCCATGTAATTATGTTTTTGTTATCTAATCCTTATAAAAATATGTGCCATATAATATTTATATGTAAGTGAATATAATGTAAAGTTTTAATCAGTGGGCAAAAGCAGCTGTATATATTCTAACCATTGATTATACACTAACATTGAAAATAATCATCTTCAGTCAACATAAGCAAATTTTCATACTTGTTTTTGTAAACCATTAACTTCGTTTCCAAGGAGAGGAATAACTAATTTCTACTGTGCCTTCGCCCAGTTCTCTCCTTCGGCGATGCCATCATATTTACCCACATATTCACCAATTCCCTCAGGTCAATAAAAATCAATATTGACGACCTTGGCCAAGGTACAGGTGTCCAATTTGTAGGCATTGCTCTTCGACAATCTACTGACTACGGCTATTGAATTTTAAAAGTCTGTCCCGTGTTGAATTATTGGTCACTAACGAACCAGCCCTGTGATCATAGCAAGAACTAATGAAATCCGTCCGTCCGACAACGGTTGACGCCAGACATTGGAAGGGGAATTTGGTAAAGCTATCGACATAGGTAAGCTCATATTTATTCACAGTCAAACAAAGAGAATGAACATATACACATACACACGCACACACGCGCGCGCACACGCACACACACACACACACACACATATATATATGTATATATATATATATATATATGTCCGTGTGTGTGTGAATATATAAAGTAATTACCGAGATATTAGCACGTGTATATACGTGCAATAGCTTTTATACACTGATAAGCAAATAAATATTTATTTAATCTAATTTATGTTGCAAAAAACAGTGCTCAATGTAGTTAAAAAGAACTATAAAGTATATATTAATAAAATAAACATACAACTACGTTTGTAGTGCAACTTAAAGTTTCATGGTTTCCAAAATCGTCAGGCACATATCGCAAATGAGCCGCTTATTACAGTTGTTTTTTTTCAAATACTGGGTCTCATAGGAGGATAACTAAATTATACGAAGTTACAAAGCTCAAAGTTAATACAAACCCAATATATTATTGGAGTGTAAATTCAAAATGTAGAATGTAAGGAGGGGGATATTGGGAAAAAGAAACCAGAAACAAGATGATACATTTCATTGGGAAAATATGTTATAAAATAAAAAAAGTTAAGGAGCAAGCAATATGAATAAAATGTACGTGTTAGCCGCATTCGATTGTATATTTTTTGTAAACATTCTCTGTTTCAAAAGAGTAACATATCAAAGTATATAAAGCTAACTTTCCATAATGTTGGGATATAAACTTAAAAAATAAAAAAAAAATGTGTAGATAAACACTGAGATTTTTTTTTAAATTTAAAGAAAAGTGGCACCACCTGTAACTTCTTACATATTAATAGACTCTTAAATGATTAATGGTAGTTAATAAATATTTAACCTAAAATATTTAATGCGCAGTTGAAGTTGGTTAAAGACAGTTATCCAGTTTGCTGTTGCATCCATCATCTCATGGGTAAACCTTTTATGTCATTTCTTTCAATAAATTATTTTGGGTTTGTTAATCTTTACCATTAAATGCCGCCACATTCATTTTAATTGATAAAATTGGATAAAAATAAAGATATACTTGTATACAAAAATATATCCTGACTTAAGATGTTACCTAAAAGTTCGGATTATTGCATGCATAGAAAGAAAATAGAATTTAGAGATATATTAGATATTTTTAAAATTTATATGCTGACTAATTATCGAAAACTTAAGAAAGATTGAAAACACGAAGGAGCCAATATGTGTTAGCCAATATTCGAAAGGGAAAGATACACAATTTATATAGCTATCGAGTTCAGAAATATCTGAACATGCATTTAAATCGGAACAGTTTTCTTCGTCTTATAGACATGACACGTTCTCAGTGTCGATTAGAGCTAAATCTATTAGGTTGGTGCAAAAATAATTTAGTTTTCTCACATAGTAACATATGTTAGAAAACGAAATTATTTTTGCACCAACCTAATAATTACAAGTTGAAAGTGTTTGAATCTATCTATCTATCTATCTATCTATCTATCTATCTATCTATCTATCTATCTATCTATCCTGCTAAAGAGATCTTGCTCGGAACAGAATAGGTAGGATCAGGTATTTGTGGGAAAGACTACATGGCAGTTGGGTTTTATTCGTATACACATAGAGATAATAAAGTTATGCCATTCTTAAGAGTAGTATCCATTTTAAAGTAAATACGTTAGTGAGTGATAGTAAAGTTTTCAAGTTTTTCGATAAGCCCTGTCTGATTTTGCCTCAGGACTTAATACAACGCCAAACCGAACAAGACCAAACTGACCAAAGAATCGGTTCAACGATATGGCCATGAGGTTTTACTATATGTAATGCATATTCCTGATAGCGCGCCTTTATATTATCATCTCTTGAGACCAAATAAACGAAATGTATCAGAGAAGCACCTCCGCAAAGGCAGCAACGTTGTTACGCAGCTATAAATGAGGCTCCAGTTGTTTTACACTATGGTAATTAAAGGGAGGTAATTGTAGAATCGTTTTATCGACGAGATAAATATATCACTATGAATAGCGTCTTCGTGGTGGTAAAATAGAATAATATCACTGGTAACATATGTATGATATGTAGTTGGTGTATTAGTAAAAATATTTGATTAATAAATGCGTGTACTATTCTATTTGTGCATCGCTCTTATAAATATATATATATATATATATATATATATATATATATATATATATATATATATATATATATATATATATATATTCTGCTTTTTATTATAGAAACGCGGGAATAATAATCACTCTATACTGACATGAAAATGTATGCCCTGTTTGTATTTACATAAATTTCCTTTAATCTTTAACCTCTACAACGAAGTAATTGAGGACAAGAGCATTATTCGTAATCGATTATTGATCCGAAGTACATTGTACAGCAATTCGAGCTGAAGTCTGCCTTTCATGTTCCTGTGAATTTATAAAAGACTTGTTTATATAAATATGTATATGTAGAATCGTTCATATGCATTTTCCTGTTTTCCAGTTTTCGTATTTGTTTATTAATCAATATGCGTACGTATATAGGTGTGTGCATGTTTGCGTGTGTGTGTTTGAATAAATACATCAAGTGTTTCATATAAATATCAATAAATAGAGTTATCAATTGATTTATTTTTTCGAGTCATGTTTGATTATAAACTGACATAAGCACACTTCAAGACTGATATCGATAAAAATATAAGTTGTAGATTTTATGAATTAAAATAGTTTTTTTTATTTTTTTTTTTGAAAATTACGCATTCTAATCTAACGCGTTTCTCTAAATTCATTTAGATAATAGTTTCCTGGGGCATAAATTTAAAAAAAATACTCGATATAAAGAAATAATTCCCATCAATATTTGACAGACTTAAACCCTTAAAATCTGTTGTACCGTCCATTTACTTCTAAATCTGTAGTGTTGTTTAGGTATTGATATTCATGTTCATTGAACCTTGTTCATCTGAAAAGATAACACTAGACAAAAATCTTCAGCCCGCAATAATTTGATATGTCAATGTATCATTTAATGATTCAAGAAAATTCCTAGATGTCGATCAAGGATGCGATAACGAGGGACTGAATTCATTTATCAGAAAAAAAAAAATTCTTCTGTTTTCTTAATTTGAAAGGACATCGTATAATTATTTTCAAATCCGTAAAAGACAGAAAAATAAAAATAAATAAACGTTAGAATTATATGTCCAACATGCAACCAAGGAGCAATTCGTTCGTCCATTTTTGTACACGTAAATTTATCATTTGTTTTATACTTTGGAAATATCTGTATTTAGCACAAATGTCAATGTTACAAATTACAATACACGATAAATTCTATCTTTCTAATCCTTTTTTAAAAGCAGGTAGGTAACAGGACGTTACAGAACGTAATTTTAACGGATTGTGGATTCCGTATATGAATGTGAATGTACATAATACCCAAAGTCGATATTACGACTCGGAGTTTCAAGCAAACCTGCAGACTTGAGGTATCGAATATCGACTGAACGTTAGAGCATTATGAAATTCGCCTTCTCTTGGTGATGATTTAAAATTGTGTGTTAAGATTTATCTTATTATTGCTGAGAATAATAATATAATTAATTACTTAATACTTAATTTCTATATTTCAAACTCTTAAGTTCGAAAGACGAAGAAATAAAAAATAAAAATAAAAAATTATTTTCAATGAAATATTTTAAATTATGTAAGCACATTATGTATCAAGGGAGATAACTCAATCTTTGAATAAAATACCGTTGTTATAATATTTAACATACTGTATTATGGAAATAACCTTAGTACTCAGGATATTAATATAATAAAAGGTTAAAACTATATACTACTGCGTTTGTAACCTACCGTTATGCTTACAACGATATATGTATGTATGTATGTGTATTTGTGTGTGTGTGTGTTGGATTCCTTATAAAGCTTAGGTTTTTACAATTATATTAACATTGACCAAAAATTGGTCATATATAAATAAGAAAAATATTCTGTGGAATTCAGTTTATATCTCTATATATTAGACACGTTGGCCGTTTTCCATATGTACTGCAAGTTGAACAGTGGATGGGTATCTTTCATGCCTGTAATGCCTCATTACTACTGATGTATATGCCCATTTGTTATTAGGTTACCGCATATCGGCTATTGTCCTGCTACAAGACAAATATGGCCGCATCTGAACCCTTATTGACGTACTTGCAAACATACTTGATGGATTTCACCGAGTTGCAGAACTCAACATTGAAGTGGACATTAAATGTCTTTGACAGCAAAGGACAATAGATTACTATCCACCTGTTGTCAAACTTATGTTGCCCAAAAGTTTCTGAAAACCAACCAAGAATATATGCCTGTAAGAGGGGTATTCGTCATTACCAGTTTGTGTTTCCATAAGAAATCTCTTGGGAAAATTCTTTGAGCATACATGGTTTTTCAGACATGGCGAGTTGAGGTTGTACCATGTTCTTTTTAAGAATTTCTTAGAGTTCCTTGTTTGTCAATGGATTTGCAAAGTCTATCGCACGTGGTAGACCGGGTTTTTGCCACTCAACTGTGTACATATCGCAGTTTATGGACCCAAATGTTTTCCTCTATTTATCAGATTTATGAGCTTCTCCAACTTGTGGCGAAAGACTTTCGCCAGGAAGTCTATCTTTGGCCTTTTGGTACAGAAATTTGTCGTCTTCAATTTACTTGTATTTTGGGTTGCATGTAAATTTGACGAAGTGATCTAGCCTATCATAGTGACGTATATAGGCCATGTCATTCTGCAGCCTTTCATGCATGTATTGACTCCCTCCTCTAATGATTGATAGTAGAATACGGAGCTGTCTAAGAGTGCAAGGTGCTAAATAATTGTTTACATTTCTCAGATGAATATAATTCTGCGATCGTAATTGCTTTTGATTCTTTCTAATTCAACACTGCATCTCAGACTTCATTTTAGAATCCGTATCAACTGCAATCTTTTCGTCATCTCGTCGGGTTAATCTCGTTGAAATTAAAGTTTTCTTTTAATTAAAGCGAGTGAATTTATTTCTGTTTTGTTCTTCAGAACGGCTGATCGTTTGCTGTTTGCAATAAACTTTTAGATTTATGATTAGTAAAAATAGTTAAACTTAATAACAATACACTGAAGTATAAAAGATTAAACAACTTTATAAATTATTGGAATTAAATTAGTAAAACAATAAAAAAATTCTTGCAAAAATTTATTTTTTATCTGAAACATTTTTGGCTTCAGACAATATTATCCTTAAGTTTAATATAATGTTGTCCATAAAAACAATCAAAAGCTTTTCTTATTCGATAATGTTTTCGTAATATTGGGTTTTGTATTTTACAATTCAGAGCTGATTTTTGGTAAATGGCCGTTCGATTTTAGGTTGTTTTTTTTATTGTTATTTTGTTCATGATTATGTTTTTTTATTATTTTAGTTTATTATAATTTTCTTAATTAATTTTTTTACAATATAATTTAGTAACTTTTCTTTATAAAAGGATATGTACTATTTCGTTGTACAAAAAGATACATAAATACAATCTCCCTTTTATATATACAACGTTTTCATTAGAACAAAGAAAATTTTACATAGGTTAACGAATTTGTTTTGCTTTTTTCTTCATATCACCGCTCAATCCTTTTGAACTGAAAGTTTTCTTTTAAGAAATTCGTGCGATTTTTTCCGTCATTTTCCTCATCTCACCCAAAGTTTAAAGGAGTGGGTAAAGGGATTAAAAAGTCGTGCGATTAGTCGTTGTAAAGACATTCATACACACTGACAAAATCTTTCTCATATATATATATATATATATATATATATATATATATATATATATTGTGTGCGTGTGTGTGTGTGTATCGGTGTGACGGGGTGCATACGTATGTGTGTGTTTGTCCAACCAGGTTTTATCAAATTAAATCGAAGGATTAATATTTTTTCATATTTATTGTATTTTTGCGGTGAAATACATTTGAATAAATATTGGTTGTTTATTTTGTACAATAACAGCTTTTTAAGATTTAGAGTCTCTCCTTGCATTGTATATTGTATAGTATTTTGACATTATCTGCTAACACTTATGTTTTTTTGGTTCTCAATAATTAAATAATGTCCAATCCTCGAATTACATTTTAAAATCATGCTATTATGAATATTTCCAAAGATATATCAGATTGGATCGAAATTCGAAATTTATCATAAAATTCGATGAATATCCTGAATAATTTATTATTATTATTTGGTAGCGCAAAATAACATTTGAACAAACGTGGTATCAGCATATATCTCCTTTTACCAACAATACGTACCGTAACGGAACATTTCTTCTAAATATTTTTGATATTTAAAAGAAATCAATAAAACCCCTACCGTAAAATGGAAATATTAAAAAAACGAAAATGTGTAAGATCTTCAATTACCCATGTCGCTTATGTCTTCGTGAAAAGCAGTATATTATAAAGTTTCCCAAACATTTTGATCCCGTCCATCTCTTTAACCTTTCTTCAAATTCCTAAATTTATCTTTACTTTTACTTTATTCGTACTTTCAAACTGTGTTGCCCCTTGTGTGCTAGTGGCATTTCCGCCTTACTTGTGGCGAAATGTTTATGTGTGTGTGTGTGTGTGTGTGTGTGTGTGTCCAGGATGCGATGCGCAAATCGCATATGCATTGATTCTTTTTGATTTGGTCGACTGAATAATGTAATAGAATCAATTTGGCTCCGTCTCTGAGAAAAAGAGAACCATGACGCAATTCACACCGCAATTCACACCGCCAGAAATTTGGAAAAGCATGCTGTACCCCTTGGCATTCACGTCGGTAGCTCCAATACGAATATTTCATGTTAGAGTGTCAATCTCAGGGGAGATCAGAGGATTCGGAAAGAACTGGATGTCTCTAATGTTGATTATGAATGATTTCCGAATTTTTCAGGATTCCTTGTTTACTTTTGAGAACTTTTGCATGTCCGTTCTGTTATGCTCGATGAAATCAATATTTTAATTTCGAAATTTTGATTAATTGCTTTATAATTTTTTTTACGTTTTAACATAAAATAAAGAGACGAATGCATGCGTCAAGGCATTGCTTTTTATACAATCTCGTTTTAGAACGAAAACGAACATGTCTTCCCAGAAATTGATTATACTTTTAACTGCTATGACTATTTGAGAGATATATCTGAGTGGAAATCTCGTTAATTTTGCCATTGTTTTTATTTCAGATGATTTCATTTTCAGCACTACCATTCAAACGTCGAGGGTCTATTATTATTTAACTGATACATGGTTGAGTGGAGATATAACAATTCCTAACTTTTAGCAATGCATTAGTGAGAAAAATAGAACAAGACACAAGGCCGAAATTTGAACTCAGCTCTACGTCTCCACTATTAACCGTCACCCTAATAGAATATACAAATCGTCAATAATAAGTAACTGTCGAAGCAATTTATACTGAATTTCCTCTGCAGATTGGTAGGTAACTAATAATTAGATGCCATTTCTCACTTGAGATTATTGTTCTGTAGACAAATACAAATGCGGTGAAAGTGTGTAGTAAATTCTTATTGCCAATTCTTCCAAATAGAGTTCCAGCTTCCAGTTATTATGAACAAGCTTATTGACCGACGTTAATTTAACGTTCGAGGAATTACGTTGCGCATAGAGACAAGTTACTATCCTAGCCCCAAGTTTTGTAGAGTTTAGCATAGAAGTTCATTGAGAATATTTAAATCCACAATGAGTTCAGTAAATGTGTACGCATATAAAAAGAGCTTAAATAGTCGATGGCTTTCTAATTCATTAACCTCAAAAGAAAACTAGATATTTCCTGTATTAGAAACTGCAAATCATGCAGTCAAGGATCAATATATGTAATTGTTGTCACCGAGTAGAGAGAAATCATCGTAAGATTAGAGAAGGATTCTTGACAATGATTTTTTAATTTATATATTTTAGGGCAACCGGAAATTTGATCTACATATAGTATGTGCTCCTTTTTATATTATTATTATTATTATTATTATTATTATTATTATTATTATTATTATTATTATTATTATTATTATTATTTTCTTGGAGTTCTGCTATATATGCATATCCTTTCGGGTCCCAACCAGAGACTTAATGTCAGAAATGTCTTGATGACATTTGATAATTTTTTGTAAAGAAAAAGAAAACAAAGTTCACACACATTTTACATAGATAAAGTTCTTCATTGTTTGTACTTGTGAGCACACTTTTTGCATTTCTTTAAGGAATTATATACCAGGAATCCATTCAATGTTTTTAATCAATCGGAAAGCTCCAACTACAATTATTGATGTCCTCATGTGCCACATTTTTTGATTTCCATTTTAAGATTCTTGTATTTTGAAAGTTTTTTGATGATCTTCAAGGATATATTACAATACGCAGGGACTACTATATAAATAAGAAAGCTCTTTCTGCTTGTATGGTCTTTCGCACGATCTGTGTGCGATTAGCATTGATTTTTCTATCTGTAATATAAAGTCCTATAAAGGTTTTACAGGTCCTATCATGTAACCAGCTCTGAGTGATGTTTATACAAGTTTCTTGGAGCTTCTTTCCCGTAAAATTTACATAATTTTCACTGCAGATATTGGCCTAATCTATCAGACAGGGTTACTAATACTACTACTACTATTATTATTATTATTATTATTATTATTATTATTATTATTATTATTATTATTATTATTCGCGAACAGAAGGTTAGCAAAATTACGGAGTCTGTACTTTAATTAAAATTATTAAAAAATCGATATTAAGGATGAACGAAAAAAAAAAAAACGGAAATGCTATTGCTGTAGAAGAACGAAATATTGAAAATCTGTATAAGTTATATAATTGAAACAGAGCGTTTTCCACAGGTCGAATCAGACTATCTCTTCGTATCTGCTTTTAATTTGTTTCTGAACTCATTTATTACATTGTTCAATTACATGATTTGCACATTCGATCCGTCCTCTATTCAGAGCATAACTCTTTTGGGGGGTTGCCACATATTTGCCTCGATTTCATGTGCAATAAATGCCACTACGGTTCATCTTTGCCCCTCTTAATATTGAGCCATTGCCCTTTTTCTAGTTTGTATTTTCGGTCATGCGCATAGCATATCCTTTTCAATTCTGTTGGTTTTGATTTATATTTCTCACTGAAAATCTGCTAGATTTAAAGTTTATAGGTGAATGTCTAATATTTTTCTCAAATGGTCTCTAATTCTAATCTCCTGCATTTATTCTTCTGTTCTAATTCTACAAATTTGTCATAGTTGCAGTAAAACTTTATTCGGTGTTAAGTTATCAATATTTTCAACCTTTCTTATCATTACTTCTATTCACCAGTTATCTAAATCACAATTTTTGGATATTTTGTTCGGTTTATGAAGTGTCCAGATTATGATAGTATGAGGGATTTATGGTAATATCAGCCCAGCCTATATATATATTTTATCGTATTATCTATCTGCATTTCTTCCAAGAATTATTAAAATTACAAATGTTATTTGCAAAATATATATAAATTAACTTATGTGGTTGAATTTGGTGCCAAGCAAAATGCCGCAATATCTTATACGTAATTCAAGGCTTCAACTTCATTATATTAGATACAAGAATTACAAAGTATTCACAGCTGATACGGAAAGAAAACTCCAGACACACTTACAGAAGGTAGTGAAAGAAATCGAGAAGAATTGACTAACCATTAATTGTAAGCAGATAGAATATAGATTTCTAAGCAGCCGAAACAACCGAAAACGCGGACTTCGGATTGATTACACCAAATTCAGTGCAGAAATGGAATTTTTTTAAAGAGACCTTGTGTAAATGGTTGTGGGAACAAAAATTATGAGATATATCAAAAAGACAAATATTGCTAAGATCTACAAGAGACACGTCAGATACAAAAAAAGGACAATTTAAAGCTTATACAATTTTAGTACAATTTGATATAACATCTGATCAGCTTTTACTAATTTGTGTGAAACAAAGAATGATGTATTTGCAAAATTAGGTTAAATAATAATAATATGTTTATAGCTGAAGAATAGCTTATTGATAAATTTCAATCAATTAACTGGTAAGTTATTGTAACTGCCAAATAGTCAATTAAATGTTTTATAGATTCAAATATATGAAGCATATTTTTCTATTTCTAGGTTCGCTTGTTTAAAGTACCAGCTGTAAGATTTCAAAATGACCTGAACGTTGCTATAAAGAGCAACTGATAATAATCGTAAGGCCAATCTCAGTAAGCTCGACGCCAAGATCGTTATGAGTGACTTCGATACTCACTGCTTGCTCGTAGAAGCACGACTAATCTATGCTTAGTAAATCACATAGAAAATGAACGATAAATAATAAAACAATATTTACAGTTTTTACATGCTAAATATTGTCCTCATCTTTGTTGTTATTGTACCTTTCGGTGGTTGTGTCTCGTAGCCTTCGTCATGTGTATGTTGACCACGTTAACATACAGGGAATTTCGAACTGAACGTTTTATTAAATATATGAGAGGGTGGACTCTTCTTGTTCCACTGCTCATCTCTAAGGATTTCTCGTCTAGATATTTTTTTTACTGCTCGCCCTGTTTATAAATCGACCCTGCAAGAATTCGGGAATTAACTCACGAATACTATGGTAGAAAATCCGTGAAACAACTCTTTAATCCACAAGTCAATTGTACCACGGGATTGAAAAGTTTTTGAGGAAGGTTTGAAAATAGTTTTCAGTAGATAAAATTTCGGTTGTAAAATAGTTTATTAACGATCAAAAAAATAATTGTTCGGTGCCAGGTCATGTAAATACAACGGGTGTAAAGTAAAGGCGAAACGAGTTTTGAATATTTTTCCTTTATTACGATGTGTTTATATAGAAAATATTAGCTAGTCGTATAAAGAGATGGTAGAGTGCTTTGCCATGGATATCATAAAACTGAACAACTCAGAGTATAAGCGTAATCTAATTTTGGATCGCAGTTGAGGTGTCAGCCTTTTCAAACACGTTTGACAGTGAACTATGTCGTTGATTCTATGCAAGGTTTTAGAATCCCATCAACCCAACAAAAACAAAGGACTTAAACCTTCGGTACAATTCAATATATAATGAAAAAAGATATAGTGACATTTGCATTCTAATTGTGGATGTTTGAGAAGCGAGGTCTTCAACCTGTTAGCTTGTTCGGTTAAATCTAATCCTTTATGACAGTTATCAGCCAGAAGGGTGCTCAATTCGACCGGAAAAAATCATATATTTGTTTAGTTTTCTATCGTGAAGAATATATCTGGAGAAAGATTTGTCGTTTAAATCCTTACCTATTTCAGAGCAGGTTCTATCTTAGCAGAATGGATTACGATGAAGATAAACATATAAAGAAATGTTGGAAAAGTTGGCTACAGCAGGAAATATGTTTATATAAAGATTATTCAAAACAACATGGAATGCAATAAGGTGAGATAAATATCTCAATTGTATTAATACATAACATGGAGCTGGCTAGAATAAGAGAACATGAGATGCCATGTGAGAGCAAAAAGAGAGAAAAGACAGAGAGAGAGAGAGAGAGAGAGAGAATGCTGAGAATGAGCGCGGGCATGTTGGGATTAGGAAAGGTGCATAAAATGAAGAAGGGCAGATGAACAGAAATATGAAGTAAGGTTACCAAATATGAAATGGGAAAAATAAGCTTGAATACAAAGAAACTTGCATACATTATTATAGCATATTATATTAGTTTGGTGCAAAAATAATGTCGTTTTTTGACGTTCAACTTCAAACGAAATACGACATTATTCTTGCAACAACCTAATATATCCGATGTAGTCCTAGCTGATTAAACGCATAGCAAATAAGCTTTTTTTCCAATTTTGTCTTAAAATTTCATATATATATATATATATATATATATATATATATATATATATATATATATATATAGCGTATTTAAGCAGCAACTCCTTATACATACATGTTTCATAAAAGACGATTGAAAAGGTAGTGCATTTAAGCTTTTCTTGTGTTTAGGTTTCTTGTGTTTAGGTTACTTGTGTTCGAACAACGTTTTCTTTTCTCGACACAGAGTGTGTAGAAACTGTCCAAATGTTCTGTAATTCCAAGCGCTTTCGGATATACTTCTAGCTATTGTCAAGGATGATTTTATTTTTACTTTTAACTGGATGTATGGGTTGTGTGTTTCTAGTGTTATATGGATCTTCCATTTTCCGGACACAGTACATTGTGCCCGTAGCAGTAGTTAATATTATTGGGTTTTGGCTCTTTCTACTTTATTATTAAGGCTTCCATTATTTGTAATCATTTCATACATGTAGGTGAGGTTATTATGTTTGCATTTTCTACTGGTATGTTTGGGATGTAAACTAGTAAGTTTGAGTGTGTATTTCAATGGGTTATAATGGAGCTGTGATCAGATAAGTGCAACGTAAGGCATAAGCGTACGTTATGTGAGCTGGGCATCTGAGTGTAATTTAGTGTTCCTCTCATGGTAGACAGATATGTAGGTCGGTAGATATTTTGATTTTATTTATGGCCGTGTTTTATAAAAAATGTTCGTCCACACTAAGCTACTTTTAAACTGTCTTAAATTTTAGGAACAGAATTATAAGAAAATATTTCCTTGTTAATTCTTATAATATTTTACATAATACTTATAAATATTAGTAGATAACATATAATACTTACAATATTGCAATAGTTTCAAGAATTTTAGGAGACGATCCATTTTGTCTAAAGGAAAAGTTCAGTAAAATTCAAATCAATATGAAGTCGTAATAACAGATTCCAATTACGGGGAGTAATTTAGTCTAGTGTGGCTTAGCTTAAGTTCTTTTTCTTTTTATTTATGCTTGATATCATATGTGCTATTAAATATTAAAAACGAAGTAGGAATGGCATGTCCAATAAAATACGAACAATTCAGGACTACCATGAATTTAAAACCGACCCTCTAACATATATTTATCACTTTTCCAATTTAATTTAGATCTATATATAGATTCGTCATAAAATACAACAACCCTAATAGGATTTTGAAATCTCATTCTCAAACTCTTCAATATAATACTACTTCGTTGCAAAAGTAAATTATATTTGCTGAAGTTATTCAAGATCTCTGAAGGTTAAATTTATTATTATATTTTCAAATATAATAATAAATTTAACCTTCAGTTGGGAAACATAGAAACTTCCGTGTCGCAATGATAGAATATTTAAAAAATGATTTCAAATGATAATATACTCAAAAAATATATTCTAAGAATTGTAGATTGTTAATCTGACTATTCTTTCCCTTCATATATATATATATATACATATACATATATATATATATATATATATATATATATATATATATATATATATATATATATATGCTAGCCTAATTATCCGCACCTTGCTGCGTCTCACATCTTTAGATGATTGATTTTTAATCATTCTTATAATTTGTAGAGTAAAAAATTGCATTTTAGTATTGCTCAATGATCTTGACCGTGTGGCTGCAATCTTCTGACTTTCTTCTATACTTTGAATAGGATTTCAAATTCAAATTTAATTTATATCAAACAGAAAATAATCAGTGAAGTTTTGTGCCCTCCGGAGACATTTTGATCAAAATGAATTATACTTATCTAAGGGGGTCTATATCCAAAATCATAGGAGGACTTCGATAAGAAGCAGACAGAGTCTATGATATGAAGAGTACTTATCCAATTATCCTGGTTAATGTAGTTTCAGAATACACAGACACATAGACATACACACAAACACACACACGCAAACATAGACACACACACACACACATATATATATATATATATATATATATATATATATATATATATATATATGAGGTTCTATCTCCAAAACCCGAGGAAGATTTCAATGAAAATAGAGACTACAACTTGATATCTCCCCCCTCCCTCCCTCTCTCTCTCTCTCTCTCTCTATATATATATATATATATATATATATATATATATATATATATATACATATATAATCGTTATATTTATCATTTCCTTAATGACCTTTTATTTGTATTTTGTTTATTTCTTCATATTCCTTAATTTATGCTTTTATTTTTGTTACTTTTAATTCCCCATCCAATATCTTATTATTATTTCCTTTTCCTTCATTTTGCTTCTCGTTTATCTTCATTTCCTTCTCCTCCTCTAATATCTTTTTGTATTAGGTATGTACTCTAATTAACAATTTTGCTTTTTTTTACAGAAGCGATACAAATAACAATATAAACGTGATTACTGATTTCAAAATTTATGAAGATTCCTTCTTGGTATAAAAATCATTTATAAAACGAACGATTATAATTTCTGTACTTATTTATTTTCATCTATCAGGATGAACATTGATGTCTGATCGTATTTGTCATATGTAGCACTTTATTCATATATATCTGAATATATATTTCTGAATTATATCATACATAAATATCTGGGAAGCCTTGCTTCGTTTAATGGAACGCTGTATACGTAGGTAGAGCACATTTCAAAAAGTGTTATTTGTGCCGCTTGCAAATCAATAATCTACGGGTGGACGAGCATCGGCTATATATTTTTCGCGTGATAAGACTGAATTTTCAAATTTTCAATATTATATAATTCTTTTCAGATAGTTTCTTTGCAAATATCTACGCATATCATCATCACGGCTTGCCTTCGCATAACGAAGATCACGAGGGAGTGTGTACTCGTAGCCTGCAGACATTTTTGTGACTATGATGTCCAATGTGGGACAGGCATACTCGATCATAGTAGTCGTAGCTAAACTTTTTGCTTGGCTTCGATGACATTGCATTGATGTATTTCTTCCTCTGCCTCTTGTCCCTGAGAGCAGCCTTGTATGTATTTTCAAAGAAGGAGACAGCATGTTTTTTGGTGTGACATCAGGCGTCATGGTTCTTAGCTAAGGTTACCATTGGCAATGGATAATGTGACAGGCCAAAGTGGATTTTTTCAGGAAATATTTGAATCGCTTCTACGGTGTCCCTCTGCCAGGATACCCAGTGGTGGGCACGATGTACAATACAATTTTTGGCAGGCGGTGATTATCCATCATGGAAAAATGTCCTGCCCAGCGCAGCAGTGACTTCCGCAGCATGGCCTCAATGCTGGTTGTCTTCGCCTTTTTAAGAACTTCAATAGTGGAGAGGAAATCACTCCAGATTCGTGCGGAGGCAGCGCTGGTGGAACCGCTTGAGGAGACGCACGTGGTTTCGATAGGTGATCCATGAGTCTGTGTGTCGTATAGTGACGAGGACGATAGGTATATACATTCTGATCTTATTTCCCTTATATGTCTGTTGTACCACATACGTATCTGCCATAGGTAATGCTTGCCCTTGCCAGTGTGTAGTTGACCTCATTTTCAATCTCTGGTAGAGTACCTCTGTCTTCTTTAAAATGACTTCAAACTCCAAAACTTGGCAGCCACTATGAAGCAGGAAATTGGTCTGCTGCAAATCCCCTCCTGTATGGGCAACTAGGGCAGAATCCTCAGCAAAGCAGAGGTCTCGGATAAGTCGATTCAATGTCTTTGTCTGGGCTTTTAATCGCCGTAGATTAAACAAGCTACCATACGAAACGGCATCTGACGTAGACTCCGTCCTCCTCATCAGGATCTTTCATTGCTTGCTTGATCATCATGCTGAAGAAGATAATGAAGCGAGTCGGTGCCAGAACGCAACCCTGTTTTACACAATTGGTGATCGTGAATGTCTTTGAGAGATCGCCGATGTGTCTATCCTGGTCACCCTGATCCTCGTGGTGATGGATGATCATGTTCTAGAACCTTGGAGGACAGCCGAGTCGCCCCATGATCTGCCACATTCCTCTTCTGCTCACTGAGTTGAATGCTTTCGTCAGATGAATGAACGTCACATACAGCCCCTTGTTTTGCACTTGCCGGAAAACAAACACCATTGTCTGTTGTGCCTCTTTTGGTTCTGAAACCGCACTGGAAGTTGCTGTTTCGCGATGGCGGATAGTAGTCTATTCAGCAGAACTATTACAAGGATCTTTCCGGCGATGGAGAGCAGAGTAAGGTCTCGGTTATTGAAACACACAGATTTCCCTCTTTGTTCTTGTACAGGGCAATGATGACTGCATCGCGTAGATCTTGTGGTATTTTCCCCTGCGCCTATCAACAGAAAAAGAGCATGTGGAATTTCTTATACAAAACTGGGCTCCCATGCTTCCAGATTTCAAGTGGGATTCCATCAACTCTGCCTTGCCACACTTCAGCTGATTTTATGGCGTTGATAATCTCTTCAATAGTGGGAAACACATCCAGTTCTATTTTTACTGTTTGTTGGAGTATGCGGAGAAATGCTGGTTCCTGGACAGAGCGATTAAGACTGGAGAGTGTCTGGAAATGCTCTGACCAACGATTTAGAATGAACGCCTTGTTTGTAGGAAGCATCGGGACCTGATACATAGGGCTGTATACCGCTTTTAATGCTTCATTGATCCAATGATGTCCTTTGTGTCTGCATATTGTTGAATATCTTCAACGAGTTTGGTCTACATCACTCGAAGCCTCGAAACAGAACGCAGCTTTCTTTACAGAACTAGCTGCTGAGCCAAGTGAGCTTGATCAGTTGTTCTCATCCTCGCTAGCAATTTTTGAATTTCCATATTTCCCTCATCCAACCAGTCTTTGTTCATACTTGAGGAGAACCCTAGGAAGTCTACAGATGTCTGTAGAATGCCACTTTTGAATTGAACAAGTTTTTTTCCGTAGAGGTATCTTCGGGATGCTCGTATCTTCAAGCCTTGACTCAAGTACTGCTAGAAATTTTGCTTCATCTGACTTAAAACTGCTAACTTTTAACTTTTTAAAGAGGGTCCCTCCTTTACTTGGCTTGTGTTTAAAGTGATGCTTGAGTTTAGAGCCTTATCATCTACAGGGATGTCTCGTAGTAGGTTGGGTACATCGGAGTAAAATTTATCTTTTTCCACAGGATTTGATTATTGGGAGGCGCAGAGAGATGATGCGGTTAGAATAACCTGATGGCAGGTTTTCAAACTTGGATGCTATGGAATCCCTGATTATAAAACCTACGGCCGAAATACGACTCTCCGCTACTGAATTGTCTGACCAGTACAGGGTATATCCGGTGTAGTGATCTTGTAGTCTGCCTTCCTCTTGGAAATGAATTCAGAGCAACGATGTCAACATTCAGTCTTGACGATTCATTAGCAAGCATGGCCCTGATGTTAAAGCATGCGACATATAGTCGTTCGATACACTTACAAATGGGTGTCAGCCATTTTTTTCACTGAGGTACGGCCGTATGAGAAGAGGCCCGTCAACCGCGTTTAGGCGACTGGGAAATATAGGAGATGAGCTTTCTTTAGGCTATCTTTTCTAGGCCTCCATATATATGGAGCAAGCAGTGCTGTTCCTAGAGAAGGCTGCTTGGTCAAGCAGGGTGCAAGCTCGGGCGATATGACAGTGATGTCCCCGGGACGTAGTTATACAGTGTCTTTCTCTTGGCAAATGACTAAGGGGAAACAACCTGGTGAGTACAAGACTCCCAGGATAATTGTGCTAGATGGCCGTTGAGTAAAAATCTTCCTCCGTCCATTCATCCTGCAGGGTGACTTGCCACTCTCCTGATAGAAAAAAAATCCGTGGAGGTACCGGTTTAGTCACCGAAAATCCGGCTATGAAACAGGTAGTAATGGTATACATACTAACAGTAGCGCTAGCGAGCGACCTGACTGACTTCGCATCTATCTATCTATCTATCTATCTATCTATCTATCTATAAATATACACACACACACACATATATATGTATATATATATATATATATATATATATATATATGGGATGTTCTACGTTGTACGAAGATAAATTTATGTTATTTTCATACATACATACATACATAGACACAGGCACACACACACACACACACATATATATATATATATATATATATATATAGATAGATATATACATATATATATATACATATATATATACATATATATATATCTATATATATATACATACACACACACACACATATATATGTATATATATATATATATATATATATGTGTGTGTGTACATATACATGTACATACATAGTGCGAGAATGACAGATTTTTGGAGATTAAAATTCAGACGAACACACACACACAAACACACACACGTGTGTGTGTGTTTGTGTGTGCGTGTGTTTGTAAAGAAATATGTGTCTGCTGCAGCCATAAAGAAACTATTAAATATGGAATAAGCGAATGTTTGTGTGTGTGTGTGTGTGTGTGTGGTGTTTTTAGAGTCAACGAGGAAATTATTCGAACAACCATCCATTTTGAATATTTTATCCATTTTTCAAAATCTAATGCCCGTATGATGGCAGGTTTTTAAGTTAATAAGCAGGAGAAATGGAATATAAAACTCAATTTTCAGAACAATGGGTTAAATACAAAAATAATATTGACAGGCGAATTATACAAAATAAGAAAAGACAAAATTATTCGTACAGTATAAATATTCAGCAATTTTTCACAATATTCAGAGTTAATAGCATAGCCTCTCACCTCTATAACTTGCCACAATCGTTTTCTGAAGTTTTTAATGAGATTTGAACAAGTCTTTTCTGGAATTTCTTTATTTCTTCAAGGATAACACGTTCTAATTCCTGTATGATTTTTTTTGATCGAAAATTTATTCTAAATTTTAGATTTTTGATAGGATTCAAGTCAGTTCTGATTGAAGACCATGGCAGAACTTCAATCAGCTTTTTCTGAAGCCATGCAGTCACTGATTTAGATCTCTGTTTGGGGTCATTATCTTTCTGGAAAGTGAATCACCGACCTACATGAAAATTTAGCACTGATAGTTGTAAATTTTCATCCAGAATTTTGACATCGTCTGCAGATTTCATTATATCTTTTACTGAAATTAATTGTCAAGTCCCCCATAACTAAAACAACTCTAAATCATCATCGAGTGGCCTCCGTATTTTAATGTTGCCACTGTGTTCGTTGGGAGGAATGTATAAACGTCATTGCGCAAAACATTCTATACATCGTTATGTCCAAAAAGCTCAAATTTATTTCAATACTCCATAGTACTTGTGCCCCAAAACAGTTCTGTTTAAACAAGAACGTTTTATCAAAATTAAACCGAGTAACAAAGGGTTTTGTCTTGGTTTCCATACAACTCATTTCTGTTTAAACAACGTTGTATAGAGCGAGTTCTTACGCCGATACACATCGTATCTAAACTTTTGGCGATGTCTTTCAAAACAATTCTTGGGTTTATATTAATGTCGCAACATATATTTTGTGAAGTTCTCGCTGACAATTTGGTTTTTCTTTCACATCCAGGCAAATTCTCCATCGTACCAAACTGTTTAAGCATCTTTATAACGCACAGTAACGTCATATCTGGTGATACCTGACCGGTTTGAAATAATGCTGTAATTATTTCCTGATTTGTAAAGTTAATAATTATCTGTCCCAACTCAACACTAAGCTCCTTTGTCTTCCCCATTGTATTGTTAACGTAAGAAGAGCAATGATAACACTATATATCACGTGGAATTATCACAAATATTCTACTGAACAAATACTCCGTATGGCTTCACCGATAAAGCAATTACCTAATTATAATAGTAGTTAACTTATATTAAGTCCTTAAACTATTTACTTAAAAAATTAAATATTTAAATTGATAACAATCATCATTTTTTAAACATCTAAATTTCTATCAAGCATTGAAATCTATCTTTTACATAAATCTGTTAAAACACAATTACAACCTCTTTCGATTTACTCCCCTCTCCCTCTCTCTCCTTGTCGTAACACTCAATTATATATATATCTGTATTACTGTCTTCTCTCTCCTCTCTCTTTTCTATTTTTCCTTTCCTTTTCACCCCACTACCCTCCTATTTCTATATATCATTTCCGTTAAGTTAACCATCTAAATAGGTCAAGGTCCGGTCACTCCTCCTACCCCAATATAACGCACGCTTAAGAGAGATGTGAAATTAACCCCTCCCTATACACTACCTTGTCTCTTTAACTACAACCCTCAACCCCCGCCCCCCTGTTAAATTACAAATATTACACTACCCATCAATTTTTAATCTCATTTTTCCTTTCATTTCGATGTTGGAAGTGTTACCTGATGATCCGGAGTCCTTTAAAAGCATTTTGGTGAAATAAATTATTGTAATGGTACTTTAAAGTGGTCTGTTTTTCATTAAATATTAGCTCTGGATTCACATTGTGCTCTCAGGATTTCATCCTCCTTGGAATTACCCATATGGTTTACCAAGTTCTTCGTACTTAACTATATATATATATATATATATATATATATATATATATATATATATATATATATATATATAAATCAATGACGAAACAGAAATTTCATCTGTGCGTCGCATTTCAGCATTTAGGACTTCCTATTGTGCCGTGTCTCCTCAGGACGCAGGCGATCATGACTCTCCACAACTTCCTGTACTTTGTAGGTAATAATAGAATTTGTCATTGTTATTTCACCTAAACTTTGTTCCGCCAGTTATTTACTTAAGCTCACTATGTAATTCTTCAGTTGTTTCTCTGTGTCCCTCTGAACTTAAAACTGCCCTGTAAATATCAGATTTTCAAAGCCATCTTTCGCTATTTGCACAAGAAATTAAAACTACCTTCATGATGTTAAGCATAAATTTCCTTTTTGTTTACATTTTCTCTTAAACCATTCCTAGAGGCCACGTGAAAACTTGCTAAACTTGTGTGGATAATAGTTCTACTCCGAAGATAGAGCCGACACGTCATGGTCGGGCGTCCGAAATTTGATGTGCAGAGACGGCTGCCGTGACAATTTGGTTTTCCTGCAGAACTTTCTGTCGAGGCGGCTGACGCATGCCCGTCCACGTCGGCAGGTCGCTGCGCGTCTGAACTTTGACGCGCTGGGATGCCTGATCGCATGCAGAAGATAGCCGGCAGCACTGAGTGGTTTCTCGACCCACTCGTGTCGGGGCGATGACTCTGCGGATACCTCCAGTGTAACGCGTGTGCAGACTCAGACATTTAAGGGCATCGCAGGCCTGTTATCGCTCCGCCTCGTGTGCTTTCTGCCACATCATTTGCGTGAGAATCCGACCAGTTTAACGGCTAGCGAGAGCAACAACAGCCGCCATGACCGACGAGAATTAGAAGCCTGTATAGTATGCCGAACTCATTAATGGTGGTGGCCGAGCATCGGGTGGCGACGACACGCGAACAACACTAAGGCGCTTGGTCGTTGACCATAAACTTCGCTGGGACAATGTTTGGATGCCCGAGATTTCCATAGAAAATAACACAAAGTTGTGGACGAGATGGAAGAGGCGGCCTGCAAAAGTGAGAGATAAACGAAAATGCGAAGTAGGTTATCATTCAACGTTTCTGTTTCCACCGCGTCAGATGGTCGAAGAAAGCGGTGGCTGATGTCGGCGGCAGGCTGTTCAATTTCGGCGGCGGTAGCGGCAAACATGGTGCTATTCTGACTTCAGCGTTGTCACGGACAGAAGAATCTTCGTGACATGTCGTCGGCCATGATTTACTGCTCGCGATGTGTAGTGACTCGGCAGAGATGCCCAACTACGCGATGTGCTAGCGAGAGATGAAGTATTTGGCTAACAATCCTCCAACATACCGTTTTCCAAAGCGAAGTCACGTGGGACCGAAATGGTGGCTCACTTTTCAGATATTTACGGCAGTCAAAACAACGTGCTGCAAACAATGGAATCGCGAGCGCAAGACGACGCTATTGACACCCCACCATTCCTGGTTGCAATTTAAACGAACGAGTCTGATTCAAGCACTGACTCGCAAGAGAGGGACTTTCGGCCCAAGTATCGATCACTGAAATAAGAGCTTCGACAGGACACAAATAAGTGAAAAATACTCCTCCTCTATTGTCTCCGTCAACCGGACTGTCAAACCGTCGGAGCATTCACGTTCGACTAAGACGGATAATTACTACTAATACTACTACTAATAATAATACGACTACGATTAATGGGGGCGGCGGTGGCGGTAAACTGATATGTATGCACAATCGTCATGTCGTTCATGCTGCTGATGCAGTATCAAAGGCCTCAGTTGCTAATACTGGTGACCCTGGCAAGGGGTTATGGATAAAATTTACTAGCAATCCGAACTTAGTGCCATCAACCCGCGAACGGTACGAAATATGGAATTCTTCGTTGAGTAGGACGGCACGCGAAGAACCAACGGTGGAAGCACTGTTCTCATCTGTGCCTATCGAAACATGATTGACCTCAACATTTAGACCGATAAAGCAGACACAATCGGCGAGATAGAGGCCAAGATTTGCTTCCGTCACATCATCTGTCCATAGTATACTCATCATCCTTCTGTAGAACAACAATTCTGGTGTTTCATATCTCTTCTACATCTTTGGGGGGGGTGTCCAGCACTCACTGCAATACAGGAGGACATACTCTGCTTAATTTCTGGAAAACGGCCCTTTGATATTTAAGTTTTTTTACTTGTTTTATTTTGGCACACACACACACACACACACAAACAAAATCTTACTTTGTCATCAATTTTCCTTTGATTGTTCTGGTCTATAAAACTATGTATATTATTTCCTGATATACCTGTATCTAGCCCTGAACTTATTTATTATTTGATATTATTTTTATTAGCATGTGCGTTATATTTAAGGGGTACAGCTGCTTGAGTATAAATCTCTGCCTTTTTTAAACATGGACATTAATCTACTTGCCAAGAGAACGAATGCCTAAAGATGTTTCTCTCGTGGATAATCGAAATGTTTCCTTCTTTTTATATGAGAAATCACCTTTAAGTTTCTTGTGGTTTTTCATTAAGCTAAGAGAAGATATAAGAAAACGCTCAAATGCCTTACTTAAGAAATGCAGAATTTGCAGTGTAACATTTCGAACTCTATATCTGTACCATTTATTTCCGTGCTAAAAACTTAAACCCAGTAATTTTCACCAAGTAATTATTTTATTAATCGAGGATTATGCCTGTATTTCGAGAAATAATTTTTCTTTATTAAGACTCAAACTGTCTGTTGTTGTACGCATTAATGTCACTGTTTAAAAACGGGGACTGCTCTGAAAAAACATTTATCCACCATATAAATTAAAGAAGTAAGATATATTTACATCTAAATAGGACAACAGTAGTTATCGATATTTGAACCTTAGTATACGATGCGTGTAAGCCTGTCTGAATCGACAAGACGATTTGGCTTTTGCGAATAACAATAGTCGAAGTTGAAATTCAATAATAATCCCGTAAATGGGTGTGTCTGACGTGAACGATATAATATCAATTTCGTCATGGCTAGACAATATCTGTTCAATCGTTTTCACGTACATCTTTTAACTTATCTGAACGCTCTCCGCGCAGTCGTTGTTATTGTACCAGTTTTGAGAACTATTGCTTGTGTCTGAGAGACTCATATGAACTTAACTAATCTTTGGGCAATCTTGGATAATAGTAAATATTGCTTTAATGAACCAATATATTCGTTGTTTACGATCATTAGAAAATTATATTTTCTTGTATTATTAGGAAAGCACTTCAAATATTTGTAGTTACTGATTCATCGGAATCTCAACTAAGTAGAGAATTAAATAATTGATCAAATATCATATCAAACAGTTGGCGAAAAATCAATATCATATTTACTTGGCTAGAATCAAATATAATTTAGGGAACATTTGAGGACAAAATATTCGAATTTTCTTTTTCTAGTACATATCGATTTGTTCAGATGTGAGGATTGCCTTGAACAAGAGCAATGAAGTTATAGCTATAATTTTGTTATCAACAAATTAATATTGACAAACTCAAACATTTAAATGACATAGAAAGACAGACTGACACACACATATATATATATATATATATATATATATATATATATATATATATATATATATATATAGAGAGAGAGAGAGAGAGAGAGAGAGAGCTGTTCGATAAAAGCGTCTCACCTGATTTTTTTTACTAAATGTTCTCTTCTCCGATGAAACGAAATTTGAGCTAAATTCAAAGAATAAGCGATCTAAGATCCGAAGAAGAAGCTTTGAAAGCTCTTTGAATTTAGCAGTAAGTACTGTCAAGCATCCGTTCAGTATAAATTTCTGCGGAGGCTTTTCTTTTCATGGAACTGGTTTCTTAAGACATATAGAAAAGACCCTCAGGTGCGAGCAATACAAGAGCATTTTATAGTCGTTTCTGCTCCCTTCTGCTGAAAGGTTGCAAATCGACCCCACCAAGCTCATTTTTATGCAGGATAATGTTCCCTGTCACAAATAAAAATTGATGAAGGTATAATTTGATGAGAAGCAGGTGAGTGTTATGAAATGGGCGCCCCAATCTCCTGACCTCAACCCCATAGAAAACTTATGGAGCATTATAAAATACAGGCTGTCGAGAAAGCAGTTGAACAACATGCTCCATAAACTCTCTTAGTTAATTTTTAGATTTCAATCATCCAAATTGATATTTTTCCAGTTATTATTAAACATTGAACATACCCACATGCAGAGAGAGAGAGAGAGAAAATGAGAGAGGGAGATAGAGAGGCTATTTTGACGCAGTTCATATTAATTTTTCGCAGTGATATGGATTAATTTAAAAGAATTGAGCCCCATGTTATGTGTGCATATATACTCATAACAAAACAATCATGTATAGGTAATTTTTTTCTTACCTCAGACATGACCCCCTAGATGTCCCAGACGATACATCAAAGGTTTGTTAAAAGGTGCATGTTATATGAGAGATATAAATATTTTAGATCAATACCTTCCATAAAATGCATATACCCTTTGTGATCTGGGAACTTTGGTGGACAGTAGGAGTCAATATATTTTCTTCGTGTGTCTGGACTTGTAAAACCTTACGAAATTTGCAAAGCTTGTACCAGTCTTGAAAAATGATTCGGAAGTTCTATATGTTAAAGTTCGCTCTGCATGAAAGATACAACGCCGACATTCCATGCAAAGCGATGTATAGTTCTGAGATTTCCATTGAACACATGTTTTTTTTATGTTACTCAGCTTCCACGAGGATATAAAGAAACAACAGACCACACATGACTTATAAAGCTTTTTTACACTATTTACATTGTTTCTTCATCTTTGTCGCCATATTTATTACGACGTTACGGAACTTGGAGAGTGGAATTAAGCAAGGGATAACTGATAACTGACATCCATTAGACATGGCACGTGGAACTAGAACAGTCTACCCCAGTGAGCGAAATAAAGGGTTCAGTTCGAGATTCCAACCACCTGAATAAGGCCAGAGCTTATAACGGCCGAAACTTTGTGATAAATATGGCAACAAATATGAGAACGATAGTCCGAACAATGTAAATACTGTACATATTATCTTATATCTGACATATAGACAGATACTGATAGCGTTATTTTAATTTCTCTGAAAAATCTGATTGAAGTAAAATATTGATATGATCATCCAAAAATGAAAAAAAGATTCTAAGTATGTCCAAGAGACCTTATCTTATCAATAACTTTCAGTTTATTTTGTATGTCATTTCGTTTTATCATATTAGTGTACTTAGCATTTTATGAATACTACGCGTGTAGAAGATTTGTCCAAATATATCATTGTCTCAAGCTCTGTCAACTACTTCTTTAGATATTGTTTATTATAATCTGAAAATTAATATATTTGTTGGGTTTTTTTTTTCGCATACGTATTAGTTAGTTTTAAAACACAGCCAGAACACCTAAGCAACATTTGCAAAAAAAGTCGTTTCAGGCTGAACCTAGTGTTTTGAATTAAGAATGCTTTTAATATCTTTATATATTTTACACACACTCATATATAGAGATGTGTGTCTGTAAGTGTATGTGCGTGTGATGCGGGCTTGTGTGCGCAACTGCGTGTGTGATTTTCGTAAGGAGCATAGTCACTCAAGCCCTTACTGTATTCACATACTGTTAGCCATGTAGATCAAGTATTTATGGTGTTACAGAAACTATCAAGGACTTCATATACTTTTTACGCCACATATTGCTCTCTGAACCAGAGAAAAAAATATCAATCTCTGCAAATGATTTTAATGTATTTTTCAGCCTACTCTGATTACACGGGTAGGCTATCACAAATTAATCATTCTTGATGTGTCTTTTTTTTAAGTTCATTAAGAAACGACATTGCACGGAATCGAATGCTGTTTCAGATTAAATCAATATATCTAATTTACAGAATGACAGGGATTCATTTAAAAGGCTATCAATACATTAATTGCTAGTTCTTTATCGTTTACGTTTTATATGTACACGCCTCTTGTGCAATTAATTTTATGAGACAAAACCTGATTCACTCAGAAACAAACACGCATATATATATATATATATATATATATATATGTGTGTGTGTGTGTGTGTGTGTGTGTGTCTGTGTGAGCGAGAGAGAAGGATGTATAAATCTTTATACATCAATAACAGTTTTAGGGGGAAAGATCTCTGAAAAATTGAAAAACATTTTCGTGCGATGACTTTCGTCCTTTAGAACTTCATTGGACTGAAGTGATGTTTATGTTGTTGCGATGACGCTGTTTTAAAATATATCCTTAATATGGAGCCAGATCTCAATACGATAATACCTATAGTAGTTGGACATAACTAAGCATTCTGCTAATTAGTATACAGGCTTAAAATATTGTTATGTACATGTGGGATCCATTGGGTTTGCTAGGAGCGGCCGTTTTTCTATTTTTCAATATATTATGGGCTTTTTGTTTCACATTCAATATAAAATAACTAGGGTACTGAAGAAGCTTAGTGTTTCTAATCTATTTCTGCCTTTCAGGTAAATACAAATACTACAAATTCTGATTGATCTGAATCAATGAATGAAAAACAAATATTACCCTGGCAACTAAGTCTACACGTATTTCCGGTCTCGTGACTTTCATCAGGAAGAGAGTGTTTATTTCCTGCATATTATTAAAAGGAATTAATTTTTCTTATGTTTTCCGATGTTTAACCATTGTATTTTGTGTGTAGTAGCAATCGAATTTATTCTTGCATTTGTGGTGAAAATATTCTTCTGCTTAAGGTGTAATAAAAGAATTAGGATTGGTCAGAGAAAGGATGAGGGAAAGAGGTCTTCGATCTCATCTTCTTATGACCACTGAGACGGAAAACACATGTAGCAGGAATATGGAGAATAATGTATAATATATATGTAAACAATCCATATTATAACCAAAGACGTTTGCGGCATGTCTCTTTCTCTCGTTGGAACAACTCTAACCTCTCCGTATATATATATATATATTTATATTTATATATATATATATATATATATATATATATATATATATATATATATATATATATATATATATATATATATAAATATATATAACCAATACACACTCACACACATGCTAACGCTTGATAGCTAGCTAGCTAGCTAGATAGATAGATAGATACAATTATGTTATGGACATCGATTTTTTTCTATACACCTTTGCTGCATTAATCTTATTCTTTTATGGTTTTATTTCCTCACTGACTCATCTGTTAATATTTCGATTCGGCTCCGTGAGAAAAACCTTTCATTGATTCCACTTTGGCCTGTTGTTCAATTTGACATCTGAGACGGCAAAGAACAAAGGCGATAGATAGAGTCAGTGTTTATCTCTGTTGCAAAAACGATCCAATCGAATCGGATATCTGTTAGGATGGTAGCAACACGAGAAAGTCGCGTTCTTCTTTGATGTTTATCTTTTGTGTTTTAATAGGATGTACAGGCAGGAAATGACGTGATCTTGGGAAATTTCTAAATGTTGTTCAGTCATAAAAAAATTATATCCTTTACTGATCTCAGAATAAAGAAACTCTTTGAAAGTGAAAGGTATCCTGTTGTTGATAATATCGAGAATATTACAGACAAAAATATGACGCTGATGGATGAGGTGACAGAAATACAATTATTCGATCTTTACGACTATTTTTCACTATACTTACACACACACACACAAACACACACACACACACACACATATATATATATATATATATATATAGAGAGAGAGAGAGAGAGAGAGACTGTGGTCAAATAAATCACTACCACATGCTGACTGATGGCTACATACTCCAATGGAATTTTCAAAGATACAGTGTTGTAACTTTTGTCCAGACTGTCCATATACATGAAACCTCTAATTTCAATAGAGATTATTCCTACATTTTTTTAATAAAACACACGCTCCCACGTAAACACACACACACATATATATATATATATATGTATGTATGTATGTATGTATGTATGTATGCATATATGTATATATATATATATATATATATATATATATATATATATATATATATATATATATGTATATATGCATATATATATATATATATATATGTATATATATATTTCTGTATGCATATATGTATACATGTGTATGTGTGTGTCAGTGTGTATTTTATTAATAAAATATATGTGCATACGTATTTATGTGTATGTTTATCTGTGCTTATCTGTGCTTATCTGTGTCTCTGAGTGTGCGTCCCGGGGAGCGTGTGTTTATTAAAGTGTTGCAAGCCTAATCATATCTGTTACCATGCAGCGCTGATTTAGTTAAGCACTTTATCTATCTCTCTATCTATCTATTTAATGATCATTTAAATATTGTCAATGTATATATATATATATATATATATATATATATATATATATATATATATATATATATATAGATACATAGATACATAGATATGGTGAGGAAGCTTGTGTTTATTAAAGTGTCTCAGGTCTAATCATATCTGTTACCATGTACTGCTGACTAATTAAGGAAACTATCTATCTATCTATCTATCTATCTATCTATCTATAATTAATAATTTAAATATTGTCGATATATATATATATGTATGTGTGTGTTTGTATGCATGTATGGATGGATAGATAGATAGATTGATACATAGAGCGATATAGCGACAGTATTTCTATAATCATTTAATATAAACATGATCATAAATTTCTTGCTGATAATTGCAACATCACGGTTACCAGCTTGAATCATTTGTTAACGGTAGTAAGAATCCATTCTTTCATCAGGTTTGCACAAGCGTATGACCCTACCATCCAATTGTCGCGATAGAAGTCATCAATCCAAGCAACATTTTTTTGTCTTCTTCTATTGTTCAATTCTTCTGTTCGGTGGTGCACTGTAGCCTCAATTCTTTGAAATCAGCATGGTTGCCACTGCTAAAAATGTTCTCCTGTTTCTGTATTATACATGTTTCAAGTTTCCATGTAATATAAATCATTCTTTCCGCAACCATAGTTGATCTACTGTTGCGTTTCTATTATTTCCATCTCATGAAGTCATTCTTCTCCACGATTTTTTATCAACAAGTGATGTCCATCCATTTTTACATTTTTTTTTTCTGGTAAAACTCACTAAAACCATGAAAATGCTATGCGTGAAAATATGTAGTTTAGCAGTGTTTGAAAGGCACAAACGAGCCCGTCTTTCAGCAATAACCATGCACAAATAACATTTGTAATGTATATCACAGGCATGTGAATAGTAATATATATATATATATATATATATATATATATATATATATATATATATATATATTTCTTTGCACGTTTGTAGTTACATGTTTTACATTAAATTATCATTTTTAATCCCTTATTTTAGCTCGTTTATAACAACACATATAACAACATATAAAGAAATATATATATATATATATATATATATATACATACACATATATATATATATATATATATATATATATATATATATATATATATATATATATATATATATATATATATATATATATTAGCAGCAACATAAATGTATTTACATTCTTATTAAGCTAATTTCTCTAGCAATGTAGGGACATTATTTTGTGTTTTTACCAAAAAGTAAAGCAGACCACAAAGTAGTAACGAAAGACTAGCTTGATGACTGACCACTTGGAAAACTTGGTATTGAAAAAAATTGTGGAGTAAACCTTGTCAACATGTCCACCGATGAAAGGCAGAAGGTGGTAAAATATTACCATGCATATAACTAGAGATATTTCTTTTTTTAAAGGAGAAAATGTAAATTGTAGAAGGCGCTGAAACCGTTTACTGTCCTTGAAACGTAATCGAATTGCATTGTGATTACTGAATTTCAATATTGGACATCATGTGAAATATGAAGAGAAAGATGATGATGATGATGATGATTATGATAAGAATATGAGGAGGAGGAAGAAGAAGAGGGCAATTTTCTAGTTCTATGGGTAAGAGTGTGTAATTGCAATCCCGAAAAATTACTAATGTATTAATAATTTCCTGCATATAAGATCCCAATGAAAATGTTCAGACTTTTTAACTATTCTGATAAGTTACACAAAAGAAATTCGGAAACATAATAACGGTTCTTCGACAAAGATATTAATACTAAAATTCAGTCGTCGCTTCCGAAATATGCGTAGTACTTTAATGCATTGTGACCGTATACCGACATATTGTAAGTTACTATCGTGAATGTCGGACTCAGCGACCTAAGAATTTGGGCTGAGAATTAACGTATATCAATAAATGAGTATAGTGTATGCATAGTGATAATAACATGCAAATATTGTAGAATATATTATTCATACCTATTAGTCACAAAATTATCGATGTTGAAGTGTTGATTCTATCGTACATTCCTAAAAGTGATCTTTATTTAACGATTTTACTGGAAGCAAAACGGATAAAGACTCTAAAACGCAACTGAGGATGTAATACATCTAAGGAATTTAAGAACATATCATTAAGAAGAATTGCCAATGAGAAAAACAAAATTCACAGTGACAGAAATAGGACAGGCTCCGAGGGGAGGGGTCAACCCATATTACTGGAAGGGGCAATTTGTTATCTATATCAGAGCATGCGTACATACATTAAATTTCAGAAAAGAAATGTTCGACCTATCAAAATTACTTATGAGTGGGTACTTTGCAGACCAGATGACACATACTGAAAAACCAACCAAAATGGGCTTCAAACCTCCAACATCAGTTCAACCGAACCTAATTTTGAATAAATTTTCCGGAATGCGCTAAAATGCAATGTTCATGTATGATCAAGATATATTAAAGAGGAGACAATAGAATCTATACTTTTCGCATATTGGAGGGTACATAACAAACCAGATTTAAGTAACAGTGTCGTCATTTCTGTTGTCCTCTTTGATTTTGGAATTCCATCGTTGTTTTTCCGTACGCCTGTCAGATGAGGTATGTTCTCGGCAAGACAAGCAAACAGCGTTCACAGTTTTTGTCATGCTACCATCAGGAGGGCACAGTGACAGATGGTATGGTGAAAGCTCGAACTTCAACATCTCTTCAAGATCAAAGCTTCTGCACCTTTGTTTAATAAACAGTCGTTCAAAGGTATTCCGATCTACTCACAATGCAAGTGAATATTCATTTGTTCTCAACATTTTCGATGACCATTTCATCAGAAATAGACAATTTATTCTTCTTGAGAGGCACATAAAATGACCTGGTGCCAGCAGATGTATTCTACCCAATAATACCACCGTGCCAATTTTGATCTCTGTTAATAGCTTGTTCGATCACTTGATCAGGTGACAGCATGCTTAAATTTCCAAGTGAGCTTTTAATTGCAAAGTTCTCTTTCACAAACTCATGATACATCCCTGGATGAATAACATATATTTTGGTTTGATATATCCAGCAGTACATGAAGTCTCTGCTGTAGTTTGGACTGTCATATACATGAAAGCATGCCAACGTTTTCTCAACATTTTGCTAGAAAGATGTACCTTCCTATCACTTGGGGGACTTGACTTGACATAGACCTGAAGGGTTTAGACAAAGTCAAAAAAATTTTGCCAAAATTATGCTATTCGTCCAAAGCCAACTTTGTTGATAAGATTTTCGAAATGCTCCCATACAGTGAACACATAAGTGAATTTTTCAACAACTGGCTTATTATTTAGGCTCCTCTGCTAAATTTTATCTCCTCTAATTCAAGCAATTCATTCAGAGTGAGGGACCCACCGTTTTTCTGCATCCATTAAGTAAAGGAATCTATTTTCAATTTCATTACTGCCTCGTAGACGGTTTTCAACACTTGCATTCCGCGATAGTAATGTTTGTCTTTCAGGTCGCTGTTAGTAGAATGTGAGCCGGCCAAGCGAGATTCTATGATATCTCTCAAACCTGTTGATCCGAATCGCTTGCCAATCACTGACATCATAATGCAGCATTCATGTAATCCTCCCATTCGAAAATAAATGAAATTTTTGATGTCTGTTTTCCGAGGTTTTTTGAGAATCTGTTAAGCCTTTGTGTAGTTTGCTGGTTCAGAACTAAATCTGAGCCAGTTAGTCCAATGTTTTCTACATTATCATGAACTCGGTTGAGAACCTCAAGAACAGTTGCAAATTTCGTTGCAGAATCATTAATTGCGGGTATGTAGTACACTTTGTGAGGCTCTTTGATAATCAATGTTTCCGTTTCAAAGAAGAACCCTGACCAGCTTGTCACAACTTGCACTTTTCCGGCAGAAAAGGGAAATCGGTTCATCCCGTTTCAACATTGTATTCTGCAGGTTATTGCTTTTTCTCTCAAACACTGACCATTTATGGATAAGGTTACTATTTAGGATGATGATAATGCTTTGTCTCACATAGAACTAGTTGGAAAGAAGTACGCCCTGAATGTCCTGTCAATGATGATTCTTCTACATTGGACAGATAAACAATGCAAATATTATTATCTTGTTTCTGAAATATAATTTCATTGGTGCAATGCACAGATACACCGCCCAAACTATCTGGGTTGTGGTCGCAATTATCAAATATAAAGGAGACAAATGTGGAAGGTACAACAAAGTTAGGTCACAATTCTGTCTCAGCCATAGACATTTCAAATCTTCATTGTAGGACATTCCGATAGGTCACAATCTCTCTTACCTGTCTTATGTTTTCTTGTCAGACCAAGTTGCAGATTTTAAACTGTTCTGATTCATCCGTGAGATGCGCTAAACAAAATATCTTGGCCAGTTGATTTGATGAGCGGGTTCGTTCGTTTGGAGGCATAGTTGTCTTTGGGCAACAGAGTCTTCGAGAAGTTTTTCAGCATATCGTATATCAGCACTCTTTCTTGTTTTCATTCTTCTTGGGAGGAAAACCAATCGAAAATTGGTTGCATGCATTGCTCATTTTTCTTTAAAAACTTTTGGAATATTGCACACTTTCTGTTTTTTTTTGTTTTTTTTTTCATGAAACAGAACATGCCTTATATGAGTATATATCCACATCATCGACGGAAAAAAATTCTCAATAAGAGTGAGTCCCGATTCTTTGTTCTTTTCTCGTCTCGTTCTAAAAGGACATAGGAGTGCCTGAAAATTCCTACTTTAATTTTTTTTCTCTTATGACGTGTAAGTATAAATTTAACTGTAAATATATATGTAATAAATATATATATGCACGTAAATATATATTCATGTAGGTATAAATGTAAGTATAGATATATATGAGGGTGTGTGTTTACTAGAAAATTATCGATCAATAATATTGATTATATACATGCATAAAATTGATCAGACACACGCGCGGACACACAAACACACACACACACACACATATATATATATATATATATATATATATATATATATATATATATTGCACATTGTGTATCTGTTATTCGTTGGGGCTTGTTTACTTCAGACTTTTTAAGATGTAATGCGTTTTCTTCATAACCTAATTATTCACATAGGATGAAGCCGACGAACAACAAAAAGTCTTTAAAAATTATCACTCGATAGGGGTGAACATTGGAATGAATAAATTCGAAAAAAAGTATTCTTACAGAATTTTGATAGGGCTGATTTATTGATTCAGAGAGTTTGGGCGGTTTTGCTATATAATCTAATAATCTCTTCCACCCCCTCTCTCTCTCTTTCGATCTCTCTCTCTCTCTCTCTGTCTCTCTCTAACTCACTCATATGTTATTATTACGAGTAAAGAATGAAATATATGTTTTTATTATTATTATTTTATTAACTTTTTATCTTTTCTAGCTTGGTCAAAGATTTTGTTAAAAATGTTGTTTTGTTGCCTCAGAGGGTGTGTCAAAGGTTTATATTGAATTTTAGCCTCATTTTGCGGTAGAAAATTTCATTCCTTAGAAAATTCATTCAAACAACAAATAATTGTCGTATTTTAAATATATTTTCAGGAACTTAGAAAGAAATGAATATTTTTTTTTAGTATGGCCATTTAGAAAATCTTGGAGAAAATATTTTTTTATTACCTCTATTAATCCCCACATATCTAACTTTATGGCATTTCAAGAGATTAATATACCAGGATATTCTTATATGAAATTGAGAATCCTTAATACAGACGATGAATGCAAGTTCTGATAGCTTTCTGAAATTTATAATCACTTTTCTGTTGAGCAACGGGTAGCATTTTAATCTCCAGTTGCAAGAAAGCTGCCATTGGCCTACCATACTGATGTTGGTCCAAAGTCGGGACCACGGAAGAAAAACACGGATTAGAGGTAAGAAAGATATATTAAACAAAAAGGTTAAAAGATAGTGTAAGTTTAAGTGTAAGCGGACCTTACTATGTGCTAGTGTCCAATATTGGTAGTCGTACGCGGCTGATACTTCGGTATTAGAATACTCCCTCTCCTCCTCCTCTTCTTCTCTTCTACAGTGTTATGTCGCATACTTTATATAGTCCTGGAAGAGTCCATGTTGTAGGCATGTTACGGTCTCACAATACCCCACTTCCAAGAGTTTTCTTTTTTTTTCTTTTTGAAAAGGAGAAAAAAAAAACAAAACTGTTAATACTTTTTGTATCTTGAGATTTACGTCGAGCGGTAAATTTCCTTTTCCTTCCTGAGTATCGCACTTCAGGAGAGACTTGGGGCGTGTCAAGATCGAAGTGATCGAAAATTACGTCGATCGGCTCTTCACAGCTATTTTGTGGTGATTCCTCCGATTCCTTCAAACGGCATTTTCTGAACTGGTTCCATTGGCGTTTGTGAGTGTTTTTCGGTCCTTGGTCAATATAGACCAGTTCGCCAATTCTTTGTTTTATGGTGCCTACTTCCCAGAATGTTATGTTGTTTTTGTTTTGAAGTTCCTTTGTATGATTCTATCATGTCTGCTATGTCCTTGTCCATGTTTGGCCAATAAACATAGCAGCGCATGTAGCTTTCCGTACGGTTATTCCCAGGATGTCCCATGTGAAAATCCCTGAGGATTTTTCTTTGCAGGCTCTTTGGAATCACTACGCGGTCATTGAACAGTAGGACATCATCGCAGAGGGAGAAAACTTCAGGCACATTGGGGTCTTTGTTGCGAATTTTGCTTTTTATGTATTGAACGAATTCATCCTCTCGAGACTCCCTTTTTATGTCGGCCAAAGTAACTGGGAGCTCTCTTATGGTACTTGCGATCATGTTTTTGATTTCACAATTTATCCTTAGAGTAGCAATTATGGAGTCTTCAAAGACTTCTGTATTTTTTGGAATGAGTCGCGATAAACTGTCAGCATGGCAAATATTTTTGGATGTTAGAAACTCTATCTTGAAATTGTAGTTTAAGAGAATCGTTCCCTAACGAAGTAGTCTATTTGCTGTATAGACTGGCAGACCTTTTTTAGAACCAAAAATTGTAATTGGAGCTTTATGGTCCGTCTTCATTATGAACCGTCTACCATGTAGATATATGTGAAACTTTGTCACAGCGAATATTAACCCTAGAGCCTCTTTCTCTATTTGGGAATATTTTTTCTCAGCTGGAAGTAGAGGTTTTGATGCGTGAGCCACAGATTTTCGCGAACCATCTGGCAGTTTATGCAGAATGCAAGAACCAATGCCGTACGAGCTTGCATCTCTTGCGAATATGATGTCGAGACAAGGGTCGTAATGGGCGAGGGAGAGGTCTGAAGTAAGAGTTTTCTTGATCTCCTCGAATGCGTCTTGGCATTCCAGGTTCATGACCATGGTTTGTCCTTTTTTTAGAGTTGGTTGAGAGGCCCTCTCAAATTTTGCATGTTCTTAATGAACCCTTGGTAAAAGTTAGCTAGGTCGAGGAAGCATTGTAACGCTTGAACGTTATTTGGGGCCGGCATGTTTCTGATCCCATTGGCTCTTTCTGGATCCGGCCGACGACCGTCTTTATTTATGATGTGCCCTAAATATTTAATCTTTGACAAGAAAAAGTCACACTTTGCCTCCTTAACTTTAAATCCGTATTCTTGTATCTTTTCGAATACGTTTATTATATGGTTCCGGTGCTCTGCCGTAGTTTTACTAGTAACTAGTATATCATCCAAATAGGCTGTTGCGTAGTCAAGCTCGCTCAGCATGGCGTCCATGACCTGCTGGAAAATTGTAGTCGGAACCTTTACTCCAAAAGCCAGTCTGTTGTATTTGTACAACCCTCTATGGTTGTTTATGCAGAGCAATTTGAAATTTCTTCTTCCACCTCTATCTGAAAGGTATGCGTCCCAAAGGTCGATTTTAGAAAAGAAAATTCCACCATTGAGTTTATTGAAAATTTCTTCAGGCCTTGGGAGAGTATAGTGGTGATCTTGCAATGCATCGTTAAACCCTGTGGAAAAATCTGCGCATAATCGTATTTGATTGGGCTTCTTTTTTACGTAGACAATAGGTGCTGCCCACTCGCTGAAATCTGTTTTTGACAGAATACCTGCTTGTTCGAGTCTATCTAACTCTTTGTTGATTTCCTCTAGAGCAGCGAAAGGAACATTACGTTTCTTTTTGAATACCGGTTGTGCACCGTCCTTCACCTTGAACTTAGCTTTCATTTCAGTACATTTCCCAAGGCCGCCAGAAAAAACCTGGGGAAATTGTTATTTGAGTTCCTTTTTGAGATTTACCAAATTGGACGTTGTACTTTGTATCTTGCGACAAAATGTACTCATTGGGCAATTCCAAAGATTTAACTTTTCTATCCAATCTGTTCCAAATAAGTTATCTGAAGTTTTCAATACGTAGGCTTTGAGCTTTTTGGTAACTCAATTTAGTGTTACTGTAAGTATTACCTCGCCTAAAATGTTAATCTTTTCGCCAGTTACGGATTTTGCTGTTTTATCCGTTTTTAATAAGGTCGGCTTGTTTAATTTTCGCCAAGTATGCCAGTTAATGGTTGAAAGATCGGAACCCGAGTCAAGCTGCAATTTAATGTAATTATTGAAAATATCCAGTTACCTATTTCCTTAAATTCCTATCGAATATATTGTCAGACTGAGCTTGCCTAATTTTATTTTTGGCTTTTCTCTGTTCTGTTGGCGTACTAGCACCGAGTTAAAGTATGCCCACTTTTATTGCAATTTTTGCAATATTTTTTGTTCTTAACTTGACAGAATTTCATCCAGTGCCATTTACCACAATGGTAACATGGTCCGGGCGGTTTCTTTAACCTATTTTGGTTTTGGTTATTGCGGAATTTAGGACACGAAATTTGTCTTTTGTCTTTTTGAGGGGAATAGGAGGTAGACTTGTTTCTAGTTTTATTAATCTGAGCCACCCCTGATTCCTCGATAGTGTTTGAGTCACACTTTACAGATATTACTCTTTGACAGTCTTCTGCCAGTTTTTGGAGAGCCAATCTTTGTTCGTTCTCAAGCTTGGTCACTACCTGTCGTATTACTCCGGCGTCTTCTGCTGATACTAGACCTTGTGCGAAAATTAAGCACTTGAAATCATCGGCATACTGATAATTAGAATTATTTTGGGTCCTGACCATTCTCTTGTAACATTGAATCATTTCACACTCAGCAATGTTCCATATTTAAACCTCTATTCTTTCCAAATCAAAGTAGAACTCATACGTAAGATTTAATGCTAATGATGCTGGAAAATGGTTGATTGATTGTACTGATCAAGAACGCATACGACTCCTTCTGTCATACATGAGGTATAAAAAGTTATAATTGTCCAATAATGAAATATTGTTGATATTTCTGTCAGGAGCTGACCAATACCCATCCCTTGATAGAGTTCAACATCGTTTAAGCTGTCTCGGAGAGGATGATATTTTTCACTCGACATACCCTTTCACACAGGAAACATTAATAGCCTAAAGCTCCATACATTAGTTCCAGTAGTTCAGAGGACTCACTATTTGTATACAACGTGCATCCGATATTTAATAGATCAGCCTAAGTAAAACTCTTTGTAAGTATGCAGGTAATACATCATCCATTAATAAATCTTTCATATTTATCCTTAAGTAGTCGCATATAATTTATCAATTAATTATTCCGTTTCCCGCTTGATTTCATTTGATAACACTGCACCCATTTCTTGCCCTCGTATTTGCATGTTGTCATATTCTGTTGAATTATTTTACCTCTGAATAAGTCTCATCGTTGTGAGGAATGTAAAGTTCTTTCTTCGACGCGTGAATTAACCTCGTTTTCTCGACTGCCATCAATAATATTTAATTAAAGACTTAGGAGATTTTCTGCGCGACTCGCTAATGCGTCATTAATGTCTGTTTGTACTTAGATTCTTTCATTACATATACTCTAGACATATTGGGATTCACAAGCCTCGGTTAAAGATCTGGATGGTTTCTAAAGTTAGGTGCAATGCGCATGTGTGATTCCAGCCCTATATCTATGCCCGTTGACATATTACAATGCAAATTCAATATTCGGCTTTGAATTTATTTCCTCTAACCAATATATTTCAAACAAATTTATATATTTGAACATACATCAGGTGTTTAAGACTTTCGATGTTATTATATCTACCTATAGGAACGACAATGGTAATTTCAATAAGGACAAACGACTGGATATATTTTGCAATTATTTAAATTTATTTATATTTAAATTTATATATATTTCTGGAAACAATATGTATATCACTAAACCTACTAACACTAAAACATATTAATATAGTACATTTGGCATCAAATATGAAGAAGCACATTTCACTATGCAAACAAAAAAATGAATGCTGACTACAAACTATGCATGTTCAAATCTTTACTCATTCCAATATATACATACACATACACACACACACACACACACACACATATATATATATATATATATATATATATATATATATATATATATATATATATATATGTATGTATGTATACGCACAGGGTGTGATGGATAAATTGTTGACATTTTATATTTCATTTCGTTCTGTGTGTGCTGTTTTTGTTTTTGTCGGCTGCGCAGTATACAAGGGTCAGCATTTGGGAACCGGTTCCAAGGAAAAGAGCACCATGGCGCAATTCAATTTGCAAGAATACGGCATATTGTACTGCTTGGACTTCGACATGGAAGCTCCAATACGAACATTTCAGAGGGTTTAAGTATCAATCTAAGGAGAGTGCATACAATTTACAAAGATTTAGATTAGTCTAATTTGGATTAGGAAGGAATTTGTAGAGTGATGCCGACTATTCTTCGTCCCACACAGCCTCAAATTCAACAGGGAATGCTACATCAAGAGCCTTGAGGCGGTAGTTGTGCACAGGAAGAAGATGTTGTCTGCTGGAAGATCCTATATCTGGCAACAGGACACTGTGCCATGGCAAACAAGTAGGGGACCAAGTCACCTCGAGGCCGTGGTTGACGCCAATGGCGATATTATTGTATAATATTACCCTTTCGTATTTCAAGATATGTTTGTGCAGTTTTGTTAAATATATCACTTAAAAACTGATGTCAGTGATATTTTCAGTTTTGCATAATTTAGGTGACAATTAAACCATAGCAACATGTACACATCCGTCGGCGAGCACGCGCGTGCACAAGCACACAGACACAGGCACAGACACACACAGACACACACACACCCCTCCGCACTTTCGGATCCACATATCATTTGAACATTTCTTGCAATTTCTAGCATCGTAAGTACAAATGAGATATCATTTGTACGAATGTAAGAAAAATAAATTAAAATTTTTAATCGATGTTTCTTTGGCTTTAACTTTAAATAACTTCTATATGCTCTTTTTGTTTTGTCTTTATTCAAATCTATCTAAAAATATATATATCAGTAATTCATTGAGTCTGAAAGAAACCTCAACAGAATGCAGGAAGCACTGGACTGTCGCTTCGTCCTATATTCGGGACTCAGCAGCAGCTCGCATCCACTACCGAGAATTGAAACCCTGACAGATAGGTTTTCAAGCAAACATAATACCAACTATCCAATGGGCCTCGGTGACGAAGAGATTGCAAATCAGACTCAATATAGCGCCGCTGGCTAACATATTCCGTGGTGGAACTCTTACTGAGTTCTCTCTAACCGTAGGACTGTGACCCCTGGAGCCACGACTACTTTCATCAAGCCGCTCACTCTAGGGCATTTGAATCCGATTCATGCATGGTATACACAGACAAAGATTATTAGGAGGATTTGATAATTATACTTAAGTAATTCACTGAGTCTGAAAGAAAACTCAACAGAATGCAGATAGCACTGGACGGCCGTTTCTGTCTGTGAATTTCCTAACTCTCATCGATAGTGGAAATAATCGATTTTTTCATACTTCTATGGAATTTTTCATGGAGTTTGCGGCCATTTTCTACTGGCCAGATGGAGAGGCTATAGCTGGATGCCATAAATAGGCAGGAAGATTCTATTGGCCAGCGTGAGAGTCAGCAGCTAACTGACACGAATGTTAACTAGCATGCTAGCATGCTTGCATGCAAAAAAATATCGATTGCTGCATTCGTCACAAGTTGTAAAAATTTAAATCTGCATGGCACTTTACTCCAATTGGCTCATTTGTTTGCTTAAACTCAACGTTGATTCTGATTCCACAGAACTGGGTTGGGTGTGAAAATTTTTTTTTTGTTAACGTTCTTTTTCATTCGGTTTTTCCAGTTACGAGTCCTTTTTTAAAGCTGATCTTTTTGTGTCATTTTCGTAACAGATTTAATATTTAGTATAGAGCGTAGAAAAAACCTTTAAAGTCCAGGAAGGGCAAAATATTTTAAATCAAGTGATAGCGATTGCTGTATGAGTCGTACGATTTTTAAATCAAGCACGGGCAACGCTGGGCCATGCTGTTTGTATTTACATACTTACTAATACTGAGCACTGCAATCCATAAATATAGCACACATTATAACTGTATCTTCATTCATATATATATATATATATATATATATATATATATATATATATATATATATAAACCTTTTGAACTAGTGATCGCAAATGATGACCCAATGTATTAGGTTGGTGCAAAAATAATGACGTAATAATGTCGTTTTTGACGTTAAAAATACGTCGTAAAACGACATTATTACGTCATTATTTTTGCACCAACTTAATATATATACTAAAAAGTTATTGTTGAGTTCATTTGAAGTGGAATAAAAATAATCTATGTGATTTTATTAAATCCCACACTTACTGACTTCTAAATAGAAAAAAAAATAGAAAGAATTGAAAGTCATGGTCTTAAAAATTACCGTTAGCACTAAATTAAAAAAAAAATGAACTTCCTTGATATAGCACAAGATTTAAAGAAAATACATACACACCTTAAAAAACCCCAATACCAGTCCTATATATATACACCCTAAATCAAATCCCCCCCACCTATAATAAGCATATACCTTTATCTATCCGAAAAAAATAAGTACAAATTCAGCAAATGGCAAGATTTTCCATTAACATATTAATTTCTATAATAAAGCTCTAAAAGATAGTGGCTACAAAAACCCAAAACTAACTTATATTAAAAATAAAAATGGAAAGCATAGAAAAAACAGAAGTAGAAAAATAATTTGGTATACGCCCCCATACAACCAAATGGTAAAGAACAAATTAGTACAAAAATTCCTCGCATTAATACCGAAGCATTTTCCTAGTGAAAGTATACAAACTACTATTTTCAATAAAAATACACTACAATTAAGTTACAGCCTTACTGAAAACATAGAAAAATATTAGGAAACATAATACTAATATCTTAAATAAATACTTATACCAACACCAAAACAATTTAGACAATGGAAAAGTAAAAATAAGAACTGGTGACGTTAAACAAAGTTTATATAACTGTAGAAATCCTCATAACTGTCCTCTACAAAATAAATGTCGCACGGAATCATAATTATACCCATGCAATATTTCTTCGATTGAAAATCCTAAAAACAGAAATATATATATAGGTTGCACAAGCCATGATTTTAGAAAAAAGTTTCAACCAAAAATCAAAGTTCATTTAAGATAAATAAATATAAAATCAAACATCTCTCTCAAAGTAATTCTGGCACCTAAAAGAATCCAATAAAACACCTACTGTAAACTGGAAGTTAATAAGAAAAGCTAGAATATGTAGGTCTTGAATGACCCATGTCCTTTGTGCATACATTAGAAACTATCTATTACTAAGTTTATAAAAATAAAAATTTACTGAATCAGAGAAATGAAATAGCTATTTTGTGCCATCATTGTCAAACATTTTCCTTAAATAATATTTAAAAATAAAATTAAAAAGTGCGACCTGTTAATATGCATACTTATATTTGATGTGAAAAAAAATTATATACTGTAAGATATTCTATTAAATTTACTTGTTTTATATAAAAAAATATAGTCTATTAAAATTAACAGTGAAAATAATTTAAAATTGTTTTTAAAAAAGAATACTAACCTAAACATCTTTTAAAATTATAGTTAAATAAAACGTATTCTAACCTAAAGACCTCTCTCAAAGTAATACAAGCACTTAAAACAACTAAAATAAAATTAAATTAATATGAAAAGCTGGAATATGTAGGCCATTAAATGAACCATGTCCTTTGTAATACATGAAAAACTATATATTGCTAAGTTTATAAAAATTAAAAAAAATTACTAAATCAGAGAAATGAATTAGATATTATTTGCCGTCATTATCATAAATTTTCCTTAAATAATATTTAAATATATTTTTAAAAAATAATGTGACTTGTCAATATACATACTTATACTTGATATGAAAAAATAATTTTACATACTGTAAGTAATTCTAATGCAATTACTTATTTTAAAAAGAAATATAGTCTATTAAAAATTAAAAATGAAAATATTTTAAAATATTTAAAAATTAAAAGTGAAAAGATTTGAAATAAAACGTATTCTAATGTAAACATCCCCCACAAATCTTTAAGTATAAAATAGAACAAATGCTGTAAGAATTTTGGCGTTAACAATAAAATTTAAAATAAAATCCACACGACATGCATTTAACGGATGCCAGAATTCGTTGAAAAATACATCCCTACCCGTAACCCGTTTACAAACGTAACTAATAACTGATACAACAAAATTTAATAAAATGAACACGCAACGACCCCTTGTCTGGATGAATGGATTTCTCTGTATCCTTGGAAACTGTAAATTATCATTTTTGCCGTGCCTTTAAAACCCAGTAAATTTAAAAATAAGTTACTCCAAAATTCGTTTGAGGACGAAATGGAACTAATGTATTTAATTTGATTACCAAATTAAATTCGAAGATTTTAGCTTTCATATGTGAAACATGGTTAGAACTGTGTAGCGAAAAACATATTTATATCAGTTAATTTATTATACACACACACACACACACACACACACACACACACACACATATATATATATATATATATATATATATATATATATATATATATATATGCATGTTTCATTAAAAACGACAGACAAGCTACTACGGTTAAGCTTTTTATTTAATTTTTGTTATGTTCTGACAAGAGCATTCTTTTCTGGACAAAGGCTATGTAAGAAATGTACAATTTTTTTTATATTTCTGAGCGCTTTCGGCTATACCTTTAGCCATTATCAAGGATGATTAGATTTTCAGCTTAAGTGAGTGCGTGCGTTCTGTGTATGTATTAGTATGTGGTAGGGAAATTTTTAATTTCCGAATACGAATATATATATATATATATATATATATATATATATATATATATATATATATATATGTGTGTGTGTGTGTGTATGTGTGTGTGGTGTATAACTTTCAACAGAGGCGGCAACACGGATAGCACGTGTAACTGGAAATAATGATGAAATCAAAATGGTGACAATCTACATTATTTCATTATTTATGAATGAACCATCATCCATACTGCTAAAGCAATAGCATGGACAGGAGAAAGATATTTTCTTGAAAATTTAGGGTTCGTATGCGTTTTTAACTACGTCTAATGTAACATAAAAGGAATCTTTTTTTTTAATTAGTGATGATCTTAACTTTAAGGTTGAAATTTTAAATTCTCTATGTATTAATTATCTGATATTGTCAACTATAATTTTTGTGGAATTTTTCGACACCATAATGCCATCATCTCTATATAACAATATGTCGTCAATGTTGATATCTTGGTGGGCACAGAGATGAATTAACCAACAAGGTCCCATAACTCAGTCAAGTCTAACGATTTAATTGGTTAATCAAGACATATCCACAAGTCTAATTTTAATTCTGACTATATGTTCCTGCCGTTAACTTTCGGAAAAAACGCAACAATTTGGTTTTAAATTTCCTTAAAAATCATTTAATCACCAGATACTTACCATCACTGGAAGAAGTGCAATCAAAGAATTGAAACATAAAAGCTTTTGTGTAGCTGTTTAAACATATGTTTTTATATAAATTCTTATAATACACATACATACTCATACACGCAGGCACACACAGACGCACACAGACACACACAGACACAGACACACACACACACACACACACACACACACACACACATATATATATATATATATATATATATATATATATATATATATATAAATTACATGCTGTATGTAGAGAGAATATATCATCTGTGCGAATGGAAGAAAAATTAATAAAAGAATAAAACCTTTCGCTGCTCAAATAGACAATTATTTCATGATCCCGAAACCAACAAGTAAAACCTGTTTTACAAAAAGCCTCAAAAGGAACACAGCATTTAGGTAGTAAAATACAAAAATATAACGACATGTACTTTTGGAAAAAAGTAAATCACAATATAATACAAATTTTGTATAATGCTAGTTGTTTTAAATGAAACTTGGGCGCAAATATATTAGGTTGGTGCAAAAATAATTTCGTTTTCTAACATATGTTACTATGTGAGAAAACGAAATTATTTTTGCACCAAACTAATATATATATATATATATATATATATATATATATATATATATATATATATATATATATATGTATATATATATATATATATATATATATATATATATATTATTGAAGTCAGCCGAAAGATTATGTGTGTTCAAATGTTTACATTTTACTGATATGTTGTAGTATTTCACTCTCATATTCAGGAACCAACTCTACAAAGTCTATATATTATTTTATTCCTTTAATTTTGGTGACGTGTAGTCATTGTACCGAAAGTCAGGTATGTGAAATTAATATTAGCTTTATAGTTACATTTTTGGTATACATTATAATTCAAATTTAAATGAATTGCATCTTGAAATATATGTTTTCTGAAATAAAGCAGAGAACTAATTTACCATTTTGACAAAGCAATTGAACCTTATATATAAACAATTTTTATAAATTCTTGCAATGTTTGGGTAGTTGTTAAAAGTAATTACAAATGAGAAATTATTGTAACGATTAAAAAATCAAAAATCATTCACTTAGATTAAATTGGTGCCCATAAAATTTATCTGTTTGAGATAAATCGATGAAAACTACAGAAGACGAAAAACTATTACTCTCAACATGAGAAAAATATTAAAAGAATACCTTTACAAACCATATTGCAAGAAACAAATGCAAAATCTTTGTAGTTATTTTTAGATAAACGAAACAATCCCGATTAAACTCAATATTTTTATCAGAATATCAGACGGACAATTGTTATAATTAATTGTCTAGTACCCCTAGAGCTAAAACAATCCCAAAACGTCATCGATCAATCTCCATGTTTTAATATTGCCACTGTGTTCTTTGGGGGGGAAATCATCACCTTTCTTACGCAAAATATTCAGTACATCATCATGTACAAAAAGCTCAATTTTTTATTCATCACTCCACAGTACTTGTTTCTACAGTACTTGGTAAATTTAAACCTAACCCAATGTGGCATGGTTTATGAAAAGTGTTTAGTCATGGACTGTTACTGATGACTGGCTCGTCTGGTAGAGTTCCTAAGACTTTTTAGCATGAATGATGATTTGTGATTATACCATGACGTCTTGAAGCTGCCTTCAGTACACCGCACGTATATTTTGCTCTGGCTGTTTGTATCTTTTACTTCGGCTATGTAAATTACCTCTTCCGTTTTGAAAACTCCATCTAGTGGATATTTACCTATATCTCTACAATTATCTATTTCGTTGTTAACGATATCTTGTATTAGGTTGGTGCAAAAATAATGTCGTTTTCTCACATAGTAACATATGTGAGCATACGATATTATTTTTGCACCAACCTAATAGAACGTTAGCATTGAAATTCCTGCCTTTTTTCTTTTTATTAGAATTACTAGTACAGCTTCAGTTTAATTAAACTCTCGTAATTTGGAGGGAAGTGCTTATTAAGCAATTTTAAAAATATTTCCCCTATTTCACACTGCACTTCTAACTTAAAAGAGGTGGTGTTTTTAAACCAAATAATATTTTTTCCTCAAATTATTCTACATTTGTTGTCTTATTTGACGTTGAAATTCAATTTTATTTTTATGCCTATCTTCTTCGGATTTCTTGTCGTACACTTTCTTTTTTCTTCAAAAATTATTTGATGAGAGGATTTTCTAGATAACCTTGATTCTATAACTTTAGTGATGTCTTTTATTATACTCGGAGTGTGGTTGCATCCGGAATCCACGTATTTTAATTTTGGGTTGGGTTTCATCCATGGAGAGACACTGCCAGTCTGTATATTTAATTCTACATCTACATATTGGAAAAGTTTCTTATTCATATCGATGTCTATTTCTAAGTCGAGTCTTTTGAAGAGTTTGAAAAGCATCAATTTCATTTACTCTTCTATTACCTAGAACTATCAACAGCCGCTCATTCTTATACACACCAAAGTTTTCTCTGTGTACTATATATATATATATATATATATATATATATATATATATATATATATATATATATACCCATTAATTCCTAAAGATCGTGTTAAATTTTTATTTTCTTTATATAGTTATTGAACACTTTTTAATATAAATGTTTCCTGGTCTTATTGATTTCTGTTCAATAAATGTTTTATAATTGTATTTGCACCTGTCTTACAATTGAGAACATTTTATTACAGTGTATTTTGTTACGCATTTAAATATTTATTTTAATTAGTATTTATTTAAGGTCACACGGTTTTTATCGAACGCACGACGGTAGTTACAGAATTTGCGCAGGCAACTACACTGCAAGAATTTAAATTACTGTACTCGTTACAAAACGACCCTCCAATAAAATCTCAGCACTCTTGCTTTTCTCATGTTCTATTACAGTTCACGTTGTGCATTTATATATAAATAATAAATCGGTAGAAAATCATTTGGCCTAAATCATATGAGGGTACGGAAAGGTTAAAATTGAGGTAGCGTTGGTGGATGATCACCTAATATTATTAAATTTAAAAGCTGTACATGTATTTTTTTAATTTTTCTTTCTACGCGTATTGAGTACTTTTTAATGCAACGTCTTCCTTCAACTCTGACCAGTAACTATATATGTGGTTAGTAGAATAGTTTTTTTTCGCTGTTGAATAAAGAACGCAACACCTAACACCACGTTGTTGAGATTTTACTGTTTTGTTTTTTTTTTATTTTTTATCTTTTGTCACGTGGTCATTGTTGTTTTTGGTTTATAATCTGTTCCATTGTTTTACCTTTTTGACCAGTTTTACTGTAAAAGATAGTCTTGAAGTAACGTTTCTGGTTTTACCCAGTCCATGAAAGACGGCTGCTTACAGCAGACTTTTACTGCTACTCACTGAACTTTATTTTGAACATTCAAACTCCTGTTTTGGTTAAGTTTTTGATTTACTTTAGCGTTTTTCTTACGTTCCTTTTTGACTGGTTTTTGCAATTTTTTTTTTTAATTTTCATCTTTTCAAATTATTAACCGCCACATTTTTTTCCCTTTATTTTACTCTTATTCCTTCTGGCTGTGTGATTTTCTTTCATTTATAAGTTCGTTTCAATTTTCTGTAACCCGCTGCTTAAGTTTATCGTTTCATTTTTTCCTCTCTACGTGTTAGTTTATTTGTTCGTCCAACTATTTTTCCCTTTTGTTTATTTATTGCGTGGTATTTCGTTCTTTGTTCAATCTTTCTTCGTTCTTTTTTAAATAAGGCTTTTATTCTGTGTGCATATTTGTTTTGCTTTTTCGTGTTTATTTTTTTTTTACGTATTTAATTTATCTACCTCGCAAGACTTGCTTTGTTTTGTTTATTTACTCTAATTTTAGCCTTATTTTTCTTTATTATTTCTTCGTGTTTAACTCGTTCTTCTTTGTAATTTTCTGTTAAGTAATCTAATTTTTATTTGTTGAACTTTCCGTTATAATTAGTCTTGTCTAATCTGTCCGTTTTTAATTTTATTTTTGTAATTTTATTTTTCCATTTCGTTAATCTGCTGACCTTTTATCGGCAGCCATTTTGATTTTTTATTAGTTCATACGTTTTGTTTGTTTCCTATATCTGTTTGTACAGTGTCTTTTTATTTCTATTTTATTTGGTGTTTAACGTGTTTCTTTCTTGTTTGTCTTTGCTTGTATAACCATTGTTTTTGAAATTGTTATCTGTTTTATTTTGTGTATATTTAATTTTCGGTTATTTTTCTATTTCTTTTGATTTTGTTTGTGATAACTTGTTTAAATCGGGGTTAATTGATTGAAAAGATTTCTGTGTTTTGTTTCTGTATATATATATATATATATATATATATATATATATATATATATATATATATATATATATATATATATAAAGGAAAAGAGAGAAAGAAAAATATTAAATATAATACACACACACACACACACACAAAATTTCCCCCGATTGTTAAAAATGGTTCTGAAAAATCTTCTTGGGACACGTACAAAAAAGAAAGACCCCCCCCCCCCAGATAAGAAAAATGAGGAGGAAGAAATAATGGGGGCTGACAAGAGTCAAAATTGTTTTGAAAAAGCAGATACCAGCAAAAACCAGGATAATGTCGAAATTTAAGAAATCCAAATTTGTGAAACAAGAATGGTGGCCGAAAGTGGCCAAAATTCAGTTTGCTGGACGTATCAGCCGAAGTGTAAAATCAACATTACGGAGTTCCCTGAGAAAGCCAAGAGTTATGCACATCTGGTTACAGCAGTTGGGCTTTTGTCCAATCCTGACGACCGAAAGAAAGTTGAAAGAAGAATTGTGTCAGTCTTTCTGGTAGGCAAGCGCTAGCCCAAAATTTGTCGCTCAACAAAAGACATTGTATTTAAGACCTTCACAAGGATGGAGTTTTGAGATTGTGATCGATCGCAAGGTCTTCATCTCTATCCATAAATGTCTGTATATAGAGAGCCAGAAAAATGCCAGTAATTGTTACCGGGCGAAGACCGACATGCTGGTATTGTGGATAGACTAGTCACCTGTCTTCTTCCTGCACAGAAAAGAAGGCCTCTGAAGTTCTGGCCCGGACCGAACAAAATCCCTATTTGGTCGAATATGTTGCATACATCACGCCTGTAATGGGCATGTCAACGATCGGGACCGGTGTGGTGAAACCCCTGGTTGAGTCCAATTATCAGCCCCCATTCCCTGAAAAGACTTTGCCCGCCGATTTTGCGGTTGCGGAGAAGGAGGAGGGGGAATAGCAGATCGTTGACAGGGCGAAAGGGAAGCTTCAGGCAGCGGGACCTCGTTCCACACAAAGAGTAAAAACACAAACATCCCCACTCCCTCTACTAGCGCGAAGGGCGACACTCCGGACAGCAATCTTCGGCAACAGCAGCTGAGATTCGAACCCAGTTTTAAGAAGAAAGAAAAACTACAAAAAATAAAAGACACTCTATCTGAAATACATTTACGTCAACGAAAAATATCTGGTTCTTCCTCAGTTCCTTCATCCCCATCATACAAACAAAAACTTATGGCATCACCTCCCTTGATAAAATCTCCATCTCCTTCCCTTTTCAAAATGACTACTCTTTAAAAGTCCCTCAGTCCCAAAAATTATGCTACTCCTACCATTTCACTTACTCCTAAACCTTTTCCTGACCAAATCCCCATCAGTTCCCCCTCCTAAAATCTAAAAAACTCCAAAGAAGTCCGTCCACTGATGCCATTAATTCTGTGTGAAAAAAATGCCCCCAATTTTAATACAAGGGGGAAATTTTGCACTGTCACAAAAGAACAACAAGAGAAACTTGCTTCCCAGTGCAAAAAATTCAAAGAACTGAAGCATTCGATTAAATTTCGTAAAATTAACAATCTTGATGTAGAGGACCCCAGCAACTTTCCTAACGCAAAAAGGATAGTAACTGTTATTAGGACTGGGGCACGTATTGGCAATGGTGACGGAGTCAAACGAGGTCTTTGGTGTGGTACCTCCAATTGCATTCTTTGATAATGATAATGTTAAGAAATTAAACCATTTTGTTCAGGGAGGCTCCCGCTTTTCGTTCACTCCTCTCTGTAAAGATTGTTTAAATAAGCTTTTCACCTGGAAATTAGCGGCTAGTCTTCTGATGGCTCTATCAGGACTGAGATGGGTACTGATTCCATGGGAGAGGCCGTCGGTGTCTTAACCCCGGCCATGTTCAATGCAGGAGAGCAACCCTAATTTGTCTGATAATGTCTCTCTGGTTAGCTAGAGTTAATGTCCGAGTCCTGAGGTCGGAGTCTCGCAGCGCGAGTATCTCTCGCAACCTTCAGCGCCACGGTGTGAATGTTTGTTGTGTAAAGGAGATCCGGTTAGTACTTATGGCTATGAGGACATACTAAGTTGTTCTCCCTTAATTCAGCATGTTTTGATGGTCGTTCCAGAGGTGTCACTTGTCTGGTGAGCAGGTATTTGAAGTCTGCGTGTACTCTGTCTTCGCAGATGCGGCGGGCAGTCTTTGCGTCCTGGATGTTACCATAAAGAATAAGGTTGTTTGTCTCATTGGGGTTTATGTGCCCAATGTCTATTTTGAGCGGCCTGCTTTGTTTCTGCAGATCGAGCCGTTTCTGACATCTCATCGGGTAGTTTTCGCGGGGGATTGGAATGCCGTCCTTGACCCCGACATAGATAGTTTATTCGGATCATAGTAAACTTAGATAAGTCTAAGGTAAGGTTGGCTGGCTACTGGAAATTAAACTGCTCATTATTTGGTGAGCAGGATTTCCGGGACCTGCTGTTCCTAATGTTAGAGAGGGAATTGACGGGGTCGGTTTTAAGGAACGCCTGATGGGATACACTGAAATTAAAAAAATGGAACTTTTGCTGCTGATTTTAGTCATCGACTCAATCTAGATAGATTTGAAAAAAAATCGATCTGGCAGTTAAATCCCGTGATAGCGGGGAAATAGTTTTAGCTAAGGCAGAGTTATCCTCCTTGCTTATCAAGAAGTATCAAGGTCTGGTAGTTAGGGCTAGGTTAAAAAGAATGTGCACTGAGGCGACGAATATGGCCGCTAAATTGCACGCAGAGGAGAATCACATTGCTGGATAAACGAACCGCGGGCATATCCAAGTCTTTTCGGGATTACTTTCAGGAACTTTTTATCAAGGAGACCGGTCTGAGCCCAGCTCAGTTCGACGCCTTTTAGCCGACTTTCCCTGTGTTGAGGTAGCTGAAGCAGCTGGGTGCGAATTTCCCATCACACTGACGGAAATCTGGGAAATGTTGAAACAGGTTGACAGTTGAAACAGGTCCTGATCTCCCGTCGTATATGAATTGGTCGGAGATCGAGGTTAATCTGTGGTCTCGGTGGAATCTTTCCTTGAAGGGGAGGGAGGAAGTATGTGTCTCACACATCTACCCGATTCTCTTTTACCGACTCTCTGTACTTCCACTTCCTTATTCCACACCAATGGCATTAGTAAGGCTCATTTTCTCTTTCTTTTGGAGAGACAAGGCCGCTATGGTATCTCGGTTTGGGTATGCCTAGCTTGGAGATTCGTCAATAATTGCTTTGCATCACATTCCTAGACCGAATGTATTGAGAATCGCATGAGAAGGGCGTTTTCTGGAAGGAAGACCTCCGTAGAAACTTCCTATCCCTGAGAAGTGTGCACTTGTGCGTGGAGGAGACCTGTCGTTTACCCTGTTGTGAATGCTCCTTCTATCGTGAATGTCGTATTGCTCTGAAACGCCTCATATCGGCGTCGTATGGTCTCTCCAACCTCTAGGCGTTGTTTCGTAGGGCATTGTATCAAATATTAGTCAGGGGATCCGTTCGTGATGAGCTGATTGACGAGCTCGGCCTTACAAAGCAGGAGGCTCGCTCAATATGGTCTTGGACGCCTGGGTTGAAATGCCTCAATAACGATCAGGCATCACTCTCCTGGCTGTTGATTCGTGGGGCCATCTGGCTCGCCAAAAGACTTTGTTCGGCGAGCTTGGAGAAATCTCCAAACTGTCGAGACTGTAGTGGGGAAGTCGAGAGCATTGGTCATGCCTTTTTTCATTGCGAGGTGGTAGCGCCGTTGTGCAAGTATGTTGAAGACCCCAAAGTTCGCATGCTGCAGATAAAGTTCTTTGTCCTTCAGGCCAGTTTTGTTAGTAGCAATGTGGAGCCGCAGATGACGAAGTCTGAACAATATGTGTTCTTTTGCTTACTAGGTCCCTGTATGAGTGATTGAACATGTAAAGGAACGTGTGTATATGTGATATTTGCATGGGTGTGTATACAATATATGACAGAGCAAGATCTTTAATATTACTTTCAAATATTACCCCATATTCACTCAAGTAAAATTTAAGTAAAAAAGATTACCAATCTAGAAACAGTCAAGAGTTAAATTCATGAACAAAATTCAAACGGATAGAGATGTCAACTTAATAATCAATAATAATTTTTTTTAAAGAGATTAAAAAAGATTACTAGAAGTAAACTTATATTTTAAAATAAAATTTTATTCTTTTAATGTACTTTCTATGAATATTTTTCTAATCGACTATTTCATAGAAAATTTAAAATCACTAAAAACATCAAATTAAATTATTTGTAGACAGTTTAGAGACATTCAAATTTATATCAAACATTATAATCTTTATGAACCCCCAACAGCGTATGTTTCTAGCTTTTTTTCAAAGAAAATTAGTGACATATTCTCTCTTAACTTCCTTCTCTCTTTTTTTCTCTCTATGGGTTGTTTCTTCTCTACCCCTTCGAAATCAATATATAACTTCCGTCAAGTTAACCGCTTAAATGTTTCCAATATCTGCTAACTCACTCAGGTCTTCTCTTTCCCCCCTCACTTCGTTAATTTACATATGTTTAATACGGCCTGTCAAAAATGTGTAATTTTTTTTTTCATTTTCTGTTTGGAAGTAAAGTCTGATGATCTGCAGCCCTTTAAACGGTCTGTGGTGAAATAATTTATTACATGGAACTATTAAAGTGGTCTGTTTTTATTTAAATTACTTGCTCTGGATTTACATTGAGCTCTCTGGATTTCATCCTCCTTAGGTTTACCCATACAGATTACCTAGTTTTTCATAAATTATATATATATATATATATATATATATATATATATATATATATATAATTATTAATATATTATATGCGCGGTACTTATTAGAAAGCGCTCTCTATCAGAGATAGAGCTAACATATTAAGTTGGATTGATGTGAGTTTGTGACCGTGGGTTCCACGCTTTTGCGACCATCAGACAAACTGATTATTTTTTGTTTAAATTGTGTTCATGTAGATTGCGTGTATTCGTGTTATTAATGGATGTTGGGGGAATCGTCGTCGTGGTATCATCGTGCTAACGCAAACATAGATGCATGTCCGTACACGTGATGAGGTACGCAGATAGACATACACACTTGCTCGTCTGTGGGGACTCATACATATATAAAAATATGTGGACAGTTTGGGATTTGACATATGTATGTCTATGGGTGGTGTTGTGTCTATACATACGCATTTGTATGTTGAAATTCAAAGATTGGAAATGTTGCGAAAGTTTCTCGTAAATGTCTCGTGAATGTATACATGTCAGCAATCAGAGCACTTTTCTATTTTTTCATTGAATAATATTACCTCACAAGTATGTATATACGTGTGGTGGGGTCTTTGTAAAATTATGATGAGTAAAAATTACTATTATTTTTATTTTTAATTTTAAAAAAAGGGGGTCATTTATTATATTTTAAAGCTGGTTATTTGCTTGTTTTTGATGACTGTGTATATGTAACTGGTAGAAATTTCGGTTTGTAATCCTTATTGGTTATTTTTTATGGTGGTAATTAATATGCTGTAGGAGGTGGTAGTTTACGTTCATAATTATAGCGGGTGTATATCATAATAGTGGATGTGATGTGGTAGTAATCCTGTAATGGATTGGAGACAATAATAATATAATTAGCTAATAGTTATTGTAAATTGGTAGAACTGATTAGTAATGATGGTAGGAGAATGATAAAAACAATAAATGTAATTATTGTGGTGGTAGCTTGAAATAAAAAGTGTTTGTTGGTATTTTATTTTGTTATATATATATTAATTTATTTTGGTATAAATCCTGGTAATAAGTATTTATTCACATGCCTACATTTGGAAATTATCTCTGATGTTGGTTTTTATTTTGTGGTATTAAATATGCTGGGGGAGTAATGTACGTTAATAATTATAGTGGATTTATATGTTAATAGTAGATGTGATGTGGGATTAATGGTGCTGGGTGTTGGTAGTAGTTAATAGTTATTGTAAAGCGGTAGAAGTGATTTCTAATGATGGTGCAATGATAATAACGATAACGATAAATGTAATTATTGTGATAGTAGCGTGAATTAAATTGTGATTGTTGGTGGTTCATTACTTTTTTATCCGTTTGGTATAAATTCGGATAATAGGTACTTGTTCTCCTGCCTATATTTAGAGATTATCTCTGATTTTTTGTTTAGTAAATTCTTTTGTGGTGTTTGTGATATTATTGCTATAGTAGGCATTTTTTGTAATGTTTCTGTAGGCAGGAGCTTTTTTCAATACTTTCCAAATTGTTGTTGGTGTGGTATTTCTGTCTTCCGACGGCGATGAAAACGCTTTGCTTGCCTCGGGTAGAATCAGTTGAATATTTCGCTGGAAAAGATTCTTAAGTGTTTAAAAATTGATCTCTCCATTCTTTTCCGCTATCAGGAGAGACATTCGTTTCAAAACTCGACATCTGACTACAATATTCTCTGACAGAACATTACAAGTTCGATCGTCTTTATACTGTGATTTCTCTGTGGCCAACATACAAAAGAAGGCTGTTATTGGAGAGAATTTTCACAAGCAGTGAAAAATGGATTTCATATAATAAGGCTCGACACAAACAGAGCTTATGAATGAGTAGGAACCATACCTAAAGGAAATTTGCACTCAGTGAATGTGTTGCTGCCCAGTTAGTGAGATTGAAAAGAGAACCTTGACCTTCTAGACGGTGTAAAATTGACTGCAAAGAATATTTAAACAGACTCCTAAATTCAGTGGAGCTATTCAAGAAAAATGACAAATTTCAGAACATCGAAATGGTGTCATTTTATTCCACCAAGCACACATGTTCTGCTAAAATGATAAAATCAAGTTTGTCGAACTTTGAAAGACTGCATTTAAAACCAATAGAGACTGTTTACTAAATGTTTTTTTTTTGTGAGTATCTACATTTTTTTTTTCTAATCGGACGAAAAATTTGAATGATCTAAGATATTGATTTTTTTTTTCTGTTTTTTGTCCTCAAATCTACCATGAACGATCGGGTTCATTACAGATTATTTTATCTTTCGATTTTAGTTGTCTGTTTTTCCTCAGGCTCAGTTGTACTTGTAAAATGAGCTAAAAAATGTTATAGAACATCCAAAAGCCACGCTGTTCTTTTACTTCTGAAAGAGTGCATCTCTCAACTTGAAAATGAAATCGTCACTTAATATCAATTTTTAACATATATTATTCATATAATATGAGTATTTTTACTTAAAATGACCTTACATGTTTGGGGATGCTATTCTATCTATCTCTGAATCAGAAATACTTAATCAAACAATGTCCTATATTTGATCCCTGGTGCCAGACTATACGGTAAGTTCATACCCACTAGCAGAATATTCTGAAGTCGATAATCGGCAAGAAATCCGTTACATTGATTGATATGTGAATGCAATATGGCCGAGATTAGAAAATGGTGTGTGGGTCTCGTGTGTCATCAGTCAAAGTATTGGTTTGTACATAGAGGCAATTTGTCTAAAGTTTTCGATTACAATCTCGACCAAGCACATACATCAAAGAGTGTAGGGATCTGTTCGTATATTCATTATCAATCTATCTATCTATCTATCTATCTATCTATCTATCTATCTATCTATTAGGTTGGTGCAAAAATGATATCGTTTTTTAACGTTAAAAAATACGTCAACAAACGATATTATTAAGTTGGTGCAAAAATAAAAAAAAATACGTCAAAAACGATATATTATTTTGCAAAAAACCTAATATCTATCTATCTAGCTAGCTAGCTAGCTACCTAGATAGCTAGTTAGATAGCTATTATGCTGGTGAATTTAGTATATTCATTGGGATAGGGTAATATATATTATTTCCGTATGAATTATAGATATCATAGGTTTGGTGCAAAATATAAAAATAAATTATTCCCTAGATATGTTTGATGTCTGAACGCTGTATAAATAACGATTTTAATATAGCAGATTGTGATAGCCAAATAGGAATAAATGGCAAGGGTACCAGTTACCGTCGCCGGGTACCTTCAGATTGCACGTATTTTGCATTACAATTTATGTATTTACACTACTTTTCTGTGCCTGCATAACACCCCATCGGCAGTGATTATATATATATGGGTGTGTGTGGGTGTTGGAGGGTGCGTAGCGTGAGTGCTTATGGTAATACAATGGTACTCGTCTTATAATATTTTGAAATTTGAATTTATAAAGATGCTTATACATTTTTGTGGTAACATATTTACATATCTATGTTTTTATTGCTTGGAGTATGTAATTTTATTTTTTAATCTTGAGTTTAATCTATTTTACATATACACGCACGCTCGGATACACACAGACACACACACACACATATATATATATATGTTTTTATTCATAACTAAATGCACTGTTCAACTATATTAGTATTATGTTATAAATATCAATATTTAATATTTTAATTTTTCAATGGTCAAATTTCAAATCGTGACTGACGAAGACCACAAGCTGCAAAGTCAGATTAGTACAAAATTGTGAGAAACAAAAGGAATATTAATTATTATTATTAGTAGTAGTAGTAGTAGTAGTAATAGTAGTAGGTGTACACACTCACACGCAAGCACGCACACACACACACATATATATATATATATATATATATATATATATATATATATATATATACATACTAGCAGCATTGTTCGGATTGGCCGTGCTAGATTCAAAAATCGTACGACTCATACAGCAATCGTTATCACTTGACCTAAATAGTTTTGCCCATCTTTGCCTTTAAAGGAGTGCCCTTTGCCGTGCTGATGTTGCTACATGCCTTACTTCTTGCCTATCTCACACTGCGGATTTTTTCGAAGCTCTATACTAAATATAAAAGGACTCGTAATTGGAAAAACCGAATGAAAAAAGAATGTTAACAACAAATAATTTTACACACCCAACACAGTTCTGCGAAATCAGTGTCAACATTGAGTTTAAGCAAGCGAATAAGACAGTTGGAGTAAAGTGCCATGCAGATTAAAAATTTCCCACTTGTGACGAATGCAGCTATCGATTTTTTTGCATGCTAGTTAACATTCATGTTAGTCAGCTGTTGGCTCTGACGCTGGCCAATAGAATATTCCTGCCTATTCGTGGCAGCCAGCTATAGGCTCTCACTCTGGCCAGTACAAAATGGCAGCAAACTACATGAAGACTGCTGTAGAAACATGAAAGTTTCGATTATTTCCACTATCGATGGGTGTTGGGAAATGCAAATTCGGTCTTGGCATTCCCATTAACTTGGAGCATGTGGATGTAAATGTTGGTGCAAATCCGTCGAAAATTGCGGCCGTGCATTCGTTACACACACAAACACACACACACATCATGCCTTATATATATATATATATATATATATATATATATATATATATATATATATATATATATATATATATATATATATATATATATATATATATATATAATGTCATCCACAGACAGACTGTTTCGCTGTATCACAGCTCATCAGTGCGGCTAGACATCCGGTTGCCTCTAGCTAGGATCGAAACCCGACTGAATTGGTATCAGGCGGATATTCTACCACTAAGCTGTCGGCGCACGGTCGGGATATGCTGGTGAATTTAGTATATTCATCAGAGATCTGAAGGTACCCGGCGACGGTAACTGGTACCCTTGCCATTTATTCCTATTTGGCTATCACAATCTGCTATATTAAAATCGTTATTAATATAATTAATATTCCTTTTGTTTCTCACAATATATATATATATTAGATGGACTTTAGTCTTGGTGTTGGCTACTAGCTAGTATTTTGACATGCACCATTGAACCCATTTGTTTACAAATTCATTATGATATTTAGCTCGAGTTTAACAAATATTTCAACAACATATTCCCATTTTCTTTTTGTATTCAAATCAACCATGGCTATTATAAATACGTGTAACTTAATTTCTCTATGTACAAAGAAACTGGCCTTATTCTATATCACATCGAGCATTTCTGATATTTTACACAGTGATGTTTTTTTCTAATAAAAGTGTATATATATATATATATATATATATATATATATATATATATATATATATATATGGTTGTATTGATGTGAGTTTGTGGCCCTGGGTTTCACGCTTTTGCTATCGTCAGACAAACTGATTAATTTCTTAAGGATTTTGGGTTCATGTAGATTGCGTGTATTGGTGTTATTATGGATTTGTGTGTGTGGGGGGGGAAGTCGTTGTTTACACAAACCCCACCACACGTATATACATACATGCGAGGAAATATTATTCAATGGAAAAATAGAAAAATGACATGTATACATTCACGAGAAATCTACGCTACATTTCCAATCTTTGAATTTCAAGATGCAAATGCGTATGTATACACACAACGCCACCCGTATACATGCATATATCATATCCGAAACTGCCCACATATGTTTATATATGTATGAGTCCCGACGGACGACCAAGTATGTATGTGAGTCTGCGTACTTCATTATGCGTATGAACATACATTGATGTTTGGGATAGCATGACGACACCACAACGACATTTCCACCCCCACTTCCATAATAACACCAATACACGCAATGTACATAACCCAAAATCTTTAAAAAAATAATCAGTTTGTCTGACGATCGCAAAAGCGTGAAACCTAGGGTCACAAACTCACATCAATCCAACCAAATATGTTAGCTCTATCTCTGATATTGAGCGCTTTCTAATAGGTACCGCGAATATAATATATAAATAATTATATATATATATATATATATATATATATATATATATATATATATATATATATATATATATATGAAGAAATATAGTCTTAAGGTGTGCTATATTTATGGAATAAAGTTCTCAATATCAGAGAGAGAGCGTGTGTAAATATAAAAGTGAACATAGAAGTCAACACTTAGAGGCGACAGTTTGTTTCATGCTATATGCAATGGTCAGGCCACATATGCTGTTATTTTTCTTGGCTATTTATATATATACAGGTTAGTGGTGCATGGTGGGTATTCTATTATGTCGGTTATTTTACCGGAAGTCGTTTGTTGATTTATTGGGGTCAAATTATATTACTTGTTTTGTTATCTTCCTGCTGTAGACTGATTGTCAAACAATGCTATAATACCTAGTATATATCCATTTAGTTATTTAAACCATAGTTGTGGGAGAAGTTGTGGGAGAAGTGGTGGTGCCAATCCACTTCTAAGTGTATTTCCGCGAAGGTGAATATAAATATTCTGACAGGAACTGGAATTCGCCTTTCCAATTCCGAGCTGTTATACATTTGCATTAACCATCCATTCAATCTTACAACTGCTTTTATTCCCAAGAACTCACGCATCTTGTTATTAACCAGGCTTGATGTTAACCAAAAAGAAAAAAAGTCTTCAAATAGTTACAATGACTTATTTAACAATGCAAATCTTTTCACTTTGTTTTTTTTAAGCAGAAACATCTAAATTATTTATATTTAATGTTGAATTGCAAATGTAGTTATTGTATTAGGTTGGTGCAAAAATAATGACGTAATAATGTCGTTTTTTGACGTATTTTAACGTCAAAAAACGACATTATTACGTCATTATTTTTTGCACCAACCTAATAGATACGTTTGTGTGGTTAATGGTTAACTTTTAATATTGGTTGACCATTTGTAGTGAATTCAATTCTTACTGAATCACCATCAAACAAGGAAATGATTTCCATGATATAAGTGATTTGTGTAAGCAGACTGTTTTCCCACATCATATGGAATGCTTCTGTTTTAATTCTTCATAGGGTGTCCTTTTCCATTTCTAAATATATGGAGCTCTGTGGTCTTGTGATTTTTGGAAGAGTAATAGAATTTCCTCGTGGTAAATGAGACTCATTCGTCGATAAATATTTTTGCAGTGCAGTAAATAATTTATGAAGGTATCTCTTACAACTATTTATCCCCAGACATGTAGGACAGGATTTATTTGTAATATTCGGTCTATTGTCCTCATCATTGTCGCCATATTTATTACAAAGTTTCGGCCGTTGTACGTTCCGGCCTTCTTCAGGTAGTTGGAATGTCGAGCTAAACATTTAATTTCGGTCACTGGGATAGACTGTTTTAGTTCCACGTGAGATATTTAATGGCTGTCAGTTATCAGTTATCTCCTGTTAATTCACCTCTGAAAGTTTCCCATTGCCTTAGCCGGGGATTGAACTCACTCTCTTTGTGTCCTGTCATTGGATCTAAATAACTTCTTTATCCACTGTGCCATGTGTCATCCAAAGATGAGGAAAATAGTCCGAATAAAGTAAATAAAGTACACAATACCTCACCTCAGAAAAATAGACAGATGCTGAAGGACAGGATTTATATCCAACCAAACAGGAACAATGAACAATTCTGTATCATCTTGAATTTCGTACTGACGCAAGAATCTATTTAGTGTTCATTTACCATGTTTTGAGAAAAAATTGAGGCGGACACAACACAGGATGATGAGACTGCATTTCTTACTTTCCAAGTTGGAAAAGACAATAGCAGCTGGAAATAAAACATCATTCATAATTTATGAGAGCCTATTATTTTGAAGCATTCCGTATTATGAATGGTTTTAGTAAGTCAATAAGAATTTAATTTGGAGTTGAAATCACAAAGAAAATTTTGAATTGATATCTTGAAAATCATTTTAGATTATAGAGCAATGTTGAAACTCGATGCGAAAACGATGTCAAAACACAGCAGTTGTAAGAAATTTGCAAAATCAGAGGAAGGTTTAAAAAACCAGAAAATGTAGTTCACATTAATTGCCCGATGAGAGCATGAAACTGAATCTCACTAGTTACAATTACATTCATAAGAAAAAAAAGTGTGCATACTGCATTAATCCGATGATTAATTTGTAGTCAGCCAACAGTACCAACAGCAAAATTTAAAAGTTTTAAAACGAAAAAATGTAATTTCTCTATATGTGGTGATATATGCAATTGTGACTGCCAAATATTCCAGGTCTACAACTGAATGTAAACATCCATTTTCAAGAAAAGGGTGCCTGCAAGTAATAATGCTATAGGATTTGGCCTGTATACATGTTGTTTTGCTTACAAGCATATGTCGAATATGGAGGTGTTCCTCACAAATCATATGCATTCATTTTAGCATCAATTTCCTTTTATTACCGAAAGAAGTATTCGATATTATTTCTTTCCTCGCAAAGTGCTGTTGGTCATTTTATCATTTAGGAATTCCATACTTTCCAAAAGGTCGAGACTAATATGAAAGAGATCATAGGCATATATCTTAATGATTATGAATTACATTTATTAGTTATTAATTAATTTTAATAAAACTCTGGAAGCTTTCACACGGGTATTCTACTTTATTTCAAGAGATAATTAAAGCTACGATAAATATTACTAGATGCGTTTATAAGTACCCCGACAATACTCATATATTAAGACGCTTTTTAGGTGATACATCGAAAAAATGCTCAATAAAATTGAGATAATTGGAAATACAAGGAAATACAACACAAAAAGTAAATAAACCGACTATATTTGCTCCAACTGACATCAAGTGTTTGAAGAAGTGTAGTGGGCTGCATTGTTTCTTTGTGTGTGTGTGTGTGTGTGTGTGTGTGTGTGAGATATAAAGGCACGATCGAAATAAAACTTGCAGGAGTTTTTGCTAAAGGTTTGCATGCCTATTCCTTTCAAAAATACTTGGAGTGAAATACAGTGAAACTGCAACTTTTCATTGCGCAAGTTTAAGGCATTCACTCAACAAGTTCTGACTCGGAACTAAACAAAGTTTCATTTTAGAACAAACGCCAGTGTCAAGTTGCTATCATTTGTATTAAGAATGATAATCCTGCACCGAATTTGCTATGATATAATAACAAAAACAAACAAAACCAAAAAAAAAACCCCAAAAAAACAACAACAACAACAACAATAATAATAATAATAATAATAATAATAATAATAATAATAATAATAGTAGTAATATTAGTACTGAAAATAATAACTTATGATGAATTTATCCAAAGTTACAAGAGCTCCCAAATCATTCACTCATAGTCTCTACGGCGGCTATGCGATGTGGTATGGTTGCTTCAATGTATGGTCGTTTTCTTTGAATCTACAGAATTTCCAGAGCTGTTAGTAACTGAATTGCAATTGTTGGCGGTGGCTTCACGTAGTTTATTGCGTTCTGCGATATGACCCCCCACATATTTAATGCATTTTAGAAGTTTCGAGTGTGTGTTGCATTACAGTTCCTTGCAGTCAGCCGAGTTTGCCCGGAACGGGTTTCGTGAGACAGAAATATTATGGTTAAAACGTCTGCCCTGAAAACCTGAAAATTTAAAGCGGTGGAAATTCCTCAACCAAATTTATGTATGTCACAAAAACTGTCAGCTTCACTCCATCTTCACAAAATCAACACCGAGTAACAACCTTCCAGTTTTTTGCAAAAAGAAAAAAAGAAACAAACAACAGGCAGACTACACACACACACACGTACATGCGCGCACACATATACACAGACTCTTTCGCGTGAGAGAAACAGTTGGAAATATATTAACACTATTCTCCTCACCAATGCTAAAAGAATGTTTTCATTTTTTTGTAAAAGTTAGCATTGTCTTTCTTCTTTTCTTTTTTTTTAAGTTTAGGTCAAAGTAGTGTAGATATATGATGAAGAATGTATATCTAACCAATAGATTTTGTCATGCGACAGAGGATTTTTCATTTATTTATATAAATGTTCCCTGGGGAAAATCAAAATTGACAAAAATAAAAACAACATATAGATGCATGAGTATCAAGATTTTAGGCTTTCATCTAAGACAGGTTTCGAACACGCAATCAAGCCCATTTTTCAGTCGTTTTAAAAGTGTTCTGCAAATATTTCTCGCCACCTACTTGAAAAGATTCTGAGATTGCATGCTCATAAGAGATTCAGTTTCTTTATTTTATCCAGACCCATAATCTACTCTTTAAAATATATATTCCGATGTAACATTTGAGGCAGCATATCTTTATTCAAACATGTTTCACTGAATAAATATATACGTATTATGTCTATTCTCTCCAGTTTTCTAATCATTTTCTTGATGTTAAGATGAAATTCATCAATGAAGACGCCGTGTGTTTGTCACTAGCTTTCTCCATAGCTCTGTTCAGCGTATCAACGAAGTGCTCAACCTGTCTGTTGGACCTTGGGTGATAAGGGGCAATCATGATATAATTGATTTGGAAGGTCTCACAAAAATCTTTCAAATTGCCGGACGTAAATTGTGTTCCATTGTTGGAAACTAAACAATTGCCTACCGTACATCTGGCGAAGAGTTCGTGGAGGGATTTGATTATAACTTCTCTAGTGGATTTTCTACATCCAAGGACATCAAAAGATAGTAGAATCCGTCTGGCAGACCTGCAAGATATACATATATTCGGGACCGTGGTCGGTCCGTTTTAGTCCAACGACTATATTTGATTATGGGTGCCTTAGCTGCCAAGGAAAAGCATGTATACGATTTTATGATGTTTCCGAGATCCTGATCAATGTTCGGCTAGTACACATAACTCCTTGTAATCCCTGGGTGGCCGCCATGGAAATCTTTCAGAATTCGTCTTTGTAACGTTGTGGGAATGACGACTCTCTCACTATATTTCCTACTTCGTCGCCTAGGGAGAAAATACACGAGATCTATTGCTCCTTTTCAGGACTTTTGGTTCTGGTTTGCCTGATAAAACACATCGTGTATAGATTTTCGTTTGATTTCTTCGCAAGTTACAGGGAGTTTCCCTTATTGTGTCGCCTAATGTGGCTTTAATTTCTTCTTTTGTTCGACGAGAAGCATTAACAGTATCTTCAAGATGTTCCCTGTGTTCTGGGATTAATCAGGATGGACCATCGGCATGACAGAGTTTTTTAGACGGTAGGAACACCATCTTGAAGTTATAATTTAAGAGGATTTTCACCATCTCCGTAGTCTATTTGCTGTATGTATAGATAAAACATTTTAGAACGGAAAATGCTAACGAACTGTTTATGGTCTGTCTGCAATGTAATGTGACTACCGTAAATGTACTGATGAAACTTCGTTACTGCGAAAATAATCCCTAACGTCTTTTTCTCAATTTGGGGGCAATTCTTCTCTGTAGGAAGAAGTGTTCTCGACTCGTAAGCAAGTGGTCTGTTAGATCCATTTGGCATCTTGTGCAGAATATATGCTCCATTTCCATACGAGCTGGCGTCGCTGGCAACTATAATGTCCAGGTTTGGGTTATAGTGAGTAAGTCCGACGTCAAGACTTATTTTATTTTGACGAATCCTAGTCATTTTCTTTTTTTCAGAAGTTCGTTTAGAGGAGCACGTAAGTTGTGCATATTAGGTATAAACAAGTGGTAGTAGTTTGCCAATCCTCAAATACCTTGTAATGAAGAGACGTTTTCAGAAGCTGGCATGTCCTTGGTTGAGGTAGACTCTTCTGAGTGTGGCCTCCTGTCATCTTTGTCGATAATGTGCCCAAAGTATTTAATCTGCGCCATAAAGAAATCGCATTTTGATTCTTTTGATTTGAGCACGTGCTACTGAATTCGTGAGAAGATTTATGAACATGTTCTTTGCGTTGTTCTACATTTTGGATGTTTGTTAATATTTCGTCTAAATATGCAACCGTGAAGTCAAGACCGCTCATCATTGTGTCCATTATTTGTTGGAAGATTGCCCGCGCAACCTTGAACCTGAAATGTAGACGTTGGACGTTGGAACTTGTACAAACAACAATGGGTGCTGATACAGAGCAACTTAGAACATACATCCTCTACCGGTATTTGAAGGTATGTGTCACTGAGGTCGATATTTAAAAAAAAAATTCTTCCGTTTAGTTTCGCGGAAATTTCTTCCGGGCTTGGTAAAGGTTAGTGATAGTCTTAGAGTACAGCATTAAGCTCCGTCGAGAAATCATCCCAGACCCGGATCTCCATTGACTTCTTTTTCACATAGACGGTTGCTGAAGCCCATTGACTGTACTCAATTTTCAACTTGTTCTTTCTAGTCTCTCGAGTTCTTCATTTATTTGTAGTAAAGAAGCGAAAGGCATATTTATTTTTTTCTTAAACACTGGTTGGATGTCATCTTTTAACTAGAAGATTGCCGTCATCTTATTATACCGACCAAGACCATCAGAAAAAACTCCCGGAAAATTTTCTTTTTAATCTTTTATTAAATTTATTTCTTCGGTGGTCAGATCTTCGAGTTTTTGGCAAAATGAATTAACTGGCATTTCCCACAACTTAAATTTCTCCCTTCAATTGGTGCAGAATAAATTTTCTGTATTCTTTAATATGTACGTTTTTAGTTTTAACGTCCTTCCATAAAAAGTCAAATTTCTTGTGTTCTCCCTCAAACTTGGTTTTATCCCCCTGTTACAGACATGGCCATTTTATTAATCTTAGCATGGTTGGTTTTCCCCAACTTTTTGCCAAGTTTGTAGATTTATGATTGTCAAATCTGACCCAGAATCCAACTGTAATTTCATGTTTTTATTTAGGATTTGTACTTGCACGTATTTCCTAATGTTTAACACATTTTCTTCCGGTGTTTTGTACGCAGCTATAAACCTGTTTCCTCGCTCGGCAGTGTCTTGTGCTCAATACGGCTACAATTTAGGCTCTTCTTATTCCGGTAAGAGCAATACTTATTCTAATGCAGTGACCTATAAACGCAACACGGGTTAGGAGGCAAGTTGTCTTTTTTCGTTTTGGACTGGTTTGATTTAGAGGTAGAATTCAGTTGTTTTTTTTTTCTTTTGGCCTGATTTTCTTATGTGTGCTGTGTCAAGTTCCTCAGTGTTTTTCGAATATTGTCGTACTCATATGAATCTTTGACCTTTGTTTGAGACTAAGGTTTGGCTCGTTTTCCAATTTGTTAAGAACACTACGTCTAATTTGAGCGTTTTTAGATGAAACTTGTCACTGAAATTATTTGAATTCACAGTTTGAACACGTTGCAATGCTTGTTCAAGATCGTTGCGAATGTAGGGTAATCTTCATTATCGTTTCTGGTTAAATTCATTCGCATCCATCTTTTATGAAAAAGTGAAGTTTTAAGACTAAAATGTTCTGTGAGATGTTTAATCCCTTCGTAAATGTAAGTTCGTTTGTTTTACGGGATAAAACATCATTCACAATTTTGTTGTACTCTATGGTGCCTAGTTTTAGAAGTAGTAGGCGAACCTTCTTAGAGTCTGAAGAATTCCAGCATGTGTGGCGTATAAATCCTCGTGCATTCTAAAATAGGAAGCGAAAGTTCCCGTCCAAAGAATATGCAAAATTGTCTATTGCGCTCCAGATCGTGTTTTGTGAGAACGCATTTTCGTATTCTCTAATTTATTCCCTTTTTCTCAGTTTAAGGACATTTCTTTGCTGTTGTTGAGTTTCAAGTAGAATTTCTTCAAGTTTTTGTTGTCAGATTTCCGTTTGTTTTTGTAATGCCAGGCTCCCTTCTTCAATTCGATTTTGAAGTTCAAGCCTTTCCTTTTCAGTTTGCTTTTGAATTTTAAGCCTTTCCTTTTCAGTTTGTTATTGAAGTTTAAACTGTTCTTTTTGCATATCCAACTGGAGTTTTCCATTCTTTTTTGCTGTTCAAGTTGTTTTCTTGCTATTTTAGTTCCCGCTGATTTTCTTGTTCATTGTTCATAGTATTTCATTGAGGTGAGAAAACACACACACATATATATATATATATATACTCTAGCAAGTATGTTCGTTCCGACTGTCAGATATGACTAGTGGAAACTACGCCCTTTCTAAAAGGCAGCACCTGCTACTTATTGGCGAGTCCATGCGTGCGTTGGTAACATAACAGAATATGAGGTCGCCCTCATGCCATCTTGCCAGTTCCCCGTACAGAAAGGTCTTCGGAAAACTCGCATCTGGCATACAGTGTAGGTTTCCAAGCGAACAGGGCTGGTGCTGTTGGGGAAGGAAGTATAGGCTGGGTAACTTGATAGGTGTGATAAATTTGGCATAAGTGACACGGTCAGAACAATTGAGGTCCAGAATGCATCACATACAGTGAAGATGAAAAGCGCTGAGAGACTCTCCTCTCTGGAGGAGTGGCTCAAAGTCTCGCTGGCACGCTGCCGACGCATGCTCATTTGGTTTTCGTAGGAAGCTTGTTGTTCTTCCAGACTCTCGAAGTTTGCCTGGCAACCGTGGTGGCATATTCTTGGATCTGTCTGTTGACATTAGTATCTAAGGAGTGGGTAACTGATACGGTGGAGCCAAGATATATGAATTCATGAACTAACTCCCGGTTGTAGTTGTTGATTTTGATACCGGGATGCTGTTCATTGCCTTGGCCCCTCTTGTGGATTTTCTTCAGACATATGGTCAGACTGAACTCTTGGGAGCCTTTTGAAAGATTGACCATTAGTTGCTGCAGTTGCTCATCAGCCAGCCGTGCTTAATGAGCCAGTCTTTAATGGTCACCTCAAAGACAATAGATTTCGATTCAGTCGAGACAAACTGAACAGTGTTCCGTCTTTTCCTGTGTGCATCTAGACGCCTTCCTTTCCATTAGAAACCTGGAACGCGCATTTCAGCAAAGAAATTGCCGAATACATTATGTACAACACACAACCCAGCTTCAGTCCATGGAGGATAGAGCAAGCTTCTGAATAAGAGTCGCTAAATTGTACGACATCCTTCATATCCGCAATCATGTCTCGCACCTCTCGCCTGTGGAACTCCCTTCCCTATTACTGTTTCCCTGTGAGCTATAATCTCCAGCTATTCAAGTGTAATGTCAATTGACATCTCCAGTTGCCTTGATCTATCAACTACCCTCATCCTTTCTTCTATCACCCCTATCTGGCCTTGCTCTAAATTTTCTGTAACCCCTTGCGTCCTAGTGGCTTCCCGCCTTGCTTGGGGTGAAATGCTTAAAAAAATAAAAAAATAAAAATGTAACACCTGTAAAATCTTGAGTAGACGCAGAGGACAACCGATCCTGTCGAAAGTCTTCAACAAGCCGTCCCTACTCACAAGATCCAATGTTTTGTGAGGTCGATGAAGTGAGTATTTATATGATAAAATATAATTTAATTTATGCTATATTTATGAGTGAAAGCGGTTAATATCACAGATAGATCTTGTGTAAATATATGAATGGAAAATAATGGAAACAACATGACGTTTAGAAGGGAAAACTCTCACACGCAGTTTTCCGCACAGTGTCCACAATTTCGAAATATCATATTTGTCATGCTTCGACGAAGAAACCGCGTAATGAGAAAAGTACTTCAGAAGAGAAAACATCTATATTAGCTTGTCGAAAGATGAGTCATGCTAAATATATGAATACCCGGATTTTATTTTAACACGATTATTAAAGTTTTGAAAGGCATATATATATATATATATATATATATATATATATATATATATATATATATATATATATATATATATAAGTGTGTGTGTGATCGCATGCATTACGATATAGTCAGTGTCTGTGCGTTTGAACAACAATATAAACATGCACGCGGTAAATCGTAGTCATAATTACGATACATATTGAACAATTAAAGCAATAATTTTCAAATTGATGATCCTTTTCTTTTCACAATCATTTCAATGTTTCTAACAATCTGATAAGCTTTATAACCTTCTAGAAGTTTCTTTCTAAACCATGTCAATTATTCTAAGGTCTTAGACTTTTTTGGAAAAACCTTGTTTATGCTTCTAGCGTTTTAGTATATTCTTTACAAAACATATTCATTTTAATGATTCCTATGAAAAATGATTGTCAAATTTCAACATAGAGTTATTTTGTATTTTGTACGAATGATTAACATTTTAATAATATTTGTAAAGTTTGAGATAAATTAATACTTTTCATTCCACACCTAAATTTTTATTTTTTATTAAATCATCACACTATTTTCTCTCAATTTAATGTATAAAGAGAAATAAATTCAAGCACATTTTCGCGGCGGCAAAAGAGTATCCGAAATGACAAAATTATATATTAAAATGAATGTTTAATATGTATATATGAGTGTACGTCTGTATCTTATTACTGTATTTGCTGTGTGTAAAATAGTAAATGTCTTGGTTACATTTACAGATATTCATGTCAATATTTTAGGAATGGAACTCGTTTCCAGGCGCCGTATTAAAAGAGATATGGTGCCATTATCAGAAGGCTGATTAGAAACTGTTAGCAATGCTGGTGTTTGCGATATTGATAAAAGCTTCGTTTCGATTATCCCATTAACGCATTATGTTAAAAAATGAAATCAAAATAATGAGAATTTGAGAGAAATGGTTGGATGTATAGTAAGATTATGTTGATACGTTTACATTTCTATATATTCTTATGTTTTTTTTTATTTTTTATTTCATAACAAACTTTCGCATAGAAATGTCTCAATAAACTAATGGGTATACATTTTAAATTATTTTAAAATGTTTTACTGGAGCTAAAAGTGTAAAAAGCAGGCGTACATGAAATACATGATGATGTCAATTATCATTTTACACACAACACACACGTAGCCACGACACAATGATAGATAGATAGATAGATAGATAGATAGATAGATAGAGTAATATATATGGAGGTTGTTAGCTAGAACGAAGTATACCTATGCAATGAACATAAATGAAAATAAATTCGTTTATCTACACGCACACAAACACACACACACACACACACACACACACGCACACATATATATATATATATATATATATATATATATATATATATACATATTTAAGCAATCTGTAAGTCATTATATTTTTTAAGGCAATTTTCGCCCAACACTTTTTCAAAAAAGGAACATTGACAAACTGGATGGACAAAGTGCATCTGAATATTCAGTGTTAATATTATAGAGGGGAATAGGAGCAATTAAAATATTAAATAGGGGGAATAAAATAAATATATTTTAATTGTAAATATTATATGACTAAATTAAAAAAGTTCAAAAGTCCAACTTGTGAGGACATTAAAAAAAAACTCACAAAACTTCATGTTATTGTATTGAACGGGCGAAAAGATTTTTTTGTTTGGCCAAATTAGGGTGTAATAATTTTATGCAAATCGCCTCAAGTAACTTCAGGGGGTGATTTGATAGAAAATAAAATAAAATAATATATATATATATATATATATATATATATATATATATATATATATATATATATATATATATATATATATATATTCTCTTAAACTATAATTCTGGCGGTGTAAACTAACTGATATTTTGAAAAAAAATCAATAAAAAATAAAGTCTAAAAACACTGCTTAAAAAAAAATCAAGCAGCACCACAATGCCTAGCCAAAAGATAAATTAGAGCAAAATTAAAATGCCGAAAGAGCCAGAACCCATCTACCCAGGTTTCACCTACCAGATCATCAGGATAATTCTGGTGATCCTGTAGGTAAAACATAAGTAGATATGTTCTGGCTGTTTATATATATATATAATATATATATGTATATATATATATATATATATATATATATATATATATATATATATATATATATATATATATATATATACAAAGAAATAATCACACATAGAATCAATCAGAAATATTAATGCAATTAATGATGACATCCGTCACTAGAGACATAATATATGCATTAAAATACTGTTAATCCATAGAGTGAAGTGATCCTCGTCGAAACCATAGATGTCGGTAGTTTTCAGTTTATTTGATGTTAAAATGCTAGTACTTACGAATAGTCCTCTATTCATCATCAGGCATGTGTTTTTTCTTTATAAAATCAAAAACTTGAAGACGAAATACTTGTTTGTCGACCGAAATATGTTTTTTGATTGTCTGCTATTAATGACAGTTAGGAACAATTTTCGGAACGTGCAAAAACGCAACGCCAATTTTTTCAAAATTTTAAGTGAGAATCTTATTTAAATATTTCTTGTGATGTGTTAAATCCACGTATTCTATTTTTACAAGTGTATTCAGTTTATATGGCATGAATTAGTTCAATTATGTAGTGTAATGTCTTAGTAGTAGTTTTTTTTATAGGAATTTTTCTGTACTGCGGATCAATAGTTTTTTATAAACACAAAACATTAGGCAGCATATAATTTACATACAAAGAAATAATATGTAAATGTATGTAAATTATTAGTGAATTAGAAAACGAATTGTTTTATATTCGATGTTCTTTCAGCACATATGCAATCATGGCTGTCCATGCTTCCAATTCCCATATTATACTTATATTTCCATTTCTTTTGGGACAAGATGACGGAGATGATTCTATTCCCTTTCACTAAGGTATTCCTTCTCTTACACTGTTTACCATCGAAGTATTGAAGTAAGTACTGTGTTTTACCATTACAATTCACAAAATATAAGACTGAAAAACCATTCAAGTTGTATGTTACATTTTATATTAATCCTTATTCGCATAATTTAAGAAACAAAACTAATACAAAGTTTGTTTGAAGAAGTAAAACATGAGGTTATTGTATGGTTCTGGAATTAAATATGCTTCATATTCATTTATTTATAAAAAAGAAATTCGAATTCAACGATTTTAATATACAATTTTACGAATAAATGAGTTTAAATAATTAAATATAAATGTATATATATAAAAATGATGATCCTAAATTTAAAGCTACACTCGTTATAAAACTGAATGTTCCATCGATCCTTACAAAGCACGCGTATTCCATTTTGAAATAGTCTTCTATTACTGGTTATTATTAATAGGTTGATTTTAATCGTCAGTTATCCTTTCACTAATTTTAGTAAACAATTCGCTCGAATGCTATATTTATTGGAATTTTTGCTTAATCTCCATATATTGACCCATAGTCGACCATTATATTGATGATATATCTTGTATTTTTCTTTTCTTCAAGAACCAGTCCTATAACATTATTGATATCTCAACTTTTTCAAGAAAGGTCAAGGTGACTTTACTCAAGATTGTGCACAGTATTAATATTTTACCAGAAAATACCTATTTATAAGAACTAGTTAGATACCATGTTGGATCCTTCAGTACACTGACTCACACAGTTTGTTTTATATACTAATTAACAAACAACAGATTATAATCTGTTCCACAGCAATAATAGTAGTAGGCAATACTTGACCTGAACTCTTTCGAGAGATTCGTGAAATTTTTTTTGTTAAAGGCGTTATTTCGAAGGAAATACAAATCATATTAGTCAGACCTTGCTCATGATGCGCTTATTTTATTTTCGGTGAAAGTGGCCTTGAGTCTTAATGCACACCGACTAAACTGCGTTCATACACCCAAAGCAAGCTATTAGAGTGATAGTGAAATATAGGATTTCTCGGATTTCTGTAAATTTTTTTGATAAAACTTAACCTGTTCCTGGGAGTATGATAGTAGGACTGATATACTGTTTAGTACTAATAGTTATTTCATCCATATCAAATAAGGATTGTATTACAAGAGGATCTATGCGAGCTTGCTTACAATGCTAGGCCTATTCAAGAAGACCAACAGAAGATTCACTGATTTACTTTTTATCCATGAGTTTTCAGGCGTTTTCAAGAAAGTATAAGGATTAAATTTTCAAATATCTGCGCCGATAACCATCAGAGTAATTTGCATACAAGAAAAGTCCCATTATGTTTGATTTAATTAAACTATTAACCAGGAATTGTGAAATGTTGCAAGAGCCAGGGTTCAGAATTACTGTAGATGAATTTGCAATCAAGGAACACTCTAGATACTAATGTCGTAGTGAAATAATATCTTCTTTCATCATAGTAGACTGTTATGGGGTCCACCCCTTTTTCATATAAGTGGACTCTACCAAGTGTACCTGGACTGCTGCCGTTAAATACCCAGAGTCAGTGAGGGTTGTCGTATAGCAGTAGCAGTCGTAGTCGATGGTCGGTAGTCGACAGTCGGAGAGTGTGAGAATATACGAACGGAGATAGTGTGAGGTAACGTCTTATAGAAGTCACTTACCATCACGAGACTATATATATCTATCTGTATTTGCTACTAACCACGTTCCTGGACTTACTAACTTGACTTTTTTATGTCAAAATTGTGGTCAGCTTTATGGTGAGAAAACAACACATTTGACCTATTGTTTTATAAAAATCCAGTAGAGCCTACAGGATGCAATTGGTAAATTTCCGCATTTTAATATTTTTAATATACTGCATACGCGTTGTTTGTTTTTGACTGTCAGCTGCACACACAGTATATTAGGATCAATTATGCACCTTCTGTCAGACACAGAGCACAATGTCATATGTTATTCCATCAGAAATTTGGAAACGGCATTCTGTACTTCTTAGTATTCGCACCAAAGGTCCAATACGAACAATTCAGAGTGTTTGGGTTTCAATCTAGGGAAAGTGCAAAACATTAGGAAAGAGTTGGATGAGTCTGATTGTGATTACGAAGGTGTTTGGAGTGATCACTAATAATGGAAAAGTTATCTCTCTATTCATCTTCTCTCAGGGCCTCAGAATCAACGCTGAGGCGTATATCAAGTGCTTTGAAGAGGGTGGTGTTCTGTGTCAATAGAGTGGATGCCAGAAGACTTTATGTCTGGCGCTCAGGCACTGCACCATGCCACATTGACTGGAGAGTCCAGTCATGACTGCTAGACAATTTCGGCAACTACATCACCGCTTAAATGTGGCCACATTACTCTCGAAATTAATAGGGAATGTTCTTTCCCTGTTTTGAAATTACTTGAAGAAGTCGGCGATCCATAGAATTTGTTAATTGTAGGATGTCATCTGCTGTAATGCCGCGAAATATGTCAAGAATTGCTTCCCACAATTCAGCGTTGCTCCTGAATTGTCGTCCATTGGCGTATAGTCTTCGCTTTATGATGCTCCAAAGGTTTTCGATTGGGTTCAAATCATGAGAAATTTCTGACCATTTTATTTCTCGAGTTTCATCGAATCCTAACTGTTTCAAATATTCAGTAGTATTTTGAGCAGCATGTGAGGGAGCATTATCTTGCAAAAAAAAGCAAAAAAAAGAACATTGGCCTTTCTGAAGGCAACTCTTTGCCTTTTCATCCACGGTTCAAGATGCTCCTTCATAAACGCTATGTATGCATCAGCTGTCATTTTCACGCCATCTGGTACTCTCCATGGGCCCACTAATGTTTTTCAAATAATACCCCCTCAGACCATTATGCCTCCACCGCCTTGTTGGCATCTCAAAAGCTGATGGCGATTCTGTCCGTTCATTACCCAGCCTTTGCAACATCTATCTGGCCCATCAAGTATTGTTCGAGTTTCGTCTGTGAACAAAACTTTAGAAAAGTCAATATTCATATTGTCCTCGGATTTTGAATGTCATTTCTCGTCAATGGAGGCTTCAATACAGGTTTGACTGTTGTTGCTATTTCTCTCAGATACTGACACCGAGTACTTTTAGACACAGTAGGATGCCCAATGCAACTGAAAACTCTTGACTGGTAAGTGCAGGGTTCTTCGTGGCCTCTCGTTTAAGTCGTGACATGAGACGGCATGAAATAACCCTCAGCTTGCCTTTATCTGCCCTTTTGCGTACTTGTGTAGGGTCGGCAGTGAACCTTTTCACTGTTTGATGACACCTCCCTATCATTTTAGAAATGTCTAGGGTAGATTTTCCTTTTGAGAGTTCTGAGGTGATCGTTTTCTTTTCAGCATCACTTAAACTGCTTTTACAGCCCATCTTTTCACTAAATTCTTACACTGTTCTAATAATTTGGCACGCTCAAATCCCCGTGCTGATAACAAATATGGCCCCAGTTTGTTTACATCGCGCAGATCAGTACGAAAATATCGGTGATTGCGCAGGTTAGTATTGCCAACATTGTGTGAAAATTTTGTGTGAATTGATTCGATGTTTTTTAAAATATTAGAAAAAAGTTAACTCACATAATAATTTGACACGCAGTGTATACAGGAAAGAGGATATTTAATCAAAAATTAAGCTAATCTATTGACATTAATTACAGATTGAAAACATAAAGCAAAAACAAATAAATCTAGCACCATTACCATGAACAATGAATTCATTAAAATACTGAATAGCGATATAAACATAAACATACACACAGCGACACACACACACACACACACTGAAGAGTCTTGGACAAAGATGAGTTAACAAAAAAACGTCATGGACAAAGTATCAAGTATTAAATAGAAAAGACGAATATTGTCTATAAATATACGTCTCAAAATGATGATTCAGTAATGTTGACTGTTAAAAGTTTAAAACTTAATCAGTCATATACTGAGCAGGTGTTAGCAAGAAACACAAGGGAAATATACAATTAGAATATCGGGCGAAACTATGAAATGGAATCCTTAATTTTGTGACAAATCAATTAAATAGTAACGATGCATGGTAATTCGGAATTAATTATGTTTCTTTTTGAAAGAATATACTGAGAAAGTAATACTTAATATTGAAACTAAAATCCTCAATATAAGGCAATGCAAACAGCATTGAGTGAACATTTAATGATAACTTTTTTTTTCAAGAATATCGTAAAAAAAATTATTCAATGAAGTTTAAGCTGCAAAGATTTTCTGATTCATGGACAAATCTACCCTGAAATCATTCGCAACATAGGTGGTAACATGAAATTGGTAAGAATCCTATAAGAATCAGCAACAGCATTCAGAAGAAGCCGAGGAGCAGTGAGGTAAGGGAGGATCGGAATTGCACTTAAATACCGAAGTTGCAAAGGATCAAACATAGGTTTGCTAACAAGTGGCAAAGGAATAATTGCTTCTGTGTATTAAGTCCAACTCAAATTGTCTTATCTTTCTTCATTTCCATACATATTTATTTTTCATGGTTTAAATACTAAGTGTTAATTTAAAGGACACTATAGGGAAAACTTTTGCATTAATTTAAATCCAGTGCATCTCAACTGTAATTCTGAATTCGGCTTTTAATGTTAAACGACAACGTTTAAATTTTTATGAAAACATAAGCACTTCCCTTATATTATTTAGACGTGAGCGCACATGTCATCGGTAACTTAGCCAGGAAGAATACTGATATCCTTCGAAGGTAGACGGCAACCATATGCTATCTTTAGATACCGAATATTTTTTATATAAAATATTTTTTTAAATTCGAGTTTAGATTTTATTAGAATTTTTGTGCTATTTTTAATATGACTTTCTCTTGCATATTAATTGTTTAAATATTCACTTGTGTTTTATTTTTCTCGCTTTCAATGGATAATTTATATTTAAATTAAAAATCTTGCCTGTCAATATTTTCCTTTCCATTTTTTATTCAAATAATCGACGAAACGAATTTAGCTTAAACTGAAATTGCCAGGGCTCCTTAGTATCTATTCGATTTCTATTCAATATTGAGGAATGCAATTCACTGTCAAATTTTAACTACGTTATTTCAGTATAAGAAATGGTTTATGCCTATGTCACATGTATGATGCACCCATGTATAACTTCATTAGAACTTGATTAAATATGGCAAATATCTGAATTAAAGGTTTCATAAGAAAGGAAACATTTTCACAAGGTGTTGTCTCTTTTACCGTATTTATTCCTCCGTTTAATCAAATTAAATTCTACCACATTTCATTTGTCTTGTCTCAGCTGTCTGTTGAGCCTTTTACAGAAAGTTTAGAAGAAAAGATCAAGCGCGTCTTAGTGAAAAAGTAGCCATTTACAATTCTATTATTAATGGATACTGAATTTGAAAAGTTACTATGTATGTAATGGTGATAATAATATTAGCCCTTTTTGCTATGAGTAAACATTCAGCATTAATTGAGTGCTACAGAGGTTTGGAATTTATAAACTCTTTTAATTAAACATTCTTTTCAAGAAGATAGGTTTCTTAAGTTCATTATATGTTATAACTCTTTCCATTATTGGGGGTTCCTTTTTACATTTGTTTTTTGGTGTAAAGAGAAAGGTCAACGTCTTGACTAAGACATTATTTCCTCTTTTGTTTATATGTACTATACATTTTAGTTGTTACTATTACTGGAAGTCCTCAAATAATGTACGTTCTATTATTTGGGAAAGGTCTTTGTGATTCTGTTGTTCGTGCCTATGAGATTTGACGAAATATCGTTCTCGTTAAGACCTACACCCTTCGATAACTCAACATTTATTTAAGTAGGCGCACTTATAAACATCTGAGGGATTAGGGAATTTTAATAGTGTTCGGTGATATCCATATGACAGTTTAGATCCGACAACACTATTTAAGTACTTGACAGGACTTCATATGTTAATATTTTCGTTTTGTAGCAAATTAAAGTATTGGAAAAAAACCCCAAGAAACTAAGACCTGTGCAGCTATGCCTCCTCTTCAATTGTTTTCAACTCCTATACTATTATTTAGAACGGATCCATATACCAAGGGATCTGAAGAGTTCATTATTTTGAATTCCACACCGTGACGTTTCATGATAAATTCGCAGTTTATGACATGAATGCTTTCAGTCCAGTTCCAGATCATAGATTTTTTTTTGAAATTTTATTTTGAGTCCTAATTCTTGGAACATTTGTTAAATGCTTTGTTCAATATCATTCTTATCCCAAATAAGAATATGTATATCTTCAGAAAAATCAGAAAGGGAAACAGGAAAGCTGCTTTTTATTTGTGTATTCTTTTGAAATCACTTATGGAATGCATAAATCATTACCGACCATCTATTCACATCTGTTATTTTATACGTGCAGTAGATATTGTAGTTAAGATTATATAGAACTAGCTTGATTAAAAAATCATACGACTCATACAGCAATCGCTATCACTTGAATTGAAATATTTTTGCGCTTCCTTGCCTTTAAAAGAGTGCCCTTTGCCGTGCTGATGTTGCTACATGCCTTACTTCTTGCCTATCTTACAGTGCGATTTTTTTTTCTAAGCTCAATACTAAACATTAAATCTATTACGAAAAAAGAACTAAACAAAATGAACAGAAAACGATTAGCTTTAAAAAAAGACTTGTAATTGGAAAACCCGAATGAAAAAAGAATGTTAACAACAATACTTTTTCACACCCAAAGCATTTCTGCGGAATCAGAATCAACGTTGAGCTTAAGCAAGCGAATGAACCGATTGGAGTAAAGTACCATGCAGATTTAAATTTTTCCCACTAGTGACGAATGCAGCTATCGAATTTTTTGCATGCTAGCATGCTAGTTAACATTGGAGTCAGTCAGCTGTTGGCTCTCGCGCTGGCCAGTAGAATCTTCATGCCTATTCGTGGCAGCCAGCTACAGCCTCGCACTGGCGAGTAGAAAATGGCCACAGCAACATGAAAACTGCCGTAGAAGCATGAAAAAATCGATTATTTCCACTATCGATGGGAGATGGGAAATGCAAAGTCGTTCTTGGCCTTCCCGCTAACTTGGAGCATGTGCATGAAAATTTTGGTGCAAATACGTCGAAAATTGCGGCTGTGCATTCGTTACACACAAGCATAGACACACACACAAACACACACACACACACAACACCCTTTCTTATATATATATATATATATATATATATATATATATATATATATATATATATATATATATGTATATATATATTTATGTATATATATATATATATATTTATGTATATATATATATATATATATATATATATATATATTTATGTATATATATATATATATATATATATATATATATATATATGTGTGTGTGTATTTGTGTGTAGATAGGTAGATAGATTTACACACGCACACACACACACACACACACACACATATATATATATATATATATATATATATATATATATACGATAATATTTTTTCATAAAGCATTTTATTGACACTTCATTTCACAATGGCTGATAAACTGGTCTGTATGGTTTTTAGCAATTCTCACACAATTGGAAGCCTTGTATTTAAGCTAATTTTGTAGGAAACCGAAACTATTGAAAATCTGAAAATGCAAAATGAAGTGGGGGATGTGTGAAGTAGTAAATCCCAGAAAACCCATCCTTTGCCCAGCTAAAAAAAAATATTTGCTGGACTTCAAAAGTATTTGACGTCTGGAGTTGTTCTGACTGAAGCCGACATTTGTCCGATTAGACAATTCTGGGTGCTTTTCGTCAATTGGTCTGATTTGTCAGAAGGAGCTGTTAATAAACAACGCTCTTCGAATCCAACCAGACAGACCGACTGCATGACCTTCTCCGCATGTATAACAGCTTTTTAGTGGGTAAGTGTGGTTCATTTCATTTCTTCTCGAATCTTTTTCGCCCCACCTTATTTTAGGAAACAATTATTTTTCTTGTCTTCAATCCTTTTTTTTTCAAAAACGCTTCGTTTTGTTACGTTTGAGAAGTGAATTGCAGACGGGAGGGAGATGTAGACCATTATTTTCCATGTTAAATCATGAGGCACCCACCAAACGTCGTGGTGATTAACGCATACATGTGTTTTGAAAATGACTTACATTGCTCAGTGGAGTATTTGTCTGATTCCCAGAGATCTGGATTATTTGCAAATCAGTCAAAAATTGCGGCCGTGCATTCGTCACACAAACACACACACACACACACACGCACACACACACATCCTGCCTTTTATAGATAGAGATTGAGGCCTTCATTTCTCCATTGTCGTATTCCTAGCGAAGTTTGCTGTGATTCAGTATTGGGGTCTTCAGACATGTATGAATTTCTTGGCCGTTATAGTTCCTCTATCAGATCTGGACATTTTGTGAAGTTCGATTTTTGAAAAGAATTTCTAATAGATGAGGTATGTTGCTATGAGTTCAACAAGGCATGTATACCATTTTGTTATTCCCCCTTGTATATCTCCTTAAATCGTTACATGTAAATTGAACTCATCCCTAAGATAAACGGAAGAGCGGTGTACGCTGGATATCATTCCCATTAGAATAAAAGTACCTGTTACATCTTAAATCTAATAGCACAGTCCTAACGCTCCTGAATTCATGTTACATAAATTATTCATACAAAGAGAACAGTTATGTTTAGATATCTACTTTCATTAAATAAAAACAAATAAAATATACATCCGTACAGATATACATACATTTCATATTTTAAAGAAGATGGATATTAAATGACGAGCCAATAACAAGACAAAGGACAGGAAATGAAGGGAAAATGTGAAATATACGTAAAGAGTTAAAAACTATACGAAGAAAGTATAAACAAAGAAATAAAATTTAATATCTTATTTAATCCATGTACCCGTCATAAAACACGCATTTTTTTAAAATAAAATAAGTAAATACATTCTAAATTCCATACATTCATTCTGCATTATACATGTCTATACATATGTATTACCAGAGTCTGTTTCTAACTAATGTATATGATTCTAATCATAAGATCTTTAAAGGTTTACTTTTAATGACAATTAATAATTCCTTCCTTATTTTTTATTTAAGTAATTTTAACTTGCTTCAATTTATTTTTTATACATTACTCATAAATATTTTATTATTTTCTTTTTAGTGCTCTCGTAAAAGCGACATAAAACTTGAATTTTACAAATATCGTTCTTCTTAATTTAAGAAATACATCGTGCTAACTTTCTTTTCCATGTATTTTATTGCAAGGATCTATTAAAATGATTCCACTAGACGCCACTTTCTCATCAATATTTCAACATAAATTGATTGGTTGTCTATGTGATTCTCTACATAAATACTCTTCTAACACTAAATTACTTTCAGTATTTGCCTGTATATTTATCATCTCAATATGTGTTTTTGCTGTTTTACTAAATTTTACACGAATCCTCACTTTTATTGCTTTGAAGAACTTACCATAAATACATAACTATTAGTTATGACGAAATAATTTATTAATGTGTTGTCATTGCAGTCGGTTTTAATTTGATTATAAAATATAATTCTTTTAAGTTTATTAATTGATTAGACGTTTCACGTTCACGAACTGTTACAGTTTGCTTTAGTATTGATTTTTAAGGCAGATTGGAAAGTCAACATTTGGATTCAATTTTTTCCATTCCAGTTGCATGTATTGCAACTCTTCGATCTTTCTGCTATTCGGACTATTCAGTTGTCAATTTTGTTATTGTTATTTGATTTTTTAGTGACAATCATGACACCCATCTGTGATTTTAGATTCATTGGTGCAGTTTAAGAACATGGATCCGGTTTTCATATTAAGATTCTGCTTTTGATATTGGAGAAAAATATCTCTACTGCAAAATCTCTGGTGTTATTATTTACTATATTACATTTGTAATAACTTCTCATTATAACCAGGAATTTGAAGTGTTTATATTTTATTAATTTTTATGGTGGGTTCAGACTATATGCACTTACTTACGTCATTCCAATTCCAGATAATAGCTTCTGAATTGAAAGATTTATCTTAAGACCTACTTCTTGGAAAACATTTTTAAAATACATATTTTAGTTCAGGTTCATTTTTTTACCGATTATGAACCACTATATCCTTAGCACAGTTTCACTCCTTATTCTCAGTAACCTGGCATCTTGAAAGAAAATAAGACCGGCATTATATATTAATAGAGTAAAATAGTATTGACCTGTTCTTTTAGACCCGTGATTGTATACGCGCAACGCATTGTGTCATAATATATTAATACAATTGGAACCTTCCTTGCATCTTTGTGTTTCTTCTGACAAGAAGACACTCACATGTTAAGGCATATATCTACTGATTGCATTATGTTGAAAGTACTAAATAAAAAAAAATATTAAATAGACAATTACCACGCGCTGAAATGACTAAAGGTCCAGTTAGATTTCTGCTCTGGTAAGGAGTGTAATGTTGGCTTATATGGCATCAAGCAACTGCATAACTTCCACCCCAAGGAAAAGAATAAATCTATTTATTTCTGACATATCCCTCGAAAGAAAAAGTGATACAACAAATACAGCCTAATCTAATTGATGCCTATACAAAAGCTGAAGATTTCTTTTCGCATCTTTGATGACAAATTTATAAAAAGCGATTTTAATGTTATCAAAATCATATTACACAAAAAAAACAAAAAACAATACGTCATGCCAGAATTGAATCGGTGCAACAGCATTACATTACAATGTACTGTTACCAAGCAAATATTCTATATTGAAGAACTATATGATCTGTAGACAAAACGAAACTCTATAGTATTGCAGTTATATAATTTGAAAAAATAATGAAAAGGTTTTAGAAAATTGTCTCCTCATTAAATAGAAGATTTTAGCTGCATAATCTGGTAAAAGCATTTCTTTATTATTTCACCCCCCCAAAAAGATAATAAAGCCACTAACACGCAATGGATTACTGATTGTTACATAGTATCAGAAAAATAATATAAAAAATAGTAAATTTTAAAAGAACAAGAATTAAGAAGATAGATTATAACGATTTACATTGCATTTACATTTTAGATCAAAGTTGACGGGGAAGCATGTAATCAAAAGAATTTTCCAAGAACGAGAAGTATAATAAAAGAAACTACTAGTATTGTAGCTACGGTTCTATAAAAGGATGAGGGCCTAGCCGCAAATCGTGTACCGCCCTTAAATTAATAGACTCTAGTTAATATAGAAGAAAGTTGATCAGAACATCTAACATGAAGAGACATAGGAGAGCTACTTTATAAGCTGTGGGACAGGGACTGAAGCTTAGATGCCAGATCAGGACTAAAACATTGCAGATTATTCTTAGAATTTTATCAAGAATCTCTGAATATATAGTGAGAGCAACAGATCATGTGTGTCAGCAATATTCAAAGGTTTGACGAATTGTAGACTAATAAATATTTAAGATAGTTTCTGGTAGGAATAATACGACACAGTAAAGAAACGTTTTTTGCAGCAATCCTTGCAATTAATTCAATATAATATTTCTTCTTCATATCAGCGAAAAATATTAGGTGGAGAAGTTGCAATGAATCACTCTCCTGAAGGTTAACATCAGCTATGATGTCGGAAGGGAGAAAGTGGTCTCTCAGGTGATTAAAATAATAAAGTTTCGGTTGGGAGACGTAAAGATTAGCAAGCCATTCCATACAAGAGTTAACAATAGTTTCTAGGATAAAATTTAGTTTCCAATTTGACCTTATCGAACTGATCATACTTATGATAAGACAAGATTAAATAATTGAATCTTCAGCATAGATACGAAGTTGAGCAGTTATACCACCAGGATCAATGTAGGTCGAAGGAAAGATACGATGTCTTTTCTTCAACAGTAGTTCTTATCCCGGATAAACTATTGTGGGGCAATAGAAGATGTTTGCTTTCTTGATGTTACGTAGACACTTGCGCAATTCTGTAAATAAATATGAATATATAAGCAATGTGCAATTCCCACACGAGAAGAAACCATTTGCTATAAAAATGTTCCTTTACACATCGTGTTATAAAAATCATGTTGAACGGCCTCTTTTCAAGATTTTTCATATCGATTCGGGTGTAAAGAGTGATCATTTCTTGAGACTACCTGTTTCTATTTATCAACCACCTTCCCAGTGGCAATCAGATCCCACATCAGTATTTATGATGATCACTCATCTATTTAGTCCTGTCTTAATTCTAAGTCCAGTAGGTTTAATAAAGTAGAATTAGCAGCTGAGCTCGAAAATATCTTTCAATCATTTGTTAAATCGGAAAAAATGGCTATTAAATTGTAACATTTCCAAATCTAACCTGCTCTCTTTTAGAGAACTTGGAGAACCATTTTGCCTTCCATCATCGTGGGTGATGCTAACCTCCATGAGAGCAAATCAATGCGGCTTCTTGGTGTCACGTTTTTCGAGGACATGTATCTGAATGATTATATTGATATTAATTGTTGGGTCAGATGCTATGAGGGACTATTCCATGTGTCGCATTAGACAATTTTGACTTACCAGTATCCATCTTGCACATTTATAAATTTACTATTTTTACATGTATTGAACATTCTTTACATATCTTGTCTGGTGCTCCTGTTATATATCAAGAGACAAAAACAAACGAAGGATCTCAAATTTAATCCTGTTCCACCCCCGTGATGTGGCTTCATCAATAAATATTTTCATAGGAGTTGTCATAATAAGCTGTCTTCCATTGTCCGAAGGAATTTATGTGTCTAATCTGGTTGTCAAATCGGTCTCATAGATGAACTCTTGGAATAACTAAATGCAACGGTAAGATTTATTCTAATAGATTCTTTTCTCGCACAAGGGAATAATGTCGCTAAGACACCAGAGGCTACTGGAAGTAAAAGAGGCTGAAACACTTGAGAAGGAACTGGAAACAAGATATTAAACAGGAAACAAATATAAGTCTCTAACCCACTTGTATAGAACGGACTATAGACAGACCAATCGATTTCTTTCAAGAAACAAAAGTACTAAATATTTTTCCAATTTTAAGCGGAGACTCTAGAAGTATACAGTTGAAATGATTTGAGAAGTAGCAGAACATGAGGGATAGACCTGCTTATTCCTACTTATCCTAAGGATAGAAAAAAATCATAAAAAAAACAAATCTAAATGTTTAAAATCATAAACACCTACCGGATCTATTGCTGGCCGGGTAAACAAGGGCCACGTGCTTCATAGATGATACACTCTGGGGTCAAAAATTCGGTCACTGGAACAAATTCTTCCACCATAAAGGGGACAATGTCACGGAACCGATACTACAATTACAGCATCTACTTCGACTGGAATTACCTCCTCTCTCCCTTCCTGAGATTTACCTCACTGACTGCGCTAGATTGTGACACCAGGTCATTTTTTTACATGGGGACCTAAGTGTTTCCACTGAGGCTTCTAGTCTAAGCTGGTCAGATCCTGTCTAAGCAAGCCATAGACTGTCATACCACCACTACGAAACGGATGTTACGGAACATGACCGAGAATTCTGTCCACCCAACGGGGGATGGGATGGGGGAGAGAATGCCTCTCGAACGGAACAGATACTACAACCGCAGCATCTACTCCGACATGAAATTCATCCTCTTCTCTCTACAAAATACTACATTAATTATATAGGTTCATGAACATCGATATTATTTATAGGTTTTATATTAATGCCCACTGTCAGAAAAATGGGACGCTGTGAATAATGGCTTAATTTAACATTACCATGAAGTGCATAATGTGCCCAGACGTATCATATATTGAGTTAGATTTACATATTAGTAGAACGATTGATTAGTAAAAGAAACAACACCACTCTAAATAAATGATGAGCCTCTTCTATTCAAATTTCAAATAATTAAATATATTATCAAATTAAACCTCTTTTTTTTTACTTCATTACGACATCCCATTCTTCTCATTTTAATTCATACATTATATGAATTCTCATTTTTAATTATTAATTCTTTATGGTCACTCATTTTTAATTCTTTCTTCTTTGGTACCTCTTTTTTAATTCCTACGACCTTATGACCCCTCTCTACGAACTCTCATTTTTTAATTCCCATTTCATTCTGACCTATCATTTATAAACGCTACTACATTATCACATCACAGTTTTTTTATTCCTGCTTCTTATGACCTTTCTTTTTAATTCTAACTTCTTTATGTCATATCTTTTTAATTACTACTTCTTAATGACATGTCTTCTTAATTTATACTTTATAATCTCTCTTTTTTAAATCATACGTCTTTATAACCTCACTTTTTAACTTATCCTTTTTTATGAGTTTTCTTTTTTAATCTATGTTTCTTAATGACCTCACTTTTTAATTCATACTTCTTTAAGGCCTCTTTTTATTACTAATCTTTATAGCCTTTATGTTTTATTTGTACTTTTTTTATAGCCTCTAATTTTAGTTTTTACTTCTTTACGATATCTCTCTTGAATTACTATTTTATGACATCTCTTTTTAGTTACTCATTTTTTTATGACCTCTGTTTTTAATTTCCACTTTTTATGATCTCTGTTTTTTATTCCTACTTATTTTAATATCTCTTTTTTCATGGTATTTCTTCCCCCATCTATTCTCAGGTAGAGTATTTTCTTATTTTGAACGGCTTTACATGACTCCTACACATACTCCAAGTGTTACAGTTTATAAAGATCATGTATTTATTATGTATCTTTTATCATTATGCATGTTAGAAATCGTTGGTTTTATAATGTCCATGTAATCATCGCTATTTCTTGCTAGAACCATATCTCTGTTACTTAAGGTTTTTGCTTCATCTGTGAGGACATTGGTCAAAATGTTCTACTTCTTGGAAATTAAACAATACATAATATTCCATCACGTGTCCTTTTTGTTTAAGCATTTTAATACCTTGATAATCTTCTGAAAATCAATTCTCTGTTCATCTGTGTTTTCTAACATCTCTTGATTTGTTTTAATCTAAAGATCATCAATCCTGATATGATGTCTTGTAGTCATGGATTCATTATGTCATTCAGGTGAGACATGTTAAAAAAGCGTATACCTGTCCTATTTATCTGATTATATGTTCTTTTTTCTTTATTTTGTATTTTATCCGTAAGCAAGCCTAAATATTTTTTCGTAACGGATTTTACCAAATACATTTGTTTAATCCAGGAAAGAGAAGAACAGATTTTTCGATTCTTCAGTGTCTTTCCCTGATAATATTTGTTTCAGTTGCATGATGTAAGCGATTTAAAAAAAAAAATAATTTCTTCGACATGTTCCATTCATTAGAACCTTTTGCAGCACTATGGATGCATTGATGACTTCCGGTGTTTCACCGTCAGAAAAAAACACAAAGAGAAAGATTTATCTTTATCTTTGTATATTTGTATTATCTCAACTGTTTATTCCATCTCAATCACGCTGTTTATCCCTGAATGTTGCTATGAAACCCTCGTTAATTTTCTATTTTTTTTTCTATATAATCAAAGAATATCAATATCCCCACCATTTTCATTTTCAAGTTACAGAACTATATCTAACTTTCCAATCTGGTACGACGGCATAACATTACATGTCATATACTTGTTGTGAATAGACGTAAAATGGCATTGACGTGAAACTTGTCGCATGTCTTTCTCATCAACAAGCGAAGATTCTTTTCCAAGTACCTGGATATCTTCACACCGGATCTGATATTTGATAATTTTAAATTGTCGGAATTTTCTTGCTGAAGTGGAGTCAAGCGAATTTTCATTAACTTCGCTACGAGTATATAATCGAGACTTCAAATCTTGCTGACATTTTAGTCTGTGTGCACTTTTGTTGTGTCTTTATATTTCATTATACTGGGTCGCTCATGCCCCTCGACTTCTATATCTGGTTTGTGTGAAAGTGAATGTTTGGTAGCCAAGTATTTGGCAAATTTTATTGCTGCCTACGCATTCGCGTAATTTTAGTAACAATGATTTTTATTATTTCATTCTCCCCGATTTTTTCATGCCTTTTCGTATACATTACATGACAACGTGGATTAGTCCACAGGTCGGCAGAAGTGGAGTGTTATGTGCACTGGGTTCAGCGAATTGATGCATGGCCTTAACTGAAATGCATCAAAGTTGTATATTTCCTCTAGAATGACCATTGCCAAAACAAATGAAGATAGAGGTTTCCTAGTCATACAAAAAATATTCCTGTATTATGATTGATCTGTGAGGTTTCAGTTTCCCGCTACATGAACATGTTTGCCCAACTACTGATAATACCTCATGCAGTTCATTTATACCTAAACTCTAAGTACTGAACGAACAGTTTCTTCTCTCGCAATTTTTTATTTATTTCCTACATTATGTTCAAAATGAATCATCTACTGCCCACTAGAAACCTGATCAATCAATGTTCTATACCTGCTCACTTTTTAAGTTTTTGAAATTCGGTAAACTGTTACTCCTTAGTGGCTTGATGAATTTGCTCGTGATAAAAATGTGTAAAGAATTACTCAGATATTACAGAACTTTCATCCCATGATAACGATGTAACGTCCAGCAGAGATTATGCCTTTTTGCCCGGCATGCACGCGTTGAAAATAAGATAAACATCAGTGATCATATTTCACTTTTGAGCATGCTAAACAATACGTAACATAAATCAGAAAAAATAAACCCAGCCCTTTTCCCATCGTGCCGGGTTTGAGGAAGGGTACAGAGGTACAAAGCTTAGACATGAGCCATGTCTAGCTCCTAAACGCACCAATAGAGTAAGTTTAATAATTTCTTAAATTTATTTTACAGAGGCTATCATAAAAACGGGGACCATCATTGAAAATTCTGTAGACACAACGTCTAATATAGAATAAAAATGTCTATCTAATTTAATTCTGCTCTCTTGATCGTCTATTTCATTAACCAGTGTCTTTGTTCATCAATACATGAGACATTCTTAACTTGAAAGGACGGTCTCAAATCTAACAAAAAAAATATACTAATATAAATCATTCTCCCCAGAATCTGTCGTACATATTCCTAAATTTACAATTCGTTCATGTTTCTGTTGCATATAGCCCGATGCCACTCTTTGTTTATTTAGAGATTCTTGTTAAAACCAAAGAAGAATTAGCAACATTATTGTTCCTGAACTGGCGTTCCCTCTCTGTGCCATTTCTAAAAATACTTATATGGTAAGTGTTCAAATAAACTTTTTGCAATGGTACTTGCAAATTCACAAAGTCTTTGTGAATTTAAGCGCAGTACTAAGTGGCAGCACGATCTCATCAATACAATCAATTTGGCTAGATATAACTGCATTTTGTATGTTAACAGTTTCCTTTCTCGCTCTCTTTCCATACTTTCCATCCAACATTGATCTTCAAAAATCTAAATGCAATGTCATTAAAATTATATAATTTCTTCCTTATTAATCTTCTATCGTCCACTCCCCTTAATAATGTTTCTCGATTTTTCTTATTTTTTCAGCCTTTCCTAAACTGATATGATTAAAATAGGTATTTGTTTGTAATAGAACACATTATAGGGAAGTGAATATTGTAATTAGATTATTTCTAAACGAAAGAATTACGTTATGCAGTTTTTCGTTTAACGTTTGAATTGCTCACCATTTATTCTCACAGTCTCATGAATTTTACATATATGTCATCTCTAACTTACTGTGGCGTTGTTAGGGCCACAAATATTATAAAAACACGAAGAGCGGAATTGAGTTAAAGAAATATATTAACAGAAACAGTAATATAAACATATGCAAACGAGAGTGTTACAGCAAGAATGTTTGGTCCGATTCTCAGAGCTGACGGTTGGAATCTTCCCTCTCCAAAAGGCAGTACCTGCTCGTAATTATAACTGTGAGAGTTTATGCGTGCGTCGTTGTATTACCATAATATCACCTCCTAAGTATTAACTTTTCAGGAGTCTGAATATCTTTTTTTTCTTTAGGTTAAAGTTAGTCATTTTTGCTCTGTGTCGCTTGAGGTTTAGGCATGTCAAATGTATCGTAAATAATATTCATGTCTTCTTTTTCTTCAGGAGAACTGCTTTCAGCATGGTCTGATAGGCGTTTCATGATTTGGTGTACTGTAGAGTACTTTCTGTGAGGGTGTCCTTAGCTTTCTTCACGGCTCTTTTCGGCGTATCAACAAAGCGCTCAGCCTGTCCGCTTGACCTTGGGTGATATGGGCAATCGTGATACGATTGATCTGGAATGACCTGATCCTTAAAGTCGCCGGACGTAAAGTGTGTTCCATTGTCGAACACTAGACAATCGACTACCCCAATTCTGGTGAACAGTTCGTGGAGGAAACTGATTGTAACTTCTGTAGTGGGTTTTCTACATCTACGGACTTCGGACCATTTCGAAAAGCTATCTACTACTATGTGATAGTAGAATGCGTCTAGCGGGTCAGGAAATACTACATGTATTCGAGACCATGGTCGCTCCGTTTTAAACCAAGGACTATATTTAACTGGCAGTGCCTTAGCTGCCAAGGCACAGTATTTACGGGATTCTACGATGTTTTGGATATCCTTATCCAAGCTCGGCCAGTAAACATAATTGCGCATAAGACTTTTCATCTTTGTAATCCCTGCTTGGCCGGCATGGAAATCTTCTTTGTAGCGTCGTGAGAATGACGACCCGTTCACTATATCGCAGTACTTCGTCGCATAGGGAGAAAATATCGGAAGTCTGTTGGTCCTATTGAGGAATGTTGGTTTTGGCTTTCCGGATAAAATCATTGTTTCGACCTTCTCGTTTAATTTATTCGAAAGTTACAGGGAGTTCCCTTACTGTGTTGCATAATGCGCTTTTAATTTCTACTATTCGAAGGGATTACCTGTGTTTCGGGATTAATCTGGATAGTCCGTCGGCATGACAGTTTTTAGACGGTAGAGAATCCATCTTGAAATTATAACTTAAAAGTATTGTTCCCCTTTTCCGTATTCTGTTTGCTGTATCTGCAGGCAGACCTTTTTTAGAACCGAAAATGGTAAGAAATGTTTTATGATCCGTCTGCAATGTAAAGTGTCTACCGTGAATGTACCGGTAAAACTTCTTTACTGCGAAAATAATCCCTAACGTCTCCTCAATTGAGTATTTCTCTGCAAGAACACGTATTCACGACGCGTGAGTAACTGGTTGTGAGATCAATCTGGCATCTTGTGCAGAATAAATGCTCCAATGTCATACGAGAATAAATGCTCCAATATCATACAATAATGTTCATGTCTGGCTTATAGTGAGGGAGAAACAAGTCCGACGTCAAGACTTCTTTTATTTTGACGAATACTTCCTGGCATTCATGTTTCCTCTATTAGTCCTTGTCTCTTTTTCAGAGTTTCGTTTGGAGGAGCACGTAAGTGGTACCTATTTGGTATAAACACTTAGTATTAGTTTGCCAATCCTAAATATTGTAATGAAGAGACGTTTTCGGGAAGTGCCATGTACTTGAGTGCGGTAGCCCCTTCTGGGTCTGGCAGCCTCCTCCAGGTATTTAATCTTCTCCATAAAGAAGCCGTATTTTGATTCTTTCAATTTGAGCACGGGCTCCTGAATTCTTGAGAAGGTTTACGAACATGTTATTTGAGTTGTTCTACATTTTCGCTGTTTATCAATATGTCGTCCAAATATGTAACTGCGAAGTCAAGACTGTTCCGCAGAGTGTCCATTACTTATTTGAAGATTGCCGGCGCGACCTTGATCTCGAAAGGTAGACATTGGAACTAGTAAAAACCGTGATGCGTGTTGATACGGATCAAATTATAACTTCTTTTACCGGTACTTGTAGATATGCGTCACTGAAATCGAAAAATTTCTCCATTTAGTTTCGCGAAAATTTCTTCCGGGCTTCGTAAAAGATAGTGATAGTATTTGAGTACAGCATTAAGCCCCGTCGAAAAATCGGCCCAGGCCCGGATCTCCTTTGACTTCTTTTTCACATAGATGGTCGGTGAAATTGACTATTCTCAATTTTCGACAAGACTCCAGTTCTTTATAGTCCGTTGAGTTCTTAATTTATTTGTAGTAAAAGAGGCGAATGGCATATTTGTTTTTCCCAAACTATGGATGGATGTCATCTTTTAACTCGTCATCTTGTTACACCGACCAAGGCCCCCAAAATACTTCTAGAAAATTTATTTTAACATTTTATTTTTTTTTTTTTTTTGGCCTCGGTGGTCAGAATTTCGAGTTTTTGGCAAAATGAATTAATTGGATTGTCTCACAACTTCCATTTCTGCATTCAGTCGGTGTTAAATAAATTTCCTGTATTCTTTAATACGTACGTTTTTAATTTCAACGTCTTTCCATGAAAAGTTAGAATTGTAATAAGTTCTCCAGACCTGGTCATTTTATTAAATCTTAGTATGGTTGATTTTCCCAACTCTTTCCAAGATTTATGATTGTCAGTTCTGACCCAGAATCCAACGGTAATTTGATTTTTTTTTATTTAGGATTTTGTACTTGCGAGTGTTTAACCCATCTTGTTCATCCGAATTTGTGTGTTTTACGAAACTATTAACCGGTTTTCTGGCTCGGCAGTATGAGATCTTGTGCCCGATACGGCTACAATTTAGGTACTTCTAATTCCGGCAAGGCAGTCAGTACTTATACCGATGTGGTGACCCACAATCGGAACACGGGCTGGGAGGCGTGTTGTCCTTTTTCTTTGTGAACTGATTTGATTTAGAGGGGGAATTAGATTGTTTTATCTTTCAGCGTAACATTCTTATGTGTGCTATACCAGATTCCTTGATATTTTTAGAATGCTGGCGTACTCATACGTATATCTGACAGTCTTCCGCTATTTGTTGGAGACTAAGGTTATGCTTGTTTTCCAGTTTTTTAAAAACTCTACGTTTAATTTCAGCGTCTTTAGATGAAACGAGTCCCTGAAGAAATATCAGACACTTGACATTTTTCGTTTTGAATTCTGACAGTTTAAAATCATCGCAATGTTTTTTCACGAACGACACGAAGGTAGTGTAATCTTCACTATTCTTTCTGGTTAAATTCATACACTTCCATCTATTATGAAAAAGTGAAGTTTTAGGACTATAAAGTTTTGTAACATGTTTAATCACTTCGGTAAATGTCAGTTCACTTGTTTTACGGGGTAAAATGTAGTTCACAAATTTGGTGTGCTCCATGGTGCCTAGTTTTCCAATTCGTAGGCGAAACTTCTTAGAGTCTGCCCAATTCGCGCAATCTGTGGTGTATAAATCTTAGTACCTTCTAAAATAAATAAAGTGAATGTCAAATCTTCCTGGGGGAATATGCAAAATTGTCTATATGTGCCCCAGATCGGGTTTTGTGAGGACGCATTTTCGTTTTCACTGTTTGTCACTTCAAGTAAATTTCTTTGCTCTTCTGGGGTTTGAAGTGGAGTTTCTTCAAGCTTTTGTAGTCTGATTTGCGTTTGTCTTTGTAATGTGAGGCTTCTTCAATTCGATTTTGAAGTTCAAGCCTTTCCTTTTCAGTTTGCTATTGAATTTCAAGTTATTCTTTTGCAGTTTGTTTTTGAATTTCAAACCGTTCTTTTCCAGTTTGCTTTTCATTTTCAAACCGTTCTTTTTCATTTTGTTTTTGAATTTCAAACCGTTCTTTTTCAGGTTGTTTTTGAATTTCAAAGCGTTCTTTTTCTGTATCCAATGGGGATTTTCCATTCTTTTTGCTGTTCAAGTTGTTTTGCATGCCATTTTTGTTCCCGTTCAAATTGTTGTTCATATTGGAACTTAAGAAAATCGAGCATGGCAGATTTGAACTCGTCCATTTTTGGCAGTCAATTTTAGGATTAAACCGAAATAGAGTGTAAGGGGTAAAAAGAAAAATGAAATAACTTTAATTTCTTACTCACTCATGAAATCATGAGTGCTATCTTTTTATCTGAGAATAATGAATTCTCAGAAAATTCAGTGTAAGTTAGTTACATTTTTTTTGTTCTTTTTCCTTTTCTGGATTACCAAGTACTGTTGAGTGGAGCCAATATAGACAATTTCCACGTTGTGCTTTTGGGGTCCTCAAAGGTCCTTAATGGTCTTCGTGGCCATGTTGTTGTGGACTTGTAGGGTCAGAGATAAAGACACAAAGAAAGGAATTCAGTTAAATAAATATATTAACAGAAACAATAATACAAACCAGAGTGATACAGCAAGAATGTTCGGTTCGTCTCTTAGAGCTAACTGTTGGAAACTTCACTTCACCCACAAAGCAGTGCTTGCTCCTATTTATAGCTGAGAGATTCAATGAGTACGTTGGTAATTTACCATAACATAACTTTAGCAAGATACTGATTCCCATAATCGAAGGCACTGCCCAGATGAACTTACTAATCATCAGAATCTATGGTTGATACATAATCAGTATAATTCTTATTATTTTTATGTTCACCATCTGTTAGTTTTATTTAATTTTAATTGTTCTCTGATTTAATATTTTTCGATTTTTTCTTTTTCCTTTACTATTTCTCTTCTATAATTTTCAGTTCATTCATCCATCTATCTATCTATCTATCTATCTATCTATCTATCTATCTATCTATCTATCTATCTATCTATCTATCTTACACATTCTATTTTTATCAAGATCTCATTTACGTTTTATCTATTTCTTTTTTCAATGTAATGTTTTCATTTTTTTCACACTCATTCACTCTGGCCAGGAAAAGACTTGACAGAAGATTTTTCTTTTAAATTTTGAGTAGAAAAATTTTCTCTTCTCTTTTCCTGAATATTTTACACCTCTCGTTTATATTTTGACAGTTTTCTGATCAATAATTCCCGACTACGTCCTATTTCGTGTCACATTTATTTGTTTATTATTTCTTAGTATTTGTGCCTATCTATTCGTTTCCGTTTCTTCTTTCTAATTTTTACACTTCATCTTCCGAAGAATATTCTTACTTTAGTGATTACTCAGTTGCTACTCTAGCCTTTCAATTTATTCCTTCCCTGCGGCGTTCTCCCAGGGGTGCAGGTTAGATTGGTGCCCGCTGGGCTTTGCAAACGACAGCGCCCTGTGTCAGCGAAGTTTGCCACCGATAGAAATGTGCGCAAGTATGCTAATCATATGACAGGTTGCCAGGACGTCACTTTACCTAATAAGGAAATCATTTGTCGAGAGATGGCATTGGAATTACGCCTCAAGGTGTGAAAATCATTAAAATGCACATTATGTAAAACAGAATAACAAGATGTCTTCACTAAAATGCATAAAAATGACTGAATATTCAGAGTAATATGCATTTTAGTACTGACAAAATGTTGCCGTGAAAACATATTGATTTGATTGTCAGACAGTTTGAGCCTTGGCAATAGAAAACATTTTTTCCTTAATTAGATTCATTTTCTTATTGAGATACATTTTGGCTTTGCTTTCCTATTCATGTTTCTTTATTTACCAACATTTAATGATTAGCGCTAGCAAGGCACTAGACCAACATATCTGTACTTTTGCTCCTAATATTCATTATAAACTATGGAACAGCTCGTAGATAGTTACTCAGCCTAATTTGATTTACCACTAGAAGTCACTAACGAAGCCAGCAATAATTATCGAATATTTTTGCACTGGTCAGGCAGGAATGTCTTCGTCGGTGTTCCATCTCCGATGGGGCCAATTTTTTCTTCCTTCTTTTTGTAATCAATTCCCCCTCCAGAAAATCACATAATGCCATGAAGATACAAGGAGACAACGGGAATGAAAGAGAATTATCAATATTTGAAGAGTAAACGTAAATTTAATTGTAAACAAAACTGGACAATAAGCCAACCTCTCAGTTTATTTGTTTATAGAGTTTTTATATTATATTCAATATATTATCTGATTTTTTTAATTGTTTTTCCTTTGTATATTTTCTTTTTTTTTCTTTTTTATATTTTCAGTTTCTTTCTTTAATCATTGTGTTGTGCTCAGAATGTACATTAATCAATTTATAACAGTTTACATTCATTCGATAATTCATTTCTTACACTAGATTCACTTACATTTTATGCTTGCTTTCAGTTTAACTTTTCATTTTCTCACATAATTTTGATTAATCTTTGTCATTATTTTCTTCTTGTTTGTAATTCTAAAATTACATTCTTTTCTCTTTTCAAAAAGAATTTACTATAAGGACAGCATTTTGCGAATAATTTATTTTCTCCCTATTCAAATTTCATTTAATATTCATTCATTTACTTCTGCATCGCTATTTTCAACATCACATCTGTTGATTCTAGTTTTCCGAATCATTAATTATCTCTCTATAATGTATTAATTTCCACTCATAGTAACCTCTATTTATTTATGATGCTATTTATATGTTTCTACATTATTTATCTTAGAGAATATTGTGACATCGTATTTAAAATGCATTTTTGTTTTTATAGATGGTTCTGACTTGTGTGTGTGTGTGTATTGCTATACTTTCAATAACCATTTCGTATAACAAATTGTTTATATCCTAATTGGAATTTCTAATAGTTTTAATTAATTTGTCCTTCTTTTTACATTTCTAGATAGATTGATAGATTATCTATCCGAAAGCAGTTTACTCTAATAAACAGTGTAAAACAAAGGACCAAGTTTTACAGATTCTTTGCAATGGGAATCTTATTTGGGCCGAGTACTTTTCAGACTCAACACACACACACAACACACAACACACATACACACACACAACACACACACACACACACACACACACACATATATATATATATATATATATATATATATATATATATATATATAAATTGTCAACACTCGCTGATCTTGTTTCTTGATCAGGATTAGGTTAACTGTTTCATTTAAAGTCTATTTCAACTCTGTAAAACTTATGCCATCACCTAAACTCTGAAATTGGATTTACTATTTATTTATTTATTTTTATTTTTTCCTTCAAAATGACTAGATAATTTCGCCTATCATCGGTTTCACACATCTTCACGGTAGTTTGAGCTGGGGTAAATGGTTTCAACCTTGTTTCATTTTTCGTATTGGTTTTCTGGTTCCTTCCAAAGTCTTCACATTCTGTTTCTGTCTCTGTATCCCCTACAGTCTTAGTGATATTATCACCTTGCATTTATAGAATACATTTCATTTCATTTTCATTTTTCTAAATTTCAATTGAATAATTCTTAAACTGTATTGCACATTTATAAATCTTTTATTCGTTCGTGCGTCAGATATTGCTGCTAAATTTGGTCCGGTGCTTCTGCTGTATATTTTGAGATTCTCTAAAAATGCCACAGGAGAATCAGCAATATTAACTGTCCGGACATGTTATGTCGTCTTCTGTTGCCTCCCACGCTCGTCTCGAAGGTTCTCTGATTTTTTTTGTTTTCATTTTTTATTCCATCGCATTGATGAGCTTATCTTTTTCGTTACATAGGCTTCATGAAGTTAAGCTTATTATAGGCAGGTAACTTTCATAATTTCACTGTATAATTAGTGACTTATAACAGTAAACTGTATGCTAATT
>OZ010574.1:130302414-130314914 GCA_963932145.1 Acanthosepion lycidas
TGAGTTATTCTCATGACGGTTAGCATCGTCCCTGCTAATGAAAGGTAGAAACGGATATTTCAGGTGTTTAGTACAGAGCAGTTTGTTTTAGAGGTCGTTGAAAGGATCTAGGGCTTCACCTTAGTTATTAAAATTCAGGAACAACAGATGAGGATTTCCAAAATAATCAGGCATGTCAGAGGAAGTGTGCTATTGTACAGGAGCCGTTTCGGGAAAATACAGGTTAACACAGCTAAACGACTATTACAGAGACACCAAATGCACATGACATGGGACACACATATACGAGTTTATAGTACAAAGCATAGAGGGGTAATATACTTATCACCCAATAGAGACTCAGTTCTGAATGGAATGTTAGGCAAGGATACTTCAGATATGTCAGCAGTAGAGTTTAAAGAGAATTCACGGGTTAAACACTCAGCTTTATTTGTGGAAGATGTTAACACATCAAATTGATGGACGAGAGGAGAAAAAGAACTCCTCTTATTTGATGCACTATTACTGAGCCACTAGTAGTGACAGGAGCCAAAGTTGGTAGATAGATACAATACGATACATATGTGACACCATTTAGGGGCGCAAAAAGAAGGAAAAAGAAGGAAAGGAAAAAGAGAAGGAATAGAGAGAGGAAGAAAGGCGAGACTTAACTTATATGATAACGAGTGGCCACCCACGAGGAATACCATTTGAAAATGTTATTTTGATAATGGAAGACACTGGTGAGGGTTCTGTCGGCCATTGTCTTGGGGCTGGCTGGCAGGGCCCAGGTTGATACATTGTTTTGTTTAGATAGATAAAAAATTAACTGATTGTCGGGAGTGGTGAAATTCCCCGCAAGGAAATTTTAAAGATAAAGTCACCTACGAGAAGAGACATTTGAAAATGTTGTTTTGATTAATGAAGAATGGTGAAAATTCTTATGGCCATTGTCATAAAGCTAATTGACAAACACCAGGTGATACAGAGTTGTAAATAGATAAAGGTTTACTTGTGTCATAATGGCAAACAATTTAATAGGTCATCTGTTGACCACACACAAAGAGAGTCATCTCTAGGTTGGGTCTTTGTCGATGGGAGGTGTCATTGAGAGAAAACACATCTGGGCTGTGTTGGAATTTGAATATGATAGCGAAACAATATTTCGTTGGCGCCGAAGAATGGGTGTGTCTGGTTGGCTAGCCTCTTGGTGCTGGCGAAAGTCTGATTGAAGAATTCCATACGCCGTGACGTTAGAATAAGAATTGAGATTGTCACTCTACGGGTCGTATTGTCTTCTTGGCGCCCAGAGAAGAAGAGAGAAACAAAAGAAAGAAAAGGAAAAGAAAAAGATAATTTTTTTCTTTGAACAAAATATATACTTTTTTAGGAACAGGGCTGGTCTGGTCACGCCCACACTGTTGATCGACCATTGGTTGAACGCTGACCAGCCAGGCGGAGGTGATCATGTGGCGCAAGGAGGCAGTCGCAGAGAGTTTAAGTATGAGGGATTACTACGAAGAAGTGGGAAGGACCGTTGACGCCCCTCTGTGGCATGGGGAGATGTCCATATGAAAATAAGAGAAGGTGGGAGTAAAGGAAGACTTCCAAAAATGGAAATAATGAATTTTTCCTGACTGAAAACAAAAGAAGGGTTTTGTGGATTTAGACTTATCAGGGGGCCTCAAATCCCGACGAGCCCACCCCCGGTTTTGAATCGGCGTCCATATAAGCAAATTCGCAGCGAGCAAAAATCAGTAGAGTTAGAGTTTCAGTTGGAGAGACAGTTCCAGTTGAGAGCTCTGAAGACCCACCACGAAGAGCTGGCCAAGATTCGTGCAACTTCCGAACACATCTTCTAACCAAGAACAATTTATTTTTTTGAAGAACGACTTAGACTCACACCACTAAAATAAGCTTTGTGAATTTCGCCTGAAAACCACGTGTCACAATCCATATAGCGGGTCGGGAGATAGACGCAGTCCTATGTATCCAGCAACCAGATATAAAGTATTGTTATCCTTTTTTTGATACCATTTTCGACTTATTATTTTATTTTCTTTTGCCTGTACTTGTGCGATACCGCCCTCATTCAAACTCAGGCTTGCAGTACGGCCCCAACGCTGAGTGATTTCGTCTGCCTAAGATCAATTCACAACGTGGGTATGGGACTGGAGATCAAAGTAGTTACTTCGGTAACCAGACGTTGGAAGCGAGTTGGGAACGACGAGGCTGATATCGAATCTAACCAGATTCCCATCCGAATCACTTAAAGGTTAGATCATCACAATTGGCGCCGCGACCAGGATAACACCCGGGATCGGCTGACGTCACAATTTGACGTAACGGTTGGATGTCACACATAATTCTCTTCGTCAAACAACGTTTAAGAACCTGTTTATATATGTCACTTGCAGTCATGAGGAGAACTGTCACGCTGGTATAACTGGAAATAATGGTTCCTGTAGAGTATAGAAGCAAAACATACTTAGATTACATTTATGTCCCTACTCGTTAGAGTAACGAGTAGGGAAATCCACGTTTTGTATAATGTTTTGGGCAATGGCAAATTGAAAGTCTGAATAACTGCAATATCAGTATCATTAGAATGCTTAAGCCACGTGTTGTAATGTATTTCTATACTGCCAATAATATCGTCTAATATACTGTTATCCTTAGAAGATGGGAGCGATAAAGGAAAAATATATAGAACACACAGTGTAATAACAAGAAACGAAAACACATGAAATAGTTGTCTGGGGATTCGGGTGACAATACCCATGGGATTGGAAGGTTATCCTACATGTAAATGCCAAGGCCATGCATGTGAAGTTTGGAATCTTTTTACTAAAGAAGAAGACATCGTGGAACAGAGAATACATTAGTAGGAAAAGATTAATTTAATTGTTTTATGACAAAAATGCAGAAGTTGGAACCGATAACACAAAAATTGGTGAAAGAAAGTGAGTAGATTTTTTTTTGTTTTCTTTACTGGCTTTCTCGTTTTAAATTATATTGTATTTGACATAAGAAGAATTGTTTTGAAGAGAAACAAATCAGGTTAACGTAATCATTAATGGCAATACAAACAGTCAGAATATGACTGAGACGAGAGCATAATGTAGTCTCAGGTTTGCCCACCGAAAATACATGCATGGTCTCCTATCCATGCGCGACCTGGCACTGCGAATATCCCAATATTATGCGGCTGTTGATTAGAGCAGCCTCTCTAAGCTCTACAAAAGTGTTGGGGCTCCTTAATAAATGTTGGCTGTAGTAGACAGCGAACGTTCTAACTGGTACGCGCATAATTGGAAATCGGTTCTACTTGTTAATCTGATCAGCAAAAAGATTTAAAACATTATAGCCAAGTGTTGTGAGACCGTAACATACCTACAACATGGACTCTTCCAGGACTATATAAAGTATGAGATATAACACTCAGAGAGAGAGAGATAATTCTAATTCTAATTCTAATACCGTAGTATTAGCTGCGTACGTATACCAATATTAGACACTAGCACATAGTAATCTCCGCTTACACTTACACTACCTTTATAACCTTGTTGTTTAATATATCTTTCTTACCTCTAATCCGTGTTCCGTGTTTTCCTTCCGTGGTCCCGACTTTGGGCTCACATCACCAAGGAAGAAAGTATCGTTAAATAATCTTCTAAACAGGGAACAAAGTATTATCCTGTACTGTTCAATAAACGCGTAAGGTCTACGAACTGAACGATTGATGAGCCTATCTACTCCTATTAGCCTGATCAAAGCACGGGCAATTTTATTGAGTCCCCACAATTAGACACTGTAGACTTCGTCCAAGCCAAGGGCGGAAATCGGGAATAAGTCCAGAAGCGGAAGCGGGGTGCAAGAACATATTTTTATATTGCCCAATATTTATTAATATTTAGAGATTATTTTCTTTTAGAAATTTAAGGAGAAGGTGCGTTGCCTTCATTTCCCCATCCTTATTATTTATCTACTAAGTTTATGTCTTTTTTTGCATGAAGACATTAGACCTAAAATTAGAAAGGTGGGATATGGAATGGGATCACTCCAGTATTTATTTTTCACATGTATAAGTCTACTATTCGTGTATGCAATTAATTTTTTGGCTTTTTTCTTGTCATCTCGACTTCAGTGAATTTCACACCTCCCTAATATAGATTTCTTGTGTCTTTCCTATAAATATTTTTATGGTAAATCTTTGCTCTTTGGTTCTTTGACTTTGCGAAACTTATAATGGTAAAAGATCCACATCTAGGTCTCAATATTTTGCATCTGAAGTTTGTAGATGTAATCATAAATCATATGGTAACAATTTTTCATCTCGCAATTCACGCTTGTGGAACTCAGGCATCTTGCAATCAAATCAAATTTTGATCTTCAACAATCTAAATGAAATCTTTAATCGTCTACTTCCGTCTCCTTGAATGCATTTATTTTATTTTTCTCTCCATAATAATGATTTTTTCACATTCTTTCACCCTCTATAACCGCTTATGTCTTAGTTGATTTATCCCCATGCTTGGCGGTGAAATGATTTAAAACAATATGAATAAAGATACGAAAGTGATAAAAATAATACGATATGAATACCAAATGAAGAATGAAAAGAAATAGCTAGCTCTGTCGTGATAAAGAATTTAAATCGTTTCTATGATGAAATCAACAATAGAAATATTCACAAGTGAGGAAACGAATAAATTAATGAAGAAAAAAGGATGGAAGTACGACGTAACAGGAATTGTCTGAAAAGAAAAGACTAAGTGTTCACAAATGTTTGGATGATTTGTATTACTATTTCTTCTTTTGCTTTATATTCCGCTGCTAGAATGGCCAAAAGAAATCACTCGATAAGGAAGGAGCTTGATTTTAGACAAAATGGAAAGACACAAAATTAATTTCAAATTTAGCGTAATATTTCAAATCATTATTACCGTACATGTTAATGGTATTAGACCATATATTTGATGTAAAAATCAAAAGGAATATTTTTGTTTTTTCATAACACGCATTAAGACCGATGGACAATAAAAGATTAAATGTATCAATGGACATGTCTTCGTTAAATCTTCTTCAATTTTTTCTTAAAAGTTGCACCACCACCGTTCGATGAACACATACACGCGTGCACACACACATGCACACACAAACACAGATTTAAACACACACACTTGATTTCTTGTGCGTTGGAATATAAGTATCTACATGAAAATTTGTATTTAGACAACAAAATGTACACACATAAACTGATTATAGCTTACTTGATAGATATACAAAAGCTCGTTATTTAATTTTTAAGAATATCATAGTTAGAAAGTGATGTTGCAAATGACAAATTGTATGAAATTGATTTTTTTTTAATTGCATGCTATTCTGAAAAGATCTCCACACGTATGTATTTCAATATGAATTTTCGTAAAAATTAATTTTATTGGTGTTAATTTTATGGAGTCATTTTCTTTCACTTTACTGTTTTTTCTATTTGTATTTTCACAGCATTGGTTTATAAAAAAAAGTCCCCAACTCACACATAGTATAACAGTTTATAAACAAAATAAACAAATAGATACGATAATAATAAATGTAATATAATTGCCTAAGAATACAGTGAGTAAATAATAACTACTATATTTTTTTGACTTACGATATATATGCCATACAGGTAATATATATATATAACGGTAAAATTATCTAAGACATAATTGAACAATTACAAAATTAGCATAACGCATTGAAGCATTAAGGGGAGAAGAAATCTAAAATTTAGGTTAACTAATTTTTTGTTATTGGAACTTTATCTAATAAATTCAACAGATTTATTTTACAACAAGAGAGAAGATGCGTCTCCATAACTCAAAAAAACTTTGCTATTTATTCAACTTTAATTTATTTAATAATCCGGGTCAATCTCGCTTTATCCAGTCACCATCACAATGCTATCTCTCTCTATTCTCCACAAATTTTCTCTCTCTCTTTCTCTCTCTCTCGCTCTCTCTCTCTTTCTCTCTCTCTCTCTCTCTCTCTATATATATATATATATATATATATATATATATATATATTGTATTATATATATATATATATATATTAGGTTGGTGCAAAAATAACGTCGTTTTCTCACATATGTTACTATGTGAGAAAAGAGATCATTTTTGCACCAACCTAATATATATATATATATATATATATATATATATATATATATATATATATATATATATATATATATATATATATTGTATAATTTATATATATATATATATATATATTGTATAATATATATATATATATATTGTATAATATATATATATATATATATATGTTGTATAATATATATATATATTGTATAATATATATATATATATTGAATAATGTATATATATATATATATTGTATAATATATATATATATTGTTTAATATATATATATTGTATAATATATATATATATATTGAATAATATATATATATATATATATTGTATAATATATATATATATATATATATATATATATTGTATAATATATATATTGTATAATATATATATATATATATATATTGTATAATATATATATATATATATTGTATAATATATGCATTGTATAATATATATATATATATATTTTATAATATATATATATATATATATATATTGTATAATATATATATATATATTGTATAATATATATATTGTATAATATATATATATATATATATATATATATTGTATAATACATATATATATATATATATATATATTGAAAATATATACATATATTTTATAATATATATATATATATATATATTGTATAATATACATATATATATATATATAAAGTCTATGTGTTTGTTTTTTGTGTGTGAATCGTATTTGTCTCATTTCTCATTCCCTCCTAGAGCCTCAACTACTTTTTTTCTTAAAATTTCCGCATTAAATTGGCATAGTCAACTAGAAATTATATAAAATCACCTTCGCAACTATCGAGTGAATAGAGATCTAGAATCAGCGGAGAAACTTTTACAATGAAATTCTTATATGTGTGACACATTCGTCTTTAGCCATGTTAAACTAAAATTAGATCAAGTGAAAATATTGACTTGCACCAATATTAAAAGTACATTAGCTGAGTTACTAATTTATCTGAGATCGAATAACGTGAAACTGGATCAATGAGAAACAAGAGAATCTCATCCGTACAGCAAAATATAGTTTTGTAATTTTTGTCTGAATTTTCCTTTGCTAATCAACATTTTAGATTGTTCTTGTTTCACTGTCCCTGTCCAACCATATCTCATCAAGTTCTTATTTAGTGCTGCTTAGTTTTCGCCCAGATTCCACTGAATACAAATAACACGCTGCTCGGCCTAGAGTTTAAACACCCAATTAATTTTTCACCAGATAATTGAATGAACACTTTAATCCATTAACAACATCGATGTCGGCAATATTAACTAATTTGCATAATACTTTTTTCATCATATCCATGCCTCAGGAAATACATATTTCCATCGATACAACATTTCAAAATCAGCGCCATTAAAAAGTGGGATTTTGGATGCTAGCAGGCAAGATAGATAGATAGATAGATAGATAGATAGATAGATAGATAGATAGATAGATAGATATAAAAGCGGAACAAATTGAAAAAAAAATCAAATTAGAAATATCGTTTAAAACACAACCCTTGACGACTGTATATTTTGATATTTTATCAAGAAACATCGATTTCGGGATAAAATTTATATTTGAATAGTTATGTAATCTTTTCATATATATATATATATATATATATATATATATATATATATATATATATATATATATATATATATATATATATATCAAACAAAATAGCTTTCTTCCTCCCACATAAACCTAGAAGAAAATTGAGGTATAACATCCAGCTCTTATAAATAAATGGGTAAATTTTGAATTCACTAATGAACTACGGTCCATATCGATGTCAATAAATCTTGACCAAAACATATAGTAATCAAATTACGTTATCGTTATTAGCTGAGACATGTGAGATCGTTCTTTAAGAATACCTAAATATTGAACGATACTCCCATATGACATCAATCCTGATTTAAAAAAAAACAATACAGAAGAAAGGAACCAATGGAAAAGGAAAAATACATGCCACAATACCAAACAAATATAAAAGAAACTAGTAAATTCTTTAATAAAGTAATACCTACGGAATATTGTAAATGAAATTAATGACGACAAGCAGCATATAAATTATGTTAAAATATGGAGAAAAGCGAATAGTCTCAATAATATCATCCAATCAAAACAGCTACAGTGAAAATATCCCGGTCCGAAAAAACACTTTGAATCATATTTCAAACCTCAGCACACTAAACATAAGATACCCATAGAAACAGAAGATATACCAATATTTATCCAATCATTACGAGGTCTTCTTCAAAATATAAACATTAATGAACTAACTGATGAGCAAATTAAGAAAGCTATTAAAATATATACATAATCTACATTGAGGCTGAAGATTAAAAAATAGCTTAATTCCTCCCGTAATTTAGCCAGTTTATCTAATTTATGAACGAAATGTGGAATCAGGAAAAAAAAACTCACAAAAACCCGGGTTTATAATGCATTAATGCGTCACAGAACTAAAAAGGTAGCCTGAAAGACACTTACATATACAAAGGAATCTAATAATGAAATCCTCACAACCCAGTTTAGTTTTTATTCTGGAAACAGAATCAGTAATTGCGTATATGTAATCAAACACATTTTAGCTCTTTAATAGGAGACTCCTTAATTGTATGTCGAACTCAGAACAGTATAAAATGACATCAATATAGACCTACTCTTATAAATTACATTCGGCCTTCCAAGCCGATAATCCACTGAATGCATCGGTCTAATAGAGGAAATGTATCGATCTACAAAATTCTACGTGTCTGTCGAGAATCCCAATATGAAAAATTTTCAAACCCCGGGGAATAAAAAAGCCGAAATGAAAGACTCAGTCTATTTAATCACTTCCTAAATTACACTCTGCAGATTTAAAAACAGACGTGAAGAGATGAGTACTAACCTATTTAACCATTCCACACTACATCCCAAACGAATCTACGAAGATAAGACAACGATCTTGATTTCACACTCGTCGCCAATATACAGCATGAGGACAGTTATACTGATGACATATATCTTCATAGTTAGGATAAGAATGATTCTAAACAGACAATCAACAAACTTTATAAAGCGGTCCAAGAAATATGACCCGAAGCCTTTCTGAATCCATCATAAAATTTCGTAATTTGGAATTAGTATATACTAAACACAGATAGAATCAGTACTAAGAAACTTAGTATCAAAAAGAAAAGAAAAGAAGGAAATTAAACATATATAGGTTACGCCAGAATTACTTTCCCCAACAGCGGAAATGCTACAAACTCAAAACATCAGCCTGCAGAACTCGAGTTTTTAAATAGAAACGTCAGAGGAAGACTGATATGTATGTTATACCTGGAGCCAAACCTGTTCATAGATATCGGATCTGTCTTTATAAAATCAATTGTTAAAATTTATTTGAACGAGTGAAGCCTGAGTGTTTTACCAAAGACCATCCTACTTTAAGGATTGTGGATAGGCGCTACAGATTTACAAACAAAAAAACTGTACCAAATAACAGAAACCACATCACTTTAGGACTACCGACACTAGGAAAAAATACAATAAAGAGTACACGTAACGCTATGATAAAATAATGGCATAATCGACATGTTGACACTCCAAACTACTTCAAATAAAAGGCTAGAAAGGAAGCCTATCAGTATCGAAAAAAGCTATAACATCTACTGGAAGTGAATAAATATTTTCTGGAAAATTTGTTTTACGTGTAAGCTTTTATAAATTTCAACAGAAAGCAGCAGTGGAGAAATGGCTAATTGCTATGACCAGTAACTTATTTAAAAGTATATTTGTGGATAAATACGTATTTTTGATACAATTCATGTGATCATTAATAATCATACTATAACTGTTATAGGACGCTATCAGAAAATAATGTTATAAAATATAGCGTTTATATTTGAAGAATGTAATCAACGTTGAATTCTATACTTTCTTGCGCAACAAATATAAGCTCGTTTTGTTAATTAAACAGTGTATAAATATGTAAGAAAAATAATTTGTTCTGTAAATATATTTGCGCTGTAGAAATAATATTTGTTCATATTTCTTTGTGGAATAATATTTTCATGGTTGAAGCCTCGAAAGTATCTGTGGTAACATAGGAATAAATGTAATTTATTATCGCGTGAAATATCTTGTGGCAGCAATGAACGTTGGGACTCCAAGAATATATACAGTTATATTTGATTAAATATAGGGGTGTTTTATTAGTCTACGCTAAAACTATTTCATTGATTTACGACTAATATATTTCTCACTCCTTGTTTGGATCAACGCGAAATAAAACTTAGCGCGGATTATTTTCCTAAGAGTAAAGTAAGTTACAAAACAAACAACTTATTGAATAATCTAGGAGATTATATTACTCCCAATAAAATAATGAAAAATTGTACTACACAGAAAATGAGATGAAGTAATGCATATAGAATTGTGTTCCTATTATAATAATTTTATTAATCATATTTTATGTTCCCTTTGACTAGAAAAATAATAGTAATATTCAATAATTAACATGTATTAATTAGTACATTCAGTATTAAAATGCCTACTTTTGCCGCGTGTATAGAAAATGTTTTACAAATTTTGTGAGATCGAGTTCCTCATAAAAGAAGGACAAACGTCCATATAAACATATGTTCGAAAACCCCTCGTTTTTTATGTTAAGTTTCAAGAAAGTTTACGGTAGATGACGCTGCATGAATCTGTAGACTAGGTTACATTTGTCATTCGTGCATATTTGTGGCTTGTCTCTTTTCAGCTTTTGACCTGTGTAATAGAGAGTTAACTGAGAAGTGTTCCGTTTAAGAATAGCAGGATATTCATATTGTGAACAGGGAGATATGATCTTTACATAAGGTTGCACGAATAGTAATGGACGTGAAGTTGTACAGCTGTATTAGATTGTTTTTCCAGACTAAAAGTAGCCGAGTTATCCAAGATTTGCTGCTGTTTATCGACATGTTGCTGATGATATGAGGCACAACCAAATATAAATCACAGAAGGCCGAGATCCTCTCGTACTTAAGACCACGAAGAACACATTCTACAGGCTGTCAGTATCAGCGCACATCAAGGTTCCCTAGAATGTCGTAAATTTCTCAGTACTACATTGGGGCTCTTCAACAGCAGCTCCTGTATACATGTATCATTTTACAAAGGAGAACTTTTGCTGATGAATTATTACACAAAAAGCCGATCCGCTTTTTGTCTCTTAAGCCATGTTTTCGGATGAAACAATATTTCGAAGCGATGAAATAACATATTTACACAGTAAACAAATGTGGGTAGATCAGAATCCCCATGCTTATGTGGATTTCTCCCTTGTTTTGGTGTGAGGAACCCTCCCTCAAAGTTTTAAAAGTATGTGGATAGACCATGTATATTCAGCTCTCTTTGTTTTTGTATTCAGCTCAGTGATATGTCGTTACGTTTATGGAAAGACAGCATAAATTCCTTAGTTCCATCAGTTTTTACATTTACGAATAAGACCTGACATGCGACGAACTTTGTAGCGAACCACCATCATGCCCTTTGTAGTATTTGGAGGTCAAATCGAGCTTCTTCCCACGAACTGACACCCAAGAGGATGCTTCTCCCAATCACTGGAATCTGAACCAGTTCTAGTTTAGATTTAACCATTACCTTCCACACATATACGCATAAACTATACGTTTCACATTTTAACCCTCTAACTCGAGGACCAAAATCATTAATATATATATATATATATATATATATATATATATATATACAGTGATAGATCCTCAAGGACAGACTGTGCCAGTGGACCTAGATGAAAATATCATGAAGACAAGGTTAACAAATTATCCATTTGAGGAAGATTTGGAATAATAAATTTTGGTATCCATTGAAAATAAACCGTGGGATGAAGCAAAAATCAAAGCAAAATCTATAATTGTGAGATTCGCATAATCATGTAAGGGACACAAACGATTGCTCTTAAAATAATGGTCTACATGCAAAACTCTATTTTGACATTTTACTGTGTAAATTGTGCAGTTCATTTGTAAATGTCCTTGCAATAATAATCCAAATTAATTCATAAAGTTCATATTCATTTTATTACTAAAACACTTATCTGTGTTTATTTCTTTATTGCACTTGTGTTTGATATATGTCGGCATTATATCACGGCCACATTTCTCATCTGGCAAGCTAACACCCTGGCAAATTCATCACTCTAAATGGTGGTTTCGCCAAGTATGTTTATTCTGGCGGACTGAAGACAACTGCGGTCTTATCACAGATATTAAAATGCGGCTGATTTGGAAATATTTTGGATATTTTCCAGGACAAATAAGTTAGAAAGACAAATAC